>OZ018327.1:4982835-5337599 GCA_963969495.1 Ceratothoa steindachneri | reverse complement strand
TCTTCAAAATGCAGATAAGTGTGGTTTTCATTCGCAAGCACCGCTAGATCCTTGGTGTAGATGATTGACATGGAATGGCTTAAGCAGCCCCTTTGTTGGACCCCCTTGCTATTTGGAATATAGACCGGATATATTTCTGACAAGATCTCAGAGGCATTTTACCATTAGCAGGTAAAAAATTGAGCTCGTCATTTCCTGATTTGAAGCCAGCCTACAGGACTTTATTGGATGCCCTTTTAAGGGCGTTTTGTAAACATCACCTAAGTTTTCGTTTGCTAGGATCTAGCTTGCTTTTGGGTTTGAATGCCATATTTACTGTCTGTTCCCCTGTCTGCCCAAAGCTCGTGACGACGTCGTGGTATCATCAGCTCATTAGTCTTAGATGAGGTATAAACCTGTTTTCCAAAACTTTTTCGAAATATTTTTCTATTGTTTCTAAAAGCAAAATAGGAAGGAAATTTTGAGGATTTAAGAAGCTTTGCCTGGTGTAGCCAGAAAAAAACTTTTGCCATTTTTGAAGCTAACGAGGAAATACCCGGCTATGAGCAAGGCCTTAAATAGGTGCAGCATCGAATACAGAAAACTGCCTGGGACTATGACTAAATTTTCTCTGGTATGCACGATTCCATTTTTTTCAAATATTGTATTAAGATATTTTGCTTTAGATATTAGTCACTATTTCACCTTGCTGTTCTTCAAGCCTTCTCGGTGGGAAAGTATGGTAGAGAACTATTTTTTGCAAATTTTACTATAGCTTTCTGAATGCCCATTCGTCGGGATCTCCAAATAAGTCTTCCTTTTCGTTTGTATCGATGGGAAATACTCACCTTCATTTATCTCGAAGTAGAAGCTCTTCATCTCCAGTTTATAGAATAATTTATTTCCTCTCTCCTTTCCTTGAATGAAGAACGTGGTCTGTTTCTGAACTCTAACTGCATTGAACTTGTAACAGAACCTGGTTAATATCATTTCGTTGACAATGTAATCGATGAACTTATATCATCAAATGTTCCCCTCTCTGTATTACATCATATAGTTTTCTCTTGAAATGTTGTACTGTACTCTATACTTGCGTAAAGGCCTAGTTCTTTCAACCACCATCCTGAAAGTTTGTATTCCTCTCCAAAGTGGATACCTTTATGAAAAGATAAAAGTGTGGTCTGGTTGGAGGATATTGTGGACGTCTTTCTCACTCACGGCCATCAATCAGACTTTCCATTTTCATAGTATCTACATCATCCACCGTTTCTTTTAATAAATTAATGTTAAAAAATGTGGGCAAGCTCACCAAAATTATTGTCCAGTTTTGGTGGTACTGCAAATCGTTAACTTGAATTGAATGAACGACCTTTTCCATCACGTGTTAAGAGGTTAAGATTTAAGATAAATAACTGTTCTTGGGGAGTCTGAATAGGGTGGTGGTGACAATGTTTCAAAGAGGACATTAATCATCTACTTAGACTGCATTGTCCTCTTACTCATGGATTCCTTTTGACCGCATCTCTATATTAACCAAACGTATAGCGATCGTTTATTGTTAATATCAGGTTAACTTATTTTTTCCTTATATTCTTATTCTGGACAAGATTCAATAATAATCTTGACCATTTTTTTATATCGAATAATCATTCCCCTCTTACTAGCAACGGGTATCGGTGTCAGGGAGCTGGCCTGTTTTCAAGAAGGACAATCCATCCTTCTCGGTAACGTGACTAAATAAATTCGGAGACAAATATTTGTTCCGATGCAACATTTCTAATTTATGTAAATAATTCTGCAAGAATCTGTGTGTTTAATCAATTAGCACACGAAGACCGGTGTTATATTTCTAATAATCGGGACAATCCTCGTTTCTCTAAATCGGTCAACCGGCTAATGATGTCCATCTTTTCGTCGAAAAATATATCTTCCGACATGCAGAATATAATAGAATATAAATTCCTTTAATCAAGTAATAAGCTTTTCTATATATTAGTGATATATTTTACCACTTTGTTAATTACTGCTTGTAATTGTCTTCTTTTCAGTTTAACGGTTGGCCAATCCTATTCTTGTTTACCTACGTAATCTAAATTACTCCACCGGGTAATGATATCCATCTTTTTATCGAAAAATATATCTTCTGACATACAAAATATACCTAATATAATATTAATTCATTTTATTTAGTAATGAGCCTTGCTATATATTAGTGGTATTTTACCACTTTGTTAATTTCTGCTTGTAATTGTCTTCTTTTTATTTTAACTGGTGGCCAATCGTATTTTTGTTCATCTATGTAGTTTATATCGGGGAAAAATCTGCCTAGATTCTCACTTGTTAATTGCAGCAACCCGCGTGGTTCACGATAATATCGCTCTCGTTGTAAAGACTCCGTACTTCCTATCGGAATTATTCAATTGTCATATTCTTGAGTCATTATTTGTTGCCTTGTCATTCCTTTGACACCCAATTGATTGACGGGTCGTAACTATTGACAGTATATATATATATATATATATATATATATATATATATATATATATAAAAACCGAAGATCTTTCAGCTGTAAGTATTGTATATACGTAAATTTAATAGTAGTGATTATAATCTTTAATTTCTAATAGCTCAACGCTGCTATTGATAGCTTTAGAAGAGTAATCTGTTCCCTTGGTTTGTAAAATGAAGTCTCTAGTTACTCTAAGACAACTTTATTTACTCTTTTTATATTATCCTAATTTTAAAACTTCTTATTCAATTTAAATTCCTTTAATTTCTCAAATTAAATATTTAACTTGTATTTTTATTGAACGAGATTAGCAAATTTAAATTATCGTAAATTTAATTAAATTTTCGGAAGATTTGAAATATCTATTTCGTAAATTTAAAGCGTGAAGCAAATATGGCATCTTGCTCCATCTATTGGTAAGAATGTTTAGGTAAACAAAGTTTGAAGATAGAGAAAGAGAAATGTTGTTGAAGATATATAGCCACTCTTCCTCATATAGGCATTGGGGCCAAAAGGGCACGCAACATCTGATCATAATATATTTTTTACTCCCTTGCCGTTGAAAAGAAGGAAGTTCTAAAAAGTCTGACTTAACATTTTTCGAAAAAGAAGATGGTCTTTCTTTGTACTCATGATCAATAATATATATTTTTTCTGTGTAGAACTAATAAAAAAGCGGATCTAAAATAATGGGACAATTATGATAAAATAATTAAATTTTGTAACAATATTGAACTTTTTACTAAGAAGTCCAGTTACATATGTTATAAACTTAGTCTTTCCTTACAAGTTTCTGTTAACATACATGAAATGATTAATTCCAGGTTTCTGTGAATAAATGCACAATGTTATTTCCAGGTTTGTGTGTAGAAATGAAAAAAATGATTAATTCCTGTAATTATGACAGCACATTTTCCCGAACTTTCGAAGAAGAAATTATTATCTCTTGCATGACTCTTGTTAGAAATAAAATCTCATTGGGAATTAAAACAAGTGCAACTGTTATTTATATAGTTACAGCGAAGTTTCTCTAATCACAATGGTTTACAAAAAGATTTTTTGCTCTGAGGCAAGGATGTAAATAAATGTTTTTTGCTAATGTAGTTATGGTGAATTCAAATTTCTGAACACTTTTGCTCTATCACCTCTAGATCTTTTGCTTTCATATTTTTATTATATTGCATATAAATTCAAAATATAATGTGTTTATTTCCTCTGTTACAAAGGTATATTAGAGAAAAAACACCATAGATAAGGAACATTAATGGAACTAAATTACTTGGATAATAAAATACACACAAATCATAGTACAGCAGACACTCAGAAGTGAGTTTTTTGGATGATCTTTTGTACTTTGCCTCCGTGATGTCACGCCAAAGCATCAGGCAGAAGTCATCCATCTTGTTGGGGTTCTACTTGCCTTGGTAGTTGCTCTCTATCTTAAAAAATGTCTTGGTGGGACCTTTCTCAATGCTCATCACACACTGCCTCAGAGTTAGGAGGAAAGAATTGAACTGAGAGTGTAAAATGTGAATTTTGAGTGACATTCGACATTTCATATCCACATAAGACTATAAAAGATTCTAGATACACTCTTGGTAATCTAGTACCCTTGTGTTCCCAAGGATGCCATGTCAGACTGACTTAAATACTACCCATGCTCTCAGTTCCTTTAAGGTAAGAAGCTCTTCAAATTAATTATCCTTCAGTACCTCTCTGATCTGAGGTCCGACGAAGATGCCCTCCTTGAGTATAGCAGAACACAGAACTGGGAATAGAGTACACAAGTGTTGGAAGGCAGCGTTATTTAGGTCCATGGCCTTCAAGAAATTCTTCATTAGCTCAGGCTTCATATGAAGAGGAGGAAGAAGCACCTTGTTCATGTCCACTAGAGGATGTTTTTAGGAACTGTGTTCACTAGGCACGAAAGTGCTCATAGGCTCCCAGTCCTTCTGTTTATAGTGATTGGACACAGCTTGACTGTCCCAGAAACAGAGAAAGCAACAGTACTTTGTGAAGCCCGCTTGCATACTCATAAGAAGCCCAATGACCTTGAGGTCCCGGCAGAGACTCCACTGGTACTGGTTGTATTTGACAGCATCCAAAAGAAGCTCCATATTTTCATACGACTACTACAGTATAGTCTGGTATATCATAGTATTGCCTAGCCTAGACTATTATATCTTAACCTAGGCTTGTATAGCATGCATAACATAGCCTATCCTACCGTAGCAAAGCCTCTCCTATCCCAGCCTGGTGTAGCGAAGACTAACCTGGTGTAGCATAGCTTTGTATATCATAGCCTAAACTAACATACCATAGTGTAGCCTAGCCTAGTATAGCCTTTCAGGCCTTGCCTAGCCTAGTATAGCCTTTAATGCCTTGCCTAGCCTAGCAGTAACTATCCTAGACATGTATATCCTATACTATACTATTATTCCCGAGTCAAGCATAGCTTATTATTGTATAGTTTATCATACTATATACTATCCCAGCATAGCATATTATAGCTATGCTATAATATGCTATGTTAAGATATGTCTTAGCATATCTTAACATAGTATAGCCTAGCCTATAATAGTCTAGCATAGCATAACCTATTCTAGGCTTTCCTAGCATAGCATAACCTATTCTAGGCTTTCCTAGCAGAGCATAACCTATTCTAGGCTTGCCTAGCAGAGCATAACATATTATAGCCTAGTCTAATCTAGTAAGTATCGGCCGAAATGTTATGATGTTATTGCCAAAAAAAAATAATTACCAGGATAACTTTCATAGGACTTTGGCCTTTATATCATTTGAAAGAGAATGTAAACCAACATAATGGTTTCAAATTTCGTAAGAATTGGCCAAATATTTACAATGTTATTACAAAAAGAAACAAGCAAAACGGGGACTGACTGACATAGAGAGATGTAGAGTCACTCGCGACTATAAACAAGAGGAGCGGCTTCGTCACTGTTCCTTACAGGAAGAGATTGCAATTCTCAGGAAGACCTTGATTAGATGTACTACGGCCTATCTGGCTCTAGCAATGAGCTTTTGATTAAAACTTTATTTCTCAGAATTTTTTTTTCCAGGTGAAGTTTTTTGCAATTCCATTGTATTTTTTAGGCCTTAGGGAAAGGAAAACATCAAATTTGTTTAGATATACGAAAATTTAATCCTCAAAGCTCTCCTTTACTATAAATCTGCATTAATTTTCTCAAAATTAAAAATAAAACCCATGCTTTAATTTTAATACATTATCTGAACTTTACCATTTGTAATTATTTTTGCTTTAAGAAGATTTGCTCACCTAAGTCGCGTGCTCTCATTTATTCTGGTTTATGACGTTACGACCTTCAAAACTTTCAATAATTTACTGAGTTCCCTGGGAGGGCCTTGACAATTGTACCATTCGAAAGGAAATATAAAACAAGATAAGGGTTTCAAATTCTGTTAGCATCGGATGAATAGTTATGATTTTATTGGCAAATAATTCCCTGGATAACCTTGGGGCACTTTGTCAATTATATCTTTCAAAGAGAATGTAAAAAAACATCAATGTTACAAATTTCGTTAGAATCGGTTGAATAGTTACAATGTCATTACCAAAGCAATAAAAAACAAAATGGGTACCGACAGACGGACGGACCGACCGACCGACCGCCATGGTGAGATATAGATTCACACACGACTAAAAATTCACAAATATTCATTACCCATATTTATTTCTTCTAAAATCTTAGAAATACCTTGGATACTAGTTTCAAATACGCGAAAAGCCTTTCCTACTGTATGTTCAATGTACTATAAAGAAAATCTGAAAAATGACTTGGATAAAAGATTCAAATCTACCAAGGGGACTCACAAACCAAAATTCAAGCTAATAAAATAATCGCACTGCTAAAATCTAGTGTGATGTATTTGATTTATAGTTGCGTGCGTTTTCGTGGGACTTTATATCACATTATGTCGGTCGGTCCCTCTTTTTTTTTTTTTTTAGTAATAACATTTTAACTGTTCCGCCGATTCGAACGAAATTTGAAAAACTTATTTTCTTTAACATTCTCTTTCGAATAATATAATTGTCAAGGACCTATCAAGGTTAGCCAAAAGATTATTTTGTATTGGCAATAACATCATAACTATTGAACCGATTCAAACAAAATTGGAATTTTTTATGTTGTTTTGCATTCTCTTTCGAATTATATAATTGACAACGTCCTCCCAAGATTAGCCTCGAAATTATGTAACAATAACTTCATAACTCTTTGGCCGATTCTAACGAAATTTGAAAAACCTATTTTCTTTAACATTCACTTTCGAATAATATAATTGCCAAGGACCTATCAAGGTTAGCCAAAAGATTATTTTTTATTGGCAATAACATCATAACTATTAAACCGATTCAAACAAAATTTGCATTTCTCATGTTGTTTTTAATTTTCTTTCGAATGATATAATTGACAACGTCCTCCCAAGATTAGCCTAGGAATTATGTGGCAATAACTTCATAACTCTTCGGCCGATTCCTACGAAATTTGAAACACTCATGTATTTTTACACTCTTTCTCGAATGATATAATTTCCATAGACCTTCCATGGTTCGCCGAGAATTATGACAATTTTGACGGTCATCATAATAAGTGGAATGACGACTTTGGTCAGCCCACCCTGTTTTGTTACCCTGCTTACTAGTGAGTTTTAAGTCACACGTATTATGCCGTCAGATTTGATAGTAGATTTGATTTTAATATTAAATTAAAAATAATGTGCTCTTAATTTTACTTTCATCTTCAGTTTTTGATCGAGCTAGTTATCCGTATTACTTCTTGAAAATCCAAAAAAATCAGAAGGATAGTAAAAACATTAGCATATTGTTAATTTATTTCATGTATATATATATATATATATATATATATATATATATATATATATATATATATATATACATTTTAGGTTATGGGTTGTCATAAAGCACCCTTATATCGACGAAACGAGTCTTCAAGCCAGTCTTTAAGTCACCTGAGGAGGGAAAGAGAGCATCGCAGCAGGAACATCACTTCACTTTCCCTGGATATACCGGCAAAAAATCATGACAAATTCTCTATTCACTTCTTTATATGTAAACAAATCTTTACTTACATTTATTTTAAAATTAAATCAAAACATCACATCCTACATATCTAATTTTTTTGGACAAGATGAACAAGAAAGAGAGAGAAACTAACATCCTCTTTGAATTCAGCGTGCAGGACAACAAGAGACAGAGAAAACCTAACATACTATTTTAATTCACCCTACATGACCACCCATAACGATTTGCCTCAATAAAATCAAAATAATTAACTATAATTTTCGTAAAAGCTCGAAAGCCAACTCAAAAAACTTTCTTTTTATTATAGGAAAAAAGTAAGCTAAACAAGCAGAATAAGTTCTTGACCTATTTTCAATTATTGAAAACGTTAACTACGATTTCACTCCTCAGCATCTCCTTGACCTCCGGTCCGCTCACTTCAGAAAGATCAAATTCAAATTCAGAGCTGGCGTTTGAAGGGTGTTTAGAATTTTTATCGCACTTTGAGAGAAGAAAAATTTTTTTTTAAGGAAATAATAAGCCAATTTCCTTTGCACAGCCGAAATAATTCAGAGAGGAAAATTAGATAAGGGTCAGAAAACACGCTAAAGAGGAGAGTAAAAATACTTCCTTTAGGAAGTTAAACGTATTTCTAAGAGGATAGTTGGATCCCTCTTTCAAAAAGGTTTGAAATTGTTTAGAAATTTCCTCTACACAAATTTAAAAGGTGTCTAAATATAATTGAAAAAGATATAGGAAAGGCTATGTTTTTATAGAACGGTAAGTTGAAAGGACAGAGTTCAATAATAAGATTAGGAATTAGATAGTTTCTATTTATTGAATATTTAATTTAAGTTGTAGCTTCGATCCCTTAGGAAATGCAGGAGGAAAATAGTAAATTCACCGGTGGTTTCTGTAAAATCTCCCATCCATTAATTAATAAGCATCCTTTAGAAACTACAATGAATGATGGAAAAGATAATAAGGAAGAAATCAATAGACGAAGATAATGCATTTATTTGATGAGAGAGAAGTAAAATAAAGGAAGTATCTCCTCCAGGTTGACCCCAATCAAGGACCCTAAAATCAAAATAGCCACAGTGCATTACGTCGATTTCTGTATTAAACTTAAAGCAAGATCATGTATAAAAGGAGGACATCTTTGCTATAGTTTAAGCAGTTTCTTAAAGAAAAAGATCAAGTTAAAGATTAAAAAAGTGTGTGAGCTTTATGCATCACAGGTAGTTCAAGCTCAAATATGGAGAAAGCGAATACCAACCGGAGTAAAGCGAGTAACTCTCCTCAGGTTGAGAGAATTCCACAGTGAAGGGTAGTTTTTATGCTTACACCATACAATTATGGAATTTTCATCTATTACAGAAAGAATAAAGAATTGATGACAGATAAAGAGAAAATGGATAAATAGAAGTAAAAGAAATAACAATAATATTTTCAAAATATCACAGTGAACTTCGTCGTCTCGTAATATTATTATAACCCAAGATATAGTTCTTAGAAGAACCTTGTTAATAAACCAAACAATATTTGTCTCTCTAATGGAAGTAATTTTAACAAATAATATTTTGGTAATGTTTTTACCAACAATCTATTCTATTTTGGAGGCCATTTAATTCTCAGTGGCAAGATATATTCTGACGTGGAATCTTTACTACTGATATATCTGGATGGAACATAAGGCAAGAGCTATAAAAGCAACTACAATCGAGTACACATTCAGCGATTACCATGCCGCAGCCAGCTTAAATTAACAGTAATGGTAAGCGGTCTGGGGCAGCACCGGCCGATGGCGATAGCTGTTATCCTCATGCCGTTCGAGGCCAACTTAGCTTGCGCGCACGAAGAAGTCAGAGTCACTTATCACTTGTAATACACACACAAATATAATCGTTCCACGCCAAATGCCAGCTTTCGGCAAACCTTCAAGCAACCCTTGACCTCCGCTAACTGCGAGCCCAAAATGAATTGTGAACGTTTATATAACCAACCGCTCCAGTTTTTGCCCTTTGTCGTAGGGTGACCCTATAGAGGGCACGCGAGAAAATTGGGATGCAGATCCCAGGGTTGGCATAAATAATCAATTCTTAGAGGTTCTGGCATTAGAAAAACGGATGGTAGAAAACTAACTTTACTATACACAAAGAAAATATTAATAGCACAAGTAAAGAAAATGACAATAAATAAAATGAGACCCTGAATACTTAACGGAGGTGAGTATAAAAATGACTCGACGGGTACGAGAGTCCGAGAGAGGGTGTGGGATGATTGCTTATAGGGAAAGGGTGGGAGAGTGAAAATGATGGGGAGACTCACGTAAAGCCTAATTGACTGGAGGCTTGGATACTACGAGTATGTGGGCCGCTGAAAAGTTCCAATTGCAAGATTCCTTCTTTTTTAACCTCGCTGAGAAATAAGCGAGGCAGTACTCAGGACAAGACCAAGTCGATACCCAAGTGATAGATGGCTATCCGTGTCTATCGTCTGTTGGGCGGGAATTCTAGCCATAGGTACGAGCAAGGCCGGGTAGAGATGACGCGTCGCGTTCTTAGCTTGAAGCCATTGGGAGGCGAGGCGGGGAGTACGTGACTGTACGTAGCTGCTAACCAAGAAGGGGCTGTATGGTACTACTTTCTCAAAGCTTTTCTCGAAGTATTTATACTGCCTAGGCGGAAGTGGGTCACCGGGGGCCCCCAAAAGGGTGACGGCGATCTCATTAAACTTGGCGCCCTAGGGGGGGATAGGAGTCTCGTCATCCTCACAGCAGGCACAAAGGTCCTTGGCGCCGTAGGTCTGGCACCGAACAGACGGCGAGAAAGGGAACCCAACACGGGTCGCACAACTGTGCGAAATTCTCGGTGCTCCCTAGGGGCTGTCTGGTTTTGCAGGTGTATCTTCTCAGGCATCACAGGTAGACTTGCTTTCTAGGGGGGTGGTAACCTTCTCTCTCTGACACTCTTGACTAGACTATATTGACCAAATAATAGAACAGTTGTTATCTAATTGTCGTATATAAAAATTATTATGGTGAACTTAACTAGACTGTACTCCCAAATGTTCCAAAATAATTATATCATAGATTGCTAAGATGAATGAGGGCACAAACTCATCTCCACATGATTCTAACCGTCAGATTTGGGGCTCTGTTAGCACTTTATATTCACCAAATAATAGAACAGTGGTTATCTAATTGTCGTATATAAAAAAAAATGTGGTGGAATTTCAATAGACATATATGAAAAAATATAAATATTTTCGAAATATCTCAAATAACGTAAATGTCCAGATATGAAGGAAACCTATATAAAAAGAATCCTAAAAGGGGGAAAAGAATTCATAGATATCTTGTAGACAAGAAAATCCCAAAGCCAAATAGTAACGTGCATTTAATTCTTAAGAATCCCGAATAAATTCTCCAACTCGCAGTTGAACTTCGCTCGACGAAATATAAACTTCACCTTAAAAAGTTAAGACCAGTTATTGCAATCACTCAACCATGCGATCAAAGAGCTCCTTCGCCTCATCCTAACAAAAATCAACTCATACTGTAAGTATGTTTTTGTTCCAGCTTCTGTTGTATTTTTTTATTGTCCCAAATAAACTTTCCGCTCTGATTCCCTTCCATCTTACGCTCACGTTTTTCTTTATCTGCTAACTTTGTGAATTTTTGTTATGTGGAAAGGGGGAATCCTGCTGCACGTTTTGTCTGATTACATGTTTGCTTGTGCCGAGGTGGGGGCATGTTTCTATTGCAAATTTGGTAGAAAGGCAAGCTTTATAAATGTGTACTTTGTCTTTCGTACTATTCGAATTTTACAATATTGGTTTCAAATTCTGAATAACAGCTCTTTATTAAGATTCCATTATCCGTATTCTTTTTTATTTGGGATATTCTTTCCTTTTATGTAGATTTTTCTATTATATATTTTTAGAGTTATGACGGTCTTTTCTCATCTTATTCATTGATTCGCTGTGTTCTAATTTCATTTAATTTTATTGACGTATGTTTTAATTTATTTAAGGAGATATTTGTGCTTGTAGAGGCATAATCATTCGACACTTGTGATTTAAGTATCAGATGGCCACAAATGGCGTTTGTTTTCATTATTCTCCATAAAATATTTTCCAACCACTCCAGAAACATTTTCCACAACTAAAGTTTATGCTTCTTGAATATAATTCCTTAGTCGTTGTGGCAAAATACTGTTAAAATCTATCGTAGAATGAGCCCTTTTCAAAGAATCTGTCATTGCGAATATGTCTTTTTAAAGAGAAAGAAGTGAAGTATACGCTGCACAACTGCAATGCATTTAAGATGAACTTGTTCGAAAACAACCATTGTTTTTAAACCGAAAATGAGATGTGTTTCTGAAAAGCAATGCCTAACTACATAGACTTCACAGGAATTAAAAGGAATGCACTAGAATGTCTCGATTTAGAGCTACTGCCTCATCCCTGATACTCTCCTGTCACATTCGTATCCCACCTTTTTAGTCCTTAGATAATCAAATAAGTATTGAATATTTTCTTAGTAAAGAACGGCTTTAAACAGAAACTTAAACATGTTTTTTTATTCCGATAAAATTTCTTTGAAATAATAGAAACCATTATCAGGAATGAATTGAAATTGTGTGTTTAAACTTTCTTCATTCGACTCCCTAGGTTAAAGAAACCAACTAACTTGCGTGGACTCCTCATATATTGCTTAGAAATGTTAAGCAAATGTATCTTCTAAAATATTTGCGAACATCTTGATTGGTTGCTTGAAGATAGGAAGCAAAGTAAAAAGAGCGTAAGTTGTTTTTTTTCAGCTCTGATTTCTTATATCCTTTGGATGATGTAAAAGAGTCTCGAATCTTTTGGATCTGGTGCAGTTTTACGACCTTTTTCAAATTTTTCCACTAACGAAGTTTCTTACCAAGGTTCAAAATATGCATTTAATTTGATTGTGGAATTATTAGTTTTTAAGTTAGGGCAGTTAAGTAAAGTTAGGCTAGGATATCTTATTATTATACAAATAGTATTTTTACCAATTAGTTTAAAATGACTTTTAAAAATTTAAGTTAATGTACTAGTGCTTAAATAAGTTTATAATTTTGTATTTTTCTACCACATAAGAATTCATACCACTACCAATCTAAAATGGACGGTGAGTGTCACAAGGGCCTTTTTGAGGACGTTTTAGGCAATTTAAGATACTCCCAATTTTCTGTGTATGATGTCCTTCATCAGAATTGAACTCGACACCATTTTTAAATGTTTTATGTTTCAAGTTTTACTTCGGAATATCAGTAATATCGTCATCTCTTTTCCACATGTAACTTAATATTGTAGATCGAGGTGAAATTCAAGCATTAATAAATTCTTCTAAAAGGTTTGGCGATCACGTGATGCAACAGCGTCGAGAAAAAGCTCACGAGTTTCTCGGTAGAACCCAGCAAATAAAAACCCACCACTGGTGTAGAAGAACTTTATCCTTCTTATACGTTTTTATACGAATACTTTCTTAGATTTTGGTATAATGTCGCATTCGTGGATAAAGATCAGCCCCATCTTTCTACGTTTTCGAATGAAACAACTTATCAGATTTCACACTACATCCCTCATAATATCGATTCTGAAGGGATTATCTTTGTTAATTAACAATCAACTAATATAAAATATAAATTTTAATTTATATACTTCAAATAATTTACTTTAATAATTTTCTAACCTAATACTAAATATCATAATAATTTTTTCCCAAAGTAATATATATTCAAATTTCCTTTACGAAAGGTATGTTGGTCGTTTATTTGGGTTAATGGGATTAAATAATTTTACCTCTAATAATATCATGCATCGAAAAACAATTTTTAACCAGTCTTGCAATAAATCATCGTTTGCATTGTTGTATTAGAAGCAATCCCTTTCTCTCATTCCCTTGCCATTCGAAACTTCCCTGGTGATATAGATAAAAGGGCAACATATATCGTATTGATGTTCAAGAAAATTAATAAGTAGTTTGCTCAATCCTCCTTCTGTAGAAGCTGAATTAAACCCTTAGCTCTAAGGAAAAAAGTGACATGTTGTTACTAAATTTAAACTTGCCCAAATATAGTAATTTTAATCAAAATTAAATAATTGCATATCTCACCACCTCAGATGTGTGCCATACAGTTGTGACTGGAAGAAAATAATATTCCTCGAAATTTTTAGAAAGGGAGTACTTACAATATACCACGGTTAAAACCCTTGGATTTTATAGATGGACTAAAAGCTACCTGTGTGATTATAGCTATTTAGTCATATTCACCTTTCTTCATTTAACTCCCTAAAAATTGGATAACTATGTCGATAGTCTTAAAAGGACTTGAAGAAGATTCGAAATAAAATTTTAAATGAGGAAAAACAAGGTTTATTTTAGATGATAAATCCTAAGAGTAAAAATGGGTTAAAGAAGAACAACCAAACTGCCGAATTTGAGTTGCTTCAGATAGTACTCAAGCTATGTTGCCTCGCATGCAGCATTAAATCCTCCCTTTCACTAAACTTGAATGAGATTATTGGACGAAAAAACTCATCAGTTTAAGCAAAGGCATAAAATATGATCTTCTCCCAAATAAATTACTTATTGAAGGTTAAATATACTTCATTCAGGATGTTAAAAGGTTGAAATTTCCTAACATTCTTTAAATCAAATTTTCTTCCTGCCAAATGTCACAAAAAATACTAGGAAGCAACCAGTTACCTCCTGGTTAAGTACAACTCCCTTACTTCTTCACTCTCCCTTAATAGATTAAAGTTTGGTTAATGGAAAGTAAGCAAAGAACATAAATCAATTTCTTCCCCTTAGGAATTCCTAGAAAAAATGGAGATGCGATAGCGACCTATTTTAGTACCCCTTAGCCTTTTTTATCTATTCAAACGACAGAGCCGTGTGTTTGTTTATTACTATCACAACAAAGTGGAAAAATATATAGTGCAAAGTCTAAAGTTCAAAGTGATATAGAAATTATTCCTTGGTCAATTTAGTTTTACATGGAGGAACTTGAACTTCGTCCATCTGAGTCCATTAATAAAGAATTGAAATTCGCCGGATACGAATGGATGCTTTAAAAGTGTCTCAAAGCAAACTTTTTAGTATTATCATAAGCAAAGATTATAAATTATGAAAATGCTTGTCAAGGGATCAACCCCCCCCAACCTACTTGAGCAATTTTCTAAAATAATTAGGTAATACCTTGAAAGGGATTAAGGAAGCGTCAAATAATATTTCCTAAGAAGTAAACTTAATTTCCTTCGACATGATTAAATAGGAAATATGCTGAGGTTTTGAAAGCTCTAAATTTCGATCATGTGAATACAAAGGCTTTTTCAAGGTGACGCCATAAACAGCACCACTTGCCTCTCCAACTCCGGCGCCTAGAATGACGCACCAGGTGAGCAAACCGTTGCCTTTTAAATTAGAGTAGGTCTTCCCTTCAGAGAAAGGGGCCGTTGTTTCAATCATCTTCGTGTAATGGACGACGTTCTTTACCTTTCCACGACTAACGTTCAATTGGTTGATGCGCTGTGTTCAGCTCTGTACTGGGGTGGGTAGATCTTAGACTTCTCACTAGACACATAGCAAAGTGCAACAGTGCTTTCTTGCCTCTTCCCTCTTCGAAGCACAACACACACACTGTTCCAAAGGATCCTGGTAGATGACTATATCTATATCCACATACCTCTTCCCCGTGGACACGAAGTTCCACCTGAAAGCCTATGATGTCAAAACATAATACCTCCTGGCAACTTTCCCAAAGCAGGACGTTTCCCTGATGCCCATGGGCTTACCAGTGATTGTCCTACTTGCATGTATGCCTATTTTATTATCCGATCTGAAATCGCCTGAATAAATGCAGTTTGGTGCACCTCTACTATCCAAAATATAGAAAAGGGAAGAGACCATTCACGTCCTCTTTCTTACGTTATAATCTACTTAAGTTATTTGGGTCCTCCATTTTAAATATCTAGAGCTAAATGAGATAAACATAAACATATTCCTCCACTTGTCCTAATTCTATTAATAAACCCAATTACAGCTCTAATCCTGAGCCTTTATGTAATGCTTCGGAACTTCCTCACAAATTTTAAACCTGGCTATGCTTTCTCATGCTCAAAAATCCGAATATATTCCAATAGATAAAAGAGGAACGTTCAACTAAAGCAACGGGTAGTCATAAAACACTGTGAAGGCTACCATTGATGACATAAAGGTTTAAAGCACGAGAAAAGGGACCCTACAAACTACTGTAGACATATTCAAAATATTTGGGGGAATTTAACCAAGCGTTAGTCACGTGGGGTCTTTTAGCACACAAATGAATTTGAAGTACTGATATTTCCTGATTGGAAACTACTATCTTTTGCTTCATTGCATTATTTCCTGAGTCAGCGAGTTGGGATAGCAAGTAGTAGTATGGCTCATTCGTAGCTCAGCTGTCGTGGAGGGTGGACGTTTGCTTTGTATTTTGGTGTTGTCCACTCACCCTCCTTAACAAACAAAGGTATGTTTTCTTGATTTATATATTTTTTTCCTAGCAACTGGAAAATAATAATATGTAGATATAAGTGCACAGTATGCACCTTTAGCCTACTTCATCTTCCACCATTTTCTTGCAAAGTGGGATGTTGGAGTGCATCAACGGCATAGAAAGACAATGCTAAGAAAGACAAACGATAGCATCGCCTACTCTATAATATAATTAAGCAATGAATTATTCCCATTACTTTATTTCAGTTCTTTATTATTTTAAATCGCTTTCGGTTAGCCCTAAACCTCAATTCTCCTATAGACGTTTGGGAGAGAAGAAACCTGAGTTTTTATAGGCAAAAGAAATGAACATTGGAAGAAAAGGAATAAAGGCAGAAAAGCAGATCTCATTATATTCGGAGAAGAAAAATATAAAGCAAAGATAAAATTAATAATATCATTGCTTGTGTACCTAATCTAGTGGTGGTAGGTTTTCTGTAAATAGATGTTTTGTAAGACGAGGTAATTTAGCTACAACTGATTTTGCTTATAGCTTTTTTGTTATGTAACTGGGTACATAGTGTACGATGATGGACTTGAATGAAATAGCAGTTTAATTTAAAGGGAAAAAAAAGAAGTAAGTTGAGTGATCAAAGAAGAGGGGGATTGAGTGGGAAAGGTGAAGGAATAGTTTAGAGACCAAATTTGAAATTAAATGAGAAAAGTAAAGGGCAGTGGGACGAAATGAGCTTAATCATGATGTTAGAGGAATCGTACCTTATGATAATTAATCTGAAATTCAACTGGATGGTGTCAAAGGGGACAATTAATTAAGATATAGGATCGTAGAACATCAGGAAGGAAAGATCTAAATGACGGTAAAGCTTTTAAATAAGTTGATTCAATTTTCCTTCACGAAATGAAACAAGTTAGAACGAGGTAAAGTTGTTGGTATCTTTTATCTGAGTTCAAAAAAGCCTTTGAAAACATTTCGCCTAAAGACATAATAAGGGTAAAAGTGCATAGAATTATGGGGAAAAAAGAGGATCTACAGAGTGGCGGATCCAGGCATTGAACATTAATAATAGTTATCTTACACACCATTGAGAACAAATGACAATATCTCACACAGGAGTGAGCACTAACTATATCAGATGAGAATTTTTCCACACATCAGAAAATTATGAATTGTAGTTTTGGGACGTTAGCTAAGGCATATTCGTGAATTTAATAATTATTTTTGAGATTTCTCTCTATTTTAGACTTGTGTCATATAAGATACATTCAATTTCAATGGTTTTAAATGTTTTTATATATATTCCATATTATTAAATAACTCTCTTCGATTATCAGAATACAAGTATTACTTCAAAAAGAAATTTAAACATAAACAAGGTTCAAATTTGAGGGAGGGACTTCAGTTCCCTCAGCCCAACCTCCGCTCAAGGATCCGCGTCTTGATAGAGACTGCCTGGAAAATCTTAGGCAGAATTGTTGACAATGGAAAAGTTGATCACGACGATCGATCACTATTTGGATTCTTCAGGGCTCTCTTCTACGAAGATTCTTTTGTATAAAATTTATATAAATACGATCTTGATATCCTTAACTCTATAATTTAACTTGGTGAATTTTTGAAATTTTTGAAAATGTTTTTTTTGCTTAGTGGCCAAGTAACCTTTAATGTTTTTGAGTTTAGGTTTATTTGAAACTTTTATTCGCAGGGCTGTTTTTTGTATGTTTTGAACTTTTATTAAAGTTTTTTCAAAGAGTTCAGAAAAAATAAATATAATTATCGAATGATTTGGAATGAAAAAACATACAAATCGTGAAGTTCAAAAAATGTATTAAAATTAGGGCTTTGGCGCTTTTTTACTATCATTTCGTATATAAAACAAATTTAGATAAAAAAAGAGATCTGACGAAGGTTTTTCTATATATCAAGCCGCATGAAGTAACTTAAAAAGAGGTTTCAGGGTGTCTATGTTAAAACAAGTGTTCAGGATGTTAAAATAAAGAGTCTATAAAGGGGATTAAAAAAAGCGGTTTAGAATAGCAAATATGCCGTAGGCCACACGCCGAAGCAGTGCCTGTGGAACCAAGTTCTTTCTGTAAGAAAGAATACAAGGTATGGCTTGTATATTTATTATGTAAAATTGCTAATATAAGTATACGAGAAACTAGGGCCAGTTATCTTAGATAGTGGCTGTAAAATGTTGCATACTGTCTTGGATTAAGCAGTCAAAAATGATCGGGAAGATGGCTGAAGCAATTTAACGTAACAAGTGAAAGATAATAGACATAAAAGGACAAGGAGTTAGGCTTCTGGTAATTTAAAATCGAAAGAGATTTTGCCTCCTTTGAATTATATTTTTATGTATTTAGTGAAAATTCTGTATTAATATCTAAAATCACATTGTTTTATTAGAATTAGTCCAGCGTTAATCGGTGAAATTAATTCTTGAACTAAGAAATAGTTTGTAAGGAGACAGATTGAGGTATGTCGTGGAATGTCCAAACTCTATCTAAATATATATATATATATATATATATATATATATATATATATATATATATATATATATATATATATATATATATATATATATATATATATATATATATATGTCTTTGGGGATTTGCGTCGAAGTTGGTTTAAGGTTTGACCTTGGCTGGTTCATGAACGGGAAATAGTTAAGAATTCAATGGGGATGGTGTGCTTTTTAATTGCTGGGTTCTTTCAAAACAAATATTTCAGAGTGCAAGTTGGCCAAAGATTAACAGGTATCTGGTACTCATTTAGGGTTGGAAGAAAAAGACAATAACAAAAATATACCTTTATTAACAAATAAATATATTTGAACTATGTACAGGTACAGGATTTAAAGGGAATGATCGTACATGCGAAAACTAACTGTCGGAACGAGACACAGGAGGAATAAATATGTGATTATTGGCCGGATTCAGGTCGTTGCCCAAAAAGGGGACTTTAATGCGGGATTCAGACACAAAGGTTGGAACAGTTTGGGTAGACCAGATTATAGAATAAACTGTATGCGTCAATGATTGCTACTGCTTACGTGTTCGTTGATGGCAAGTGCCAGTCGTGATACGATGACTGTAATGGGGAAGCTGGATTACTTCACTGGGCGGATGAGAGGGCACACGTAGTTTGGCCTTCGGAGATGGAAATCCTTGTCAGATCCTGGCCTTGTGACTATGGCAGACTTCACGGATGTAGATTTACCCTTCGTCCTCGAATCGAAGTCGCCGGTGTCTCCGATCGCAACGAGTGAGCGTGTCCTTTGCTTGTACGCGGTGATAGGCGGAAACGTCCTGGACTGCTACACGCTAAACCGAGTCGGGGGAGTATATAGGCGCTCGCTGGTGGCTGAGATGACCAGGCGGGAGCCTCCGCAACTCAAGCGATCGTGAGGAAAGACAGCGACTCCTTCGGGGGAACCGAGATTAAAATAGCGTAGAATGTTCCACGATCTTTGATTTATGCCACAGGGTAAGAAGATGGCTGTGAAGCCATGTGATACAAGAAGAATGTGTCCATAAGTAAATGAGAGCTGGGGTGCAATAAAACTGTGTGGACCGCATCCTCGCCGTAAATCAGCTTCGCTTCCAAAGCTCCATGCGGTGAGCTCGAGAACACATGGGTACAGAATGGCACGTGGTCGCCCTTCGACCTTATTCTTCTGCATGGTAATTTAATTTAATTTTACTAGCCATCTTATTGGAGTCTTAAAAATACGATACAAACTCACTAAAATAATTTACAACTCATTATTTGAGCTCTATAGCTGAGTGGCCAGTGTAAATGACGATTTTAAACTAGTAAACAAAAGATTTAATCATGCGATCGCACGAGAGTTGTTTTGTCTAAAAGAGGCTTTTAATGGTTCGATTGGATTTTTTTAAAGCTCTAGAATAATTATGTTTAAGAAAAAATCGATAAAAATTAATTTATGGTCTAAACTTTACAATTCCAAATTTTTTAAACCAGTTTTCAAAATTTTTCCTCGCTTCTTTTACTTGTTATTTACCCCACAATTCTACCTATATCCTTATTTCTGGAACTAACCTCTAGTTGATCTAAGGTGCTTACGAGATTGGAATTCTTTGATATCATAGAACTACATTATAACCCTTACCTCCTCCTCTCTGACTTCCCTCTCTACTTCTTCAAACTTCTTTACCTAATCGTCTTACTCATTTTATTCATCAACCCCCTTCCCTATATTGAGAAGCAGAGGATAGAAAAAGATGACATCTCCGAAATGTTTAATGAATTTGATTTGTTTTCGGCAAGGCTTTGGGAAGTCTCTTTTTTGTTCACGACACAATTAGATTTGTCTCCTGCTTTTAGTTACCAGTGACTACTTTTTTATTAATAATCCCCTTTATTAATGATGAAAGTAAAAAATAAAACTCGCAAAATAAAAAAACCTAGGGAAAAAATCCAATTTAAGCGCTGGAATAGAACCAAAAATTCAGGCAAATAGGATCGAAAGATAGGATGAAATCTAACCTTATATGCCAAATCATATTAATTAATATTAGTTGTTTTATAGAAATCCTTTACTTTTTAACTTCATAGCGTATGAAATATTAAGAATTAACGAGATAGGTGCTGTCTGTTTCGTCGTGCCTGACATTATTTAGCAGACATTCTGTTACTTTAGTTAATGGCTGGGGAATCTTGTTGTGTTTGAATGTTACATTGATAATCTAGCGGCGTCTAAGACAAGGGATTAGCTGAGAATTTGCGTGGATTTACTTCCCAAAAGCGTAAAAAGGCAGCCCTTTTTAGAAAATAATTATTTTTTGTCATTTTATTCATGAGATATCCTCAGTACATCTGGTTGTAATGCAAGTGCGCGGTTTTAAATGGGCTTCCAGGTAAGGCGAATAAATCTTAATTTTAGGGGGTAGGATAAAGGGGATTCATTACAATATGTAGTTGATGAGTAGAAGGACATTCCTTGTGCAAGTTTCTGGTGGCGAGGATATTTCACAGTTTTGTTTTTTATTTTAATAGCATTTTGCCTCCTTCGAAACGAAGAATGCAAAAGGTTATGTTCAGTAAGTTCAATTAACGAAATGTACAGCTGCTATTCTGGAACAGTAACTACATAGCCTAAGAAAGAAGATATACTACCGATCAAAATAAGAGAAAGAATTTCATTTATTACATTTTTTTTCAAATATGATGAGAGGTAAATGAAATTCGAATTGTACATAAAGGCATGTATATATTATATTTTACAAAGATTTGAATCAGGAAATTGCTCGCGTGAAGAATTCTGCCAGGTATCTTGCTTCGATTTCCAGACAGATAAGAAGGCCTAAAAGTGTGATTTCGCATCGAATGAAGTTAAACATTAGTAGTAAAACCTATATATCTGCTTAAAAGGTCGGTCTTCCTTGCATACCCACCATGCGAGAAGGCAGACACATTAGGCATTTCTCTATTGAGGACCTCTTCGAGACTGCAGCAGAAATTTCTCGAAAAATAAGACGAATAGTGACAAAGAGGTGAAGCGTTTCAGTGTCGTGTCCCGTCGCCTCAATGCATCTGAATTCAAAGAGAATTCATTTCAACGATGAAAGTAAATTTAATGTAGTTGGATCTAATGGTATACGCTTTGTAAGACTCACTGTAGATGACAGACTCAACCCAAAATGTGTTAAATATCTGTTTTGGGGATGTTTTCGTCTGAATAAATTGGTTTTCCTTTGCGAATAATTGGAATGGAAAGTGGAAATGTGTAATTAAACCTCGCAAAACAAGATGTTATGCCTTAAATCCGGGCATCTCTTTAACAGCCAGCAGTATTTATGCAGAAAATGAGCCATGCGATACTGCTAAGAGAGTATAAGTGCATTTGGGGCTGAAAGTGCTTTTTAAAATATGGAAATATATTGCCCGTACTTTGCCCTCATAGAAGACGCAACCACTCTCCATTTACTCAATAAGGATACAAAGATTGAGTAATGAATATAAATTAAAATCTTCAGTTAAGACAAGAACGAGATATGAGTGAAGAAAATCAGTTGATTGAACTAAAGCTATTGAAAAGTATACAATTTCCTTGATTATATTTTGAAGTTGATCACTTAGAATGATGGTTAACAGGTCTTGTTTAAGAATCCTACAACTCAAGCATAAATTTTTAATCAGTTTAATCTAATTGGAATTAAGTGCTTTTGAGAGTTTTTGGAATTTGAAATTTTTGGCAATGCACTCCGAGCTTCTTTACTTACCTGGTATATTTCTTATTCTTATGATTAATATGATGTGATGTGTCTTATATTTCTTTAATGTTAATAGTTCAGTAAATTAGAATAATATGATTTATCCACTATAAAAAAAATCTATTACAATTCCCACTAATTGATAGATTTTTGGATTTATCACTTCAGCGTTGTTTTCATTATTGGACACGATGGATTGGAAAACAAAACTCCCGAAGGAATTTCGTATTTTCGTGGCAGCAATCATTTATTAATCATACCGAATAATGATATATTTATTAATTTTTTTAGAATGTACTAAGGATATATTTTAAGATATATTTAATTTTTTTACCAGAATTTTAAAATTTAAATCCTAATTGGTAATAAGAATTTAGCTGTGCACTCCGAAAAATCTTAATTTTTCGATGTGAAGAGAAGACACGAAAGGGAATTCTTTCTTAAACAGACGCCAGATATCCGTATTGAGGATTTGATTATCTTATTGATGATGTTTATTTATGCCAGAATTTCTTGTGTTTTTAAATGGCCTGTTTGGTTACTGATTTTTCGACTCAACCAAGGTTTTTCAAAGAAGGTTACATAATGAGACACTTCATGTTCCAGAATGGCACAGATTTCAAACCATTGATTTTTGAGCTTAATGTGTATTTTGGATGTGGTTATATGATTGAATTAGTAGGAGCATAATTTTACAATTAATTTTTGACTAATTAAAAATACAATTCTCAGTCTTTGTATTTCTTTAATAAATGACTCATTAAAAGTTTGTATGGTTCACTCTGTAATAAAGAAAACCAATCTTCGAGCGTAGATTGAATGGTAACTTTTACCATGCAAATATTATTACCCAATTCTTTCCTTCAACTTACTACTCTAGTTCTTAACCGAATTCTTCTCTTCCGTTTACTCATATTTGCCAGTTTATCCCTTTCACTGTAAATGGTCAGCATTATTCTTTCCGATATAGCAACGACTGCGAACTCAATGGTCTCAGCAAAGTCTCTTTTGTTTTCTTTTAAAATTGGTGCAAACCAACCACAAAATCCTAAACAAAACTGTCCTACCAAAGTTGATACTCATCAATAATAGTTACTAAATCAAATTATTTGAGAGTAATATCATCCGAGTAAGAAAGAGAGAATACTATGTTGGTCAGTATGAACCTGGTTATGGCGGAAGTTAATAAGTCTGAAACGTTCCATCAGGAAGCCACGGCATATAAGTAGACATTCAAATTTGTCCGCCTGAAAATATTGAGAAATTCTGTATTGTTGGTAAACTAATTATTTGTGTGACGCTCATAATTATATGTATAGTGCTTGCTAATGTTATTTTAAATAATCTTCTATTAACTGTAATTATTTCAGAGAAATCTTTCTTGGTAAGGTCTGAGACACTTCCAAATTTTGTCCATATTGTTAATTTCGAATAAGACTGACGAACGCGTTTTAGGTTACTCAATCCTCTAATATTTCTTCATCTCAATCTAATTGTATCTTAGAATTAATATGATAATAGCAAAGAAGATCTAATCCATTTTATAATGTTACCAAAAGACCAAGTCCCAATGTTTTAACCTGATTCCTAAACGATAGAATTCTTTCACGACACCATCTTTAAATGTAATCAGATGGAATAAGTTATGCTCATTCGCGCCTTTCACGATTTGCATGCAATTCCTTACCTTTTTGTCCCTCAACAAAATGTGATTTTCGTTATGGAAGCCAATTGTAAGGGTTGTAGTTTAAAGGTTGGCGATTTAAACACAATTGTGTTATTATATATCGAAGTTTATTAACTTCCTTTTTTGAAAATAAACTTATAAAAAAGTGGTATGAGGGCAGTTTTTGTTGTGAGGAAAAGATTATTTCCCAAAGTAATGAAAAGTGTCAAAACCAATGTTCAGGTTTAAAGGAATCTGAATTTATGGAGACGTTTATTTCAAACACCGCTGGAAAATATGGTGTATTGAAGATTGGTTGTTTGAAACAAAATGACATACGGAAATTTGAGAAAATAACGAAGTCTCGGCAAGAATCATGGTTGACTGATATACTTTTTCTCTAGATGTAATAATTCACTTTTTAGGAAAGCTCTCGGAAAAAATTGGAGGACGAAGGAAAACATTGGAAATAGACGAATCCTATTTCCGGGAATCGAAATTACAATCAATGGTGTGTTATTGAATGTTTATGTGTTTTCTGTGGGTTTGAACGTGAATCGGAAAGTATAAAGTACGAGAACCAGAGTAACCTAGTGGAACTCTGTTCCGATTGATCAAAGAGTGGATTTTTCCACTTCGAATCCCTACCCACCACAAGTAAACACGTTGAATTTCGGTAATTATACATAGTAACTGAAAAAATGCAAAAAGATCGTGTGACATAATATACTTAAATAGCAAGCATCCACTTACTTATACATCTTTATTTAAACGATAAAAAATCACTTATATTAACATTTAGAAAAACGGGCGAGCTAAACTTTGCCGTGTTCTAGAATTTCAAGTCGGCGTCGTGGAAGAATTTGTGTGTTGGAGATTCGGGTTGAATTATTGTTTCGGCATAATTGAAGAACAAAATAATGAATTACAAAGCTGAATAATTGGTCAAATTATAGCAGCCAAAGCAAATTAAAGACCTCACTTCACAAAAATTTCAAAATGTAGAAATCTTAGATTTTTTGCCTGCACAATCTGTTTGGTTTGGGGAATTTTCTTAATTTATCGTATTGCATACAAGATATTAAACAATATTTCTTTGACATTTACCACAGGCATCATTCCAACTTAAAAATATTTATTATAAAGGATCCAAGCATTTGCCAATGGTGTACCAGTTATCCACCTTACGTAACCATTTGCGAGATTTACTTACGGCTCTATGGTAGAAAGACATTAGATCCGATAAATCTACCTCTTTTTAGCAATGTTGCAAACGAATAACTGGCTTTGTTTTGTTTTTAAACTGTTATCCTGTTCTTTTCCTCTTTCCTGTTGAAATTACTAAACCCGAATACTCAGGAGCTGCTGAAATCATGTGAACATTTGATTAATCTTTCGAGTTATAACCTTTACTTCATTTTTACATTACTTTCTAAAATGTAGCTAATTTTTGAGCTTGGAATGCACTACTTCATTTAAGATAAATCTTCTTGCCTTCTTAAGAATCTCACAAGAGAAAGATTCTTTTTGCAACAAATATATGTACAGTGGATCGGAAGAATAATAATTTTCAGCATATATAGTTCGATGAGACCGTACCAAATCATCGACTAATTGAATCACTACTGATTCTGAATGGATGTAGGATTCTACTTTTCTGAATTAGCAATATAAACTTTCCACTGCCATGTAAAGCCATCTGGTGTCCATAATTTATATAGCTTCACTCCATACTTATGACCTTTACCAGGGACATATTCGATTGCATAACTATGTATTTAGATATTTTTACAAAATACTCATATATAGTTTATTCTACATATAAATACCTAATTTATTATAAATTAAAAGAAAGACTATTATTCACAACTAGGTATTTCAGTGCACATGATTCAAAATTATGACTTTGAAAATGTCTCTGGCAATAAATTTCTTTTTCATTTTTGTCTGCCTATTTACCAGTCCACTCTTACTGTTTCATTATAGGATCTATTTCCCAGCACAGCTCACAATTTTCTACACAAATGGGTCCCTGTTTTTTCTCACAACTTGGGATTAAAGGAGTTTTAAATCTCGCCCTTTCTGAGTTTCTCTCAACTTTTGAGTTTCTATAAATTTAAAAGTCAAAGGCAAGTCCTAGCTCATTTGGGGTGCGATGCTAACGAAGTAGGATCATAGAGCCATAAATGGAGGGGAGTAGTCACAAAAATTGAACTAAGTAAAGGAAACAATGTCCACGCTTGTTAGTTCAGACATGTTTGCAAGGGTTAGGTCAAGGTTTGGTTATAGAGGAAGAGAAAAAGAGAATTGATTAATAAAGGGATCTAAAATTTCCATGATACAGTACATTATGGATAGGATAAGAGACAACATAGAAAACGAAGGGATTGATGAAGAGGTATTGGGAATGAGGTAGAAAGAGCTTGTTTTAAGAATGCATCCAAGTACTCAAATCAAATTATGACCCTTTAGTAGGGAAAGAAGTAATGATGGAAGAGATTTAAAGGTAAAAAAATGGAGCAAAGAAGTTGAAAAAGTGTGGAAGACTGCATATGCTGATGCCCTGCTTACGAAATTCTACATGGAGTGTCTTGAAAAAATGTTTGTATCGCCATAACAATTGGACAATGAACCAATGAAATAATGTGTTATATTAGGTCAAATCTTTATTGATATTAGTCCCAGCTTTAAACCTGTAGGGCACATAATTCTTCCATTCCAAGCCTTATGCATGGAAGTATATAAATGATGATTTTGGGGAAATACCTATTATAAATATTCTTAGATCAAATACTAGGCCTGCATACTAGGTTGAAATTTAATGACTACTATCTATCAGGTTTGTCTGACCAATTGTATTCCTTGTTAGAAACACTTTTCGACTGGTGTCACCTTCACTTACATCGCTAATTCGTTAAAGCTTATTTGAAATGCATAAAAATTGATATTGAAAAATATTTATTGACCCAAGAATTCCTTAAATTTGAGTATTTTGGTGAATTCTTTCTGTCAATTGGAACACCAACTCAGAAATTCCTTCTCTCCATCAGGTCGTCTGAAAGACCTGGCGCAAGTTTGCTCGACGAACGGCTGACAATTCGGATTGATACCGATTAAAGCTGTGTGAATCTATTTTTCGCCTTATTAAGTGGCTATTAATATTTAAATAGAGTTACTCTTGAATTCAAATAATAATTAGGAATTAAATTAGATCTACCATGATTTTTTTATCCAGCCCATGTATAAAGAGAAATTGGCCATAAAAATCCATTGGCAAGCAAACTTCTTTCGAAACATACCCCAACATTAGCATTTATACAGAAATCCTTTTTGTTCTCAATAGGATAAAGTATTTAAAAATCAGCCAAAAAATAATCACTGATAAAAACAAAGATAAAGAAAGCAAATTGAAAGCACGTCCACAGTAAGATGCCTTAAAACTAAACCATCAGAGCTAATTGATAACATAATCACCTCAATACTATTAGTATTTTTCCTACAAATGTGCAGCTTATTGCTGAGGTTCTTTTTGGTGAGGTGAGGCTTAATTGAAGCCATTCTTGAATTGAGACGTTTATCGAGAAAAGTCTCAGCATCACTGTGCCCAATGAAACGTCAAAACTTGCTACTTTCCAATCATAAGGAAGCTTTGCACTGCTGTCAATTCGATCGTTAAGCTCGAATCTTACCAAGAGGTGATCTTGGCGTTTATTTGAAGTTTTTGGTGCCCAGACGACTTCTTCACAGGAAGGAAACTATTCTTTTTAAAGTCATTAAGGCTCCCAAATATGGAGATACTTCATTCAATATCCGAAGCAATTAGCTCGTTGCCCACTTTGCTTAGGAAAGAACCAGTTGTGGAATTGAAAGGGCTAAAAAAATGATTTTTACCAAAAATATTACGAAATAGAATATAATTATGCAACGTTTCAGGTCTGGCACTAATCTTCTATATGAAACGGAGTAGAGCATGATTTTGGATTCAGCGAATGAATGCAATTTTTTATTATTATTTTTGAACTGATGACTTTTTATAGAGCTGCAATAATTTGAAGATTAGAATAGTTATTTCTATCACATAAATTTGAAAAACGAATGAAATAAGTAAAAATATATATTAGTCTCAAAAGTTAAGATAGATAGATAGTAGCGGCCATAATGAATCGGACACAGGTTTTTATCCCAAACTTAGAAGGGCTTCAAACCAAATAATGATAAGTAAGGCATGATAAATTACATATATAAAATAATCTTAACTATAAGTTTTACATGAACTTTGTACATGTTATGATAGATAAAATTGAATGTTACGTGCAAAAAAGCAATTTTTTCTCCAAAAATTAGGTGTTCAATATTATTTGGATAGCGTAATTCTATTACTTCTATCTTTAAGACAACCAACTAATTTATTGTAGTACCTTTCTCCGAATAATTTTAAGCACATATAGGCATTACCTTGTCAAGTTACAAGCAGAAGACATGTTTAGAGGAACCATTACACCTATATTATTTATGAGTTAATTGTTAAACTACGTCAAGAAGCTGAACTCTTCATCAGGCCATAACTTAAAGGGTTAAACGCCTCAAAATCTCGTAAATAATATTATGTCACGTTAGGATAATACAGGCTCGTGTATTATTGGAATTTCAACTGGTATACCTATTAAAACATCAAATTGAAATGACAAAACAATCAACTGAAGGAAAGAAATTTAAAATCGTGCACAACAGCAGTAAAACCATTGATCAACCCTAACAACAGGAAAGCTAGATTATCCTTCGCCACTAAAAGCGCTATATTAACAGGAGATCAATAGCCCAAAGTACAATTATTTTGGTTAAGATCTCAGGAGGTTAGTCTGTCTAAGACCTGGCAAAATATTATAGGAAACCGCGTGATAAGCATCGTCAATTTGAGTGGCACAAGTGATATGGTGTGTAGCATAATTTCGGTGGAAAGTACTGGCACCATTGATCGCTTGCAGGGCAGAGACATCGCTCAATTTTAAAAAGAATTTCTGCAAGTAATTGCTGTCCTCGATAAGAGAGCCACCTCTTCCCAACCAGCCATTTTTATGTAGAATAATGCCCGTTGCCACACGATATATTTGTTGAAGAATTGCCTGGATCAGAAGGATTTAAGTGGCATGGTTGGCCTGCTCAGAGACCGGACTTCAATACTATTTAGAATTGTGGAAGGCTCTTGGAGAGAAATATTACAAGAAGAATGTGATTATCGGTGTAAGTTTGTCTGTCTGTCTGTCTCTGTTTGGGAAAAAGATTTGTAAAGAAAATTAATTTCTGATTTCAACGAAACAAGGTGGAGGAGTGGGACAAAGAGCAAGAAAGATTGCTTAGTTTTTTAGGAGGATTGAGATCCAGATGCGGATAGTCCATCATTTATTATCTTCTTTTAAGATTTTAGATTATGGCTTTTTATATCTAATAAATGACAACTTGTGTCGTTTGATTAAAATACACTATTTGATCCGGATCCGTACGAATAAATAGTCTATTTTTAAGGGAAAATTCCCCCAGTCACAGTTCAGTAATGGGGAGTGATAGTAACAGTTTTGTTCAGTTTAAATTCTAAAGCTATTGTTGTACTAATTCAGATTCCGGCGATTCCATTATGGAAAATAAGCCTTTGTTGATACTTCACAAACAATTGAAGACAGACTCATTTTTTTAATGCTTAGGCTACGTTTTAGGGCAAATAATTATATGGTTTCTACTTAATTTGGCCTATAGCCGATCCGGAGTAGAAATTCCAGATTCATTCGGCCATGACAGAAAAATCGGATGACATTGCCTAGGTTATTTCTGAAGCTGTTCATAAAATGGTTTGCTTCTATCAAAACACTGTAATATTATAGAGACTTGGTAATCGAAACAACGTTGATGGTATCATAGTTGGTTTTAAGTGACTCGTCATTTGTTTTTGGTGAACACTATCTAAGCTTATGTCTGGACTTGTTCTCAAAACTTGTTCGTGAGTGTATTTTAATGGCATTTGGCGAATATAGGGTCTCTCTGAATGCGTTCTAGTATTTTAATGCTTTATTTTTAGAGATGAATTCAAAGTATTCCGGAGATTTTAAATGTTGTACATAATTATTTAATAGTTTTAAATTGTTGGTTATTAAATTTTCTGATTATTTAAGTTGCGACAAAATTTGTCAAGCAAAGTTAGGGTAGCAGGAAAAGTAGATTTACCACGTACATATATATTATAACGTGTCTCTATCGCTCTCATTTTAATCTTTCTACTTAGCTCTCTATTCTATGGTCTGCGTCAAAAATGTACCTTAGGTTTTCTATAGTGTTTCTTAATAAAATTGACCTCCTAAATCCGAATCTGTCATCCGTTTTTCTCTATCACTTCCAGTTTTTGCAATACAGGGGGTGATAATAATTTTATAGTTTATACATCTCCTATATTACATCAAATTTCAATAGTTTTTGCACTGCTCTATTCGCAATAAATTTTGTGTACATTTTAAGTAATTATGCAAATAGGTTTATATTTTGCAGGTTAAAAATTGCTTAGCATTATAATAATAAGAATAATAATAATAGTGGTTGAGTTGAAAATGAACAGAAAATGTAAGAATAGCTCCGACAGATTTTGCTATGTTTGCGGCAAAGTGACTTTTCCCGAGCAGCAAAGTACAATCCCTCCTGTAATTAAATCTTTGTATAATGCATATTTTGAAGTAAGGCTAAGAGATTAAGATAAATGTTTTGCACCACATATCTGCTGCGAGGGATGCTAAATAAGTTTAAGACGCTGGAGTCAGGGCAAACAGAAGTCCTTCTCTTTTGGTGTTCCCATGGTGTGGAGAGATGGCAAGTACCACACTACGGACTGCTATTTTTGCATGACAAATCTTAAAGGTGAGCATTGTATCAAGTATTTAAGCTTTCTGTATTATACTGGCTCCTAAAAATGTCATTATTATTGCAAAGACTTAGCATAAAATTAAAAACTATCATAATTCACTTCAGCATGAACACATCTTTTACTAAACATTTATGTACTATCTGCAACTCCAAATCAATTCCTTTATGTAATATGCAATTATATTTTCCACAGGTATAAATAAGAAGAATAAACATAGTGTGGCATATCCGGATGTTCCTTCTGCCATCAAACCCCTGCCCCATGGCCCAGGAATTCCTATACCTTCTCCCCTTGAACATATAGAGGTACATGAATAGATTAATATGGAAGTTGACCAAGATTATGACACATCTGAGTCTTATCAGGTTTCCACACATGATATAGTCGCAAGACCATTCACTCAAGTTCAGTTAAATGACCTGACTAGGGATCTGGGGGTTTCAAAGGCTAATACACAACTTCTTGGCTCTCGAATTCGTGAAAGTAATCTTCTCGCTTAAGAAACAACATTTAGGGGGGTACAGAAATAGAGAACAAGAGTTTCGAAGCTATTTTTTACAGCATTCTTCCAGCTCTTTAGTATACTGCGCCAATATTAAAGGACTTGATGAGGCCCTTGGAATTCCCTACAACCCATTAGAATGGAAACTGTTCATAGATTCCTCCAGTAGAAGTTTAAAAGCTGTGTTACTGAATATTGGTAACAAGATATCTTCCGTTCTTATAGGCCATTCAATCCAACTTACTGAAAGTTATGAAAATATGAAAAAATTGCTGGATGCAATAAATTACTCTAGCTATAAGTGGAGGATATGTGGTGACTTAAAGGTAAGATCATTTTACACTCGGCATTTCTAAGCTTTTTGATATTGACATTTTCATTTTTAATTGTTAATACTTGTATACACCTTTTGGTCAACTTACATTTTACAAGACTGCAAATCTGGAAATCATGAGTCATTTTTGAGTTATATTTTTTGTTGAAGTGTGTCCCTATAGTTTAATGCATCCTATTGAGTTAATGGGAAACTTATCCTAATTGAGAAGGTATACAACACAACTCAATAAACTCAAAATAAGATGTACATATATCCAATTAGTTCCAATACGATGATTTAATGCATTGGCATACAGGATTTTTCAGTACATATTCATATTCTTATTGTTTTAAGAAATATTACTTTGAATTTGTTTTTAGAAATATTACACTGAATTTACATACCGTGCTAAATTTTTTTCAGGTAGTGTCTCTTACGCTTGGGACGCAAACAGGCTACACGAAGCATCCCTGTTTCCTATGTTTATGGGACAGTGGTGCAGATAGTATGCACTATGAGAAGAAGGTTTGGCCTCCACGAGAAGCATTTAGAATTAGATCAAACAATGTAATAGCTGAACCTTTAGTGCCTCCTCAAAAAATACTCCTCTCTCCACTGCATACAAAGCTTGGCATAATGAAAAAATTATGTCAAAACCCTTAATAAAGTAGGCCAAGCTTTTAAATTTCTTCTTCAAAAATTTTTTACAAATCAGTGACGCTAAGCTCCATGGGGGAATATTTGATGGACTTCAAATCAGGAACTTGATCAGCAATTTGATGCATCAATGAAGGACATAGAAAAAGATGCCTGGAAAGCTTTCAAAGCTCTAGTTAACAATTTTCTAGGCAATAAAAGAAGCCTAGAAGAATATGTTGCCCTGGTCAATCAGCTCTTAACAAGTCTCAAACATTTGGGAGCTCAAATGTCTATAAAGATACACTTTTTACAGTCCTATCTGGATTATTTTCCCGACAACTGCGGGGATTACAGTAAAGAACAGGGGCAAAGATTCCACCAGGACATAAAAACAATGGAATCCAGGTACTAGTGTAAATGGAACGGAAACATGCTTGCTGACTACTGTTGGTGTTTGAAGCGTGATGGACCAGATGACAGGCACAAACGAAAATCGTCAAGGGCGTCTGTTCTTCGAAATTATAATTGTTTTTTTTATTATGTTGCATTCTTTTATTTTACATACGTGTATTCCTGAATATATGATATAACAGTAATAATGCATTATTAGATAGAGAAAGTTGTTTTTTTTTTTTTAAATTCAGAAAAATGAGTTAATCTCAATGAAAATGGTGTATGCTGTACTGAGAAAATCTGACCTGATTGAACAAATATACATTCATTTTTGAGCTCAGGAGGTTGGATTCATTAAGAAACCACAAAGAAATCCTGGGGAACATAAAAAAAATTTTAAACGCAGGCCTGTGTTATCTCTTAAAGATTATTGGCTAGTTCGGAACTAAATTCATCAGTCTGCTTTGAACTTCTTTTCGTCTCATTGAGTCACGTTTGCTGCAAATGGTCACGATTTTTCTCGCATCGATGGTTTTCATCCGAATTATCTATTCTTCCTGGTTATTTCTTTTTTATTTTGTTTTCGGTTATTCCTAAACCATCCGCCGATCTCGATCAAAAAGTTTGAGAAATGGTTTATTATAGTCGCTGAAAGTAACTCAAATAAAAACTTAGGAGGAAACCAAATCAATCGAGTAGGAAGTAGAGGAGAACGTAGGCGGTGCATTACGACATAGGATTGTGTGAGCTTTGCGAATCTGCCCCTCTATCCACAGGGAGCCGAGATAAGTTGCCTGATACAGATGGTAATCCAATGATGCTCGTTATAATTACTGGGTATGATACGCCAAGACTTTCTCTTTAAACTTCTTTGAATAAATTTTTCTCACAATTTACAGAAAAGAGGCAAATAAATGTATATTTTTTCAAGTGAAATTAATTGTCTAAATTTTTCTTAATGAGATCTTGGGCAGTTCGGAATATGTCAGATATCTTATAATATTGGCCAATGAATCACTTGTTTTCCATACCAGAACGAAGGTGTACTATGAACGTCACCATGTTGCTCAATGAAGGCATAAAGGAGCTCCAATGAACGAATAGCAACGTACAAGAAGAAGAAAAGGAGAAAATGGGATAATAAGGGTGGGTTTATTTTAGGCCGATTTCAAAATTTTCTTAGATGAATCAGATGGAGTGGCGAAATGGGGTCGTATATTTTGGGAGAGCTGAATACTAACTATTTAATTGACTATTTTTTAAAGTTATAAGATGTTCCTGATTTTCCACAAAATTATCTTCAGTTGGGAAATTTGGCTTCCTCAGCCAACCTTTAGATTCTCTTAAATACACATCACTAATTTTTATAGACATAATCTTTCCCTATGTTAACAGTTTTTGTTAAAGTAGAGAAGCCCTCGTTGGTATTCGTTTTCTAAAGTAGAATGTTTGTCAAATCAGGTGAAACTGATTAAATTCACATCAGATACACTCTTCTTTGTCCGACTCTTCCCTTAAATAAAATTCACTCTGTTAATCTTGAAAGAATTATCTAAACTCAAAAATCCAGATTACTTAACGAATAAATGAGACACTCACCGTAATTTCTTTAGACAGCGAAAAATGAAGATTTTTCTCTAAGATGTAAATTACTTTTCCGCAATCGACAAATATCTTCTCCTTTATGTACGTTTATTTCGCAAATAGAAATCAATTGTTTTTACAAAATTCCAATTTTGCTAAACAGATATTATCCTATAATCTTTCCTGTCAGTGAACGAATGATCTCTCCAAACGAGGATAAATTGTGAGTGAAATTGAGTCAATTTACCACTTTGGAATGAAATTCGCTTAACGAAGGCCAGAAGTAAGTTTTATGCAAATGCACCCTGAATTTTCTCATACCCTTTGTTTTAAAGGTAATGAGAAGAAAGTATAACTTGGAGTCAATTTTCCCGCAGCTCATTAGTATGGACGAAACGGAGAAATTATCGTTTTACAAAATGAGATATAAGATGAAGAAAAAATGTAGATGATAAGATTTTTAAATTGATTCAAATGTATATCTGAGATATAGATATGTATTAAAATGAGAGAACTTACAGAATTAAAAATATATCTTTATTTTTAAAATATGAGTGAATAAATTAACGGATTAATTTTTTTCAAGAGAAAGAATATCTTGTGTATCTTGAAAATGTATAGTTTAAGTATTTATGTAATTAGCAAATATGTATAATAAAAATACTCTTTTGATAAGTACAGATATTAAAGATGGACGAAACAAAGAAAAAAACTAAGATCCAATTGAAACTATTTCAAGAAAGATTGGAAAGGGTGAGGTCAAGAGGGGCCGTCATTAAAGGGAAAGAGACGATATGAGATTAAAAAAGAACGGATCATTTAAAAGAACGGGGATCATTTCTTTCCTGCCCCTCTTCAGAATATTCCTATACATTTAAAGGGAGATTCCAAGCGATGTATAATTATATTTATTGATGACAACTTGACGAAGTTTATTGGCAAACGATCTAAGAAATTAAGCCTTATATGCGTCAAGTAAATTCTAGTCATATTTGTCTCCTTCTCGTGAATTTAATTAGAGTTCTGATCATAATTTTTATTTTTGAACCCGTTCTGTATTTAGGTCACTCAATGTTTTGGTTGCATATTCTTCAATCTATCAATGAGAGTCACGAGAGGACTCTCAGTCTGTGATTGGGCAATCAATTTCTAAGTTCAGGAATTAATTCCGTCGCTCGATAATAGACGCGCTGCAAAATGAACAATATCCTTTCTCTTGTTTAGTGTAGAGACGAGAAGTGCAATCCATACTCCAAGGAAAAAAATAAAAGCTTTCGTTTTAAAACCAAACTGTGTAGCAATGGCTCCTATATCATTTTGCCATTTCTAGCTACAGTGGAAGGTTTTGAAAACTGTATATCAATCGAGATAAAAAATATGGAGATGTAATTAAGTTGTTTAGAAGCGTGTCACGCATACTGTAATCTCGGTAATCCCCTCGAAGGGTATAACAATCTATCTAAATTGCTTTACACTTGTGTATGTGTAATTGCATCTGCCTTCCTTAGGGCCAAGATTATCCAAGCGTCTCGGCAAGTTTTCATGGTTACTTTGATATTTTGTATTAGCAGCTAATTGGTTTCTTCAGCAAATTTTAATATTGTACACGATTATTTGCTGCTACGTTCGCTTATATTTATTTATTAAAAAGAGGATGAACCAGAAAACTATCACTGATGAACAACATGACCGATGTTATTATATTTTTTTAGTATTTTAGAATGGATTTAACATTCAAGTTCTCGTTTATAATCTGAATAGGATAAATCTGATCAGAAACAGACGCTTTGGAAATTTCCATTTTATTCGGACAGATTGAATTTAAACAGGATTTTAAAGTTCATCACCCTAAAACAACCATTGTTGTGTCTATAAAGGTGTGAAAATGGTAGTGGGAGATTTCATAGAGGTATAAAAGACGATCCAATAAAAATTACCAGTTTTCCTGGGGCAGGTAGTGTCTTCAAAATTGATTCTTTGTTATTAAGGCAAATTTTTTCATTTATTGTCTTCACCACGTAGACCCGTCGTTATTCTCAGGGTATATCAGGTGATTCCGAAATCTCCAGAGCCCTTCAAGCCCTGATTCCTGTCGAAGGATCTGCGGTTCTTTTTCTCTCACTGATTTTCACCACCTCTACATTTACTACATACTTTACATATCTCTCTTCACAAATTTTCTCCGTAATCAAACTTCGTTGGTCTCGTCAAAAAATTATAGGGAAAAGAATAGACTTGCGCGTCACTGACCACACCCTTGAATTCCAAAGCGTCACATTTTCTCTCTGAAATTGTCTACGACTATTTAAATCTCTATAAATTAATTTGTACTCGTGATTTACTAATGCACCTTGTTATTCTTCACACTTCCTTTTTTTCTTTTCTTTTTTCTGTTTTATTTTTGCGATCATTTGTACATATTCTATCGATCTCTTGGCCTAATATTAGAACAATTTTAAGCAATGAAGGACTAAATGTGACGAAAGACAAGGATAAGCACATTATAAGATTTTGTAAGATCCCAGCAACCAAATTGCCCACAGCGATGAACATTAAGACCGAATGCAATTAATTGCAATCGATTTCAATTAAACGAAACAGAGACACATCTATGAAAGTAAAAGATAAACCCTTTGTTCTCCTAGATATTAATAGGGCTGGTGCAACTTTCCAACTTTTATTCTTTAAGAGATTAAAAATTAAGTGAAATCCGAAAAAGATTTAACGATTTTAAATGATCATCAGGACGAAAGGTTACGTTGCAATTGCTGTCTTTGAGTTATTGTTAGCAAATTGGGCAGGAGATTACCAGCGTAAAAATAGTGGTGTTAGAGTGGAGTAAAGAAAGATATAAAGTTTCCCATTCTGGCAAAGGTAATGCCACCTAATTCTGTTGTACGCGTGGAGAAATATATGACAGTAGATTTCGACAATGATCTGGCGATGGGAGTGCACATATTACTGACTTTACCCCCGAGACTATAGACAGACTTAGTTGTTTCCATGTTGGCTTTAGTTTGGGTATTTAATCTTCGTTTTTCTTATCTGCCAAAGGATTAATGGTAAGCCCTGAGCGAAATCCGGGATTAATGTTGCGTTGCGGGAAAAGACTGTCTCGTTTGCTTTCCTTAACCTGAGAGGAGATGCCAATGGATAGATAGCTGTTGTAATCCAGGCAAGTTGAACAACGACCCAGCCTTTATGTTCTTTCTCCTTCCATTTGGATTTTATCGTTTTTTTTGTACTCAAAGCGCAATAGCAACAAGGCCGTTTCGTATCTCAAATTATTAAGAAGAGATCTTTAAATTAAGTAATGAAGTTAGACGAAGTGAAAAGTGCACAATAAATACAGACGCAGGTCTTCTTGCAGGCATTGGGGCCTGAAAGGCGTGTTGCCGTATATTCTGGGTTCAGTTATAGCAGGTACATTACCGTAGCTGCACTACATATCTTGCGGGCCTGAACTCCATATGTGGCGTGATATGTGCAATAATTTGCTACCCCAAACCATATGAATTATTCTCTTCAGTTATATTTGTTTTCCTAATCCTAAGAGTAACCCAACATGCAACGTTGGCCTCTTTTGTGCTTTATTTTCTCTTCCGCTTAGGGATATTTTGGCTTGAAATATCAATTGGCGACGGAATTTTGATTCGAAGCGTTTGTTTCCATCCCGTTGTAACAGTTAAACTTCCAGGATTTCTCTTCTCCCAACACATTCATTCGTTTTCTCACTGGAGAGAAAAAAAGCAATTTAAGCCATGTGGATATGCGAGTCAATAAAAATTATAATATAGTCAACGAGTCGAACCATTAAAAGGCAATGAAGTGGTCAATCGAACCTAGAATTGCAGTGAACTGTCTGAATATATATAGACCGGGTCATTTCTCACTATTGTGTTTGCTATTCTTTACTATTTCCGCTCCTATTCTCGTTAATATTTGTATTTATTCATTAATATTCCCGTTACTATTCGTTGCTATATAGGACGGTTGAAGAAGCGGCATGGGTACAGGGAGCAATGGAGTCATTAGTTCGTAGCATTTCTGGTCTAAATGGATGAATGTTTAATGTAAGTGGAGGTGTTTCCTATGTACGACGGATCTTCAAAAACCTTGGGGTAGGCATTTAATTTAAAAGATTATCTGAAATTTGCAATTCAAAACACATTCTATCATATCTTTGGTGTTGGAGGATACCTTCAAAGCTATCATTTATTTCTCTGATGCATTTCAAGTACCAAGGGATTACCTTCAAGAAATTAGCCTTTTTTATACACGGAAAAGCAAACCTTTGAGATCAAAGCTTTATAAAGTTTTAACAAAACCTGAGTGGAAATCCCCTGCTATTGTTGATTCTTTGCAGCATGTTTATGGTGAGTCTATACCACATATTAAAACTGTTTAGAGATAAATAAAATGTTTCAAAGGAGGAAGAGTATACCTTAATGACGACGAAAGAGAAAGGTTACAACCAAGATTCTCTGCAATTTTAGCAGAGCATCTTGGTCTCATCAAGCGTTCTGGACGTTGTAGGCTGAAAGAGTGCACAAAGAAGCCATGTTCCTTCATGTCAATGCTCCAGCCCATTCTTGACGGCTGAGAGAAACTTTGACGAAATTTCAATGGCAAATTGTACTCTATCCGCCTTTATAGACCTAATCTTTCCCTCTTGAGTTATTTCTTGTTTTCTAAGCTTAAATAACATTGAAAAGGAACAAGATTTCAATTAATCGAAGAGGAAAAACGTGAACTCAAAACATCGATAATTTGAAAAGCCAGGAGTTCTTCAGAGAGAGGTTTTTTACGTGTAAATTTCACCTTCAGAAGTGCATTGAACTAAATGGAAACTATGTTGAGAAATATTAGTGACATTTGTGTTATTTTAATTTTCAATAAATATTTATTTCATTGCGCAGTAAGACTTTTTGAAGATCCCTCGTACACAAACTACTAACATTCACTATCATGCATCCTAGACCAGAAAGAGGGTCCTGCTTTTTCACTTCATTAACTTTACCTATTACCAAACAGGCCTCTTCTTATAAACATAGCTCAAGACATGTATCACATACAAAGTAGCCACAAACAAATGCATTTATTATCAGTATTAATATTCCTATTGCGTTAATTCTTGTGTAAACAACAACGTTATAAAAGTGAAGAATCGATTTCAAATATAAAGGAAATGGATTGAGGGATTCCAAGCCATTCTCTAACAAAATCTCTCACAAGCAAATGCAGTAAAGTATAGAGTGACAAGGAAGATATTAATCCCTGCAGCAGCAGCAGCACCAGCAGCACGGACGAACACTTTGTATTTTTTAAAGACGCTATTCTTAATGAGAAAATAGACTCGTCTCAGAGAAAGGAACGCATCCATGAATGCATTTCATTCTAGGATAAAATTAATCTAATCTCCTTAGCCTGGTGGTATTGAGAATACCGTTACCTTCAAGTATTTTTTCCTCGCTGTCAAGAGGAAATTTTTTTCGTTGTCTAAATCAAATCCAAATGTTTTCAGGAATGAAGGGACTTTTGAGAAGGGTCGAGTCATAAATTGACCGTTTATCGAGTAGAGAAGTCATTTTTCCGGTCTCAAGTATTGAATGATTTAGTATCCACTAACGCGTATCGAGGCTCTACAAACCTGACCTGTTGAAGTTATGAAACAATTGGCCATAGTTAGAATACAGACTAACATACTTGTGTCATGTAATTGGAGAAAGCAGTTATGGGTTGACTTCGTGAGACGAAGAAAGAGATATGCACTCTTAGGTATACACGATTCTTTCGCAAAAAAGAATCAGGTCACCAAATTATGCTCTCATTTGCAAAATTTTTGTTTAATGTATTGAAGAAGAAAAAAATATAATGTGAATGATATTTGCACGTATTCCAGTGTATCTATCTCAACATAATTTCAACAGTGATTCTCAAACTTTGAGTCTCCCGGTCCCTCTTTATCCAAATGACACAATTCAATTTGCAACCAAGACGAAATTGTTTAACTCAAAATGTGAATTTCAAATAATAATAATAATTATAAATTATAATAGAAAAAATATTTATCTGACTGGTAGTCCTCTTAACTCTGGTTTAATACTCAAATAACGTTTGTTATAAAGAAAACACATACAATTATTTTGGTGTTGCTATATACATATATAACTCTCTTAATTGGGGTTGATATTTATAAAGTTCTATGTGATTTACATCATTTTTTATCAATAAAGTTAATCGTTGTTTTTATCCCCAAATCGCTATTTCTCGTATTTCCAGTTTAATCTCATTAGAGCCTGAATGGATTCTCCCCTTTAGTTCATGAAGGTTTTCGATTATCTAGCGTATATTTCCGCTTTAATAAAACGATCGTTCGGGCAATGTCACATTGAGCCATTATTGAACTTTTGTCAATCATTAAAAACGAGCCGCATCTTAAAAAAAGAAATATTTATCAATTCTGTAGGTCTTTATCATCCAGCTTTGGCCAAATTGTTCCTACAACATTGTAACGTATTTTTTACCTCTGACATTTACTTCAAATTAATAAGATGAATCAAACCAATTTGCTACAGAAGGGTCGAGGTCATAATTCTTATGTATTAGAGAGATTTTTATTTGACCAAATGTTTAGGGCTTTAGGCAGACTACTGAGGATTATTTATGACTGTTTCCCTTCCCGTTTAAGTGAAAATGGGCCAGCCAACTCCGATGACTTTCATCGGGGGAAAATGTGAAGGACTTTTACAATTCTGATTACTTGATCAATGGCTTCTGCGCTCAATTAGAATTATTCATAACTTTAACGGATAAAATTTGTATTCCCTTAAAACTCCTTGAATTGTTTAAGAACATTTTAAACAATACCTTCCCTCTACAACGATCTTTGTCATCTTCCTTTTCCGTTTCTTGCAGGAATTTTAAGAGGAATTTGAGTTAATTACTATGACTGCCTCATATACGGGAATCTGACCTGCTGATCTTTTTAAAACAACTGAAGGACCGAAGAACAAAATATTATTTATGAAACACAAACTTTAAAGTGCCATTTTTTTGCAGACACGTGAAAATTCTTATATGACAAAGGAGAACTTTGTCTGAGGATGGTAAACAACCTTGATGATACACCGATTGATCAATGATCACCTTTTCTTATAGACCCTTAATCGTCTACAAACCTCAGTTACTCACTTATTGTTCACAATATAGGAATTTTCTGGCCTCATTCGCTGCATTGTATAGTTGTGGTATGTAAGTTTTCTAATCGTGGATTTTAATTTATCTTAGACCTCTTGCTACCTAGTCAATAAGGCATCTGTTTTTGAAAGCTTAGTTACCAGGTTCTATTCTCGACGAGAAAGGATACAAATATTCAGCGCATGTTAGGGTTTTGGCGGCTTTAGTGAACGCGCTGTGTCAGCCCCTTAAGGGTAAGCAGCTCCTACATGATCCATAATGATTTGTCCTAAGCACTTTATCAGCGATTTCGATTTAGGACTAATAAAGCCTGAAAAACTTTAACAAATTCTATAGGGTTGAGCAAAGTTGAATCAAATTCCATACAGATTCCATACTGTAACTTTTGCACAATTCAATTAGAGTTAACTCTGAAATTCCTTGAATTTTTGATTGTTTTATTTGGAATCGTTCTTCCCGAAAGGTTACCAGTTGGAACAATAAAATTGGATTCACGTAATTATTTCCATGGAACGCGACATGACTCGTTATTTTAAATTTGCCACAAGGATCTGATTTTATATATAATCTCCCTTTTTTACTCACTTGTTTATTGAACTCTTACTTCTGTCTCTGGAAAATCAATCTTCACTCTAATTAGCCTCATGTTTTACTGTTTACCTCATAAGTCTCGCCGAGAAGATTATCCGCTCCTCATTAAGTACTCCGATTCCATACAAATAGTGAAGAAAAACAAGAATGTATTTTAGGAAGTTACTTTGTTAAAAAATGGAAGCATAAGCTGAAAATAATTAAAATATAAGTACATATGAACAACATTATCATAACCAATGTTGCTTGATCACAAATTTAAAGCGTACTTAGGAATAAAACTAATTGAATGTCAATCAAATATTTTTACGGTGAAGAAAATATCTAAGAAAGCTATCAAATTAAAAAGTTGTTATTCAGTTTGTATAATAACAACAATAAGTACATGATTTTACTAGGACCAAACTGCTTCTCTGGTGCAAAAAAGGATGAGAAGCCACTGAAGGAGATTGACAAATTTACGGACTGGTAAATACTCTCTATTCCAGTCCAGGAGAATCCAAGAAACTAAATGAAGAGTGAAGATAAGATCAGAGTAGAAAATTGGATAAAGAATATACATAAGTTGTTCCTAATGTTAAACTTTATTGTAATTTTATATGTTAAAGTAATGTTCATCAATTCCATTCTTAAGCGGGTTTACACTAGAGGGATCTTAGCGTGCGGTCATAGGTCGGGAGTATAGGCTATCCATCCCATTACATATGACATAGTAGGGCGACAATTTGACTACAAATACTATAAAACCAAAATAATGTCCCTGACATATCAAGCATCCATAAGCCACATGGCAAATGTTCACGTAACTCATTTCTTGTCCCATCCTTCAGCTGTATCTGATATTAAGCTAATATAAATTTTAAATGAATAGTATTTAGGATCACATGAATATACCGAGGTATTCATACAAGTCTTTTATCCATAACTGGTGGGAGATACTACCGTTTTTTACAATAACTTTTAATTTAAAGAGGAGTGTACCATTTTTTATTTCAGTTAGCATATCCTAAAATCATTAATTATATTTTTCAACCTTGTTTGGGTTTATTAACGAGTGAGAAAATATGATGTTAAAAAAGGTGGAGAAACAATAACAGAATTAAATTTCCATTCTCTACATAAAAACGTTCTTCTTATACCTTCTGGTAGCCAAGTCTTCATCGGGCTTAAAAGATCGACCATTATAAAAGAGTCAATCATACACAATCCTCCTTAGCTCACTTAGGTTAGGTACTTTTATCTCACACACTTTGTATGACAATGTCAAGTCATATTTCGCTCAGTCAACTCACATTCTTTCACGCATTACTCTCATTCACAGACACAAACTTTACTCAAGATTATTATTTTTTGTGCTTACTACACGTTCTCCGATCTTTTTGTAACTTTCACCACCAATGCACTTTCCTGCGCTGATTACAAATTTGTCTTACTTTTAGGGGAAAGGAGAAAGGAATTATTGGTTTCAAAGTTAGACTAGGTTAGGTAACAATGAGTTTCATTATCTTATTATTATACAAATAATATTTATAACATTTCGAAATAAGTTTTAGATTTTTATTTAATCTATTAGTTTGATGCTTAAACTTCGAAATTCGGCGCCAAAATCTTCTTAAATAGGTCTGTATTTTCATATTTTGTCAGTATTTTCATATTTTCCAGGCCATTCGAATTCACAGCATAAGATATGGACGACGCAAATCCAAGGATTCGAGAATTCTTGAACCGAAGTTTGCTTTCAACTTGAAATATCATTATTCTAAAAAGGATTTGGGATCTTTTGGGTTCGGTACGCGTTCTCTGATCTTTGTGTTTAGCAAGAATTTTACTAAATAAAGAAATGCAAATTTAGAATCATGGTAAGAAATGGCACTGGGGGAGAAATATACAAAACGATCGGAAAATGTGCACCAAACCTAAACAATCCGAGAACTCCAGCAAGATCGAACCCAAAAAAATCGATGCCCACAAGGGGCAGCAGGCAATCAGCGGTGTAGCGTACCTGAAGTAGAAACCAAAAAGCTCCTGCAACGCGAGCCTCCGCACACTCAGCCAATCATAACACGACAGGGTCTTCTATCCACGCCTCCTTCATATACGTGCCACATTACGCTTTCGTCTTGGATCTTGCCTTAGGGTTTTCTAGTTGCTTATTCCCCTGAAGTGGAACACTCTACCCCCTCCTGTCCGATAGGAAGGGAAAATTTGTGTTAAGCCAAACTGCCATCGCCCTTTCTACATTGTTTATGACAGCAAGTAACGGTACTTACCCTTCGCGGAGCTGCCCTCGGTTGCCTTTCTGATCTTTATGTGAATTTTATTATACGATCACTTCGTGATCTAGCAGATCACTTTCCTATTTTTAAATAGTCATAAATTCTATACATTCATTTAATCAATATCCTACATCCAATCATTCTCCCTCTAGTAGGAGGACTACTTCCCTTATCAAATTCATAATCGCCCACAAACAGCAGGAGAAAATTACATTCAGTAAACAGAATTTAAAGATGATATTTGGTCCGACATAATGAATACTACTTTGATATTTTGATCTGCGCAAAGTAATATTAAAAGCCTTTATTAGTAAGGTAGCGTTTATTAGATCCTCAGATTCATCTATTTACATATATTATTTTTTAAGCTGGAAAATCAAAGTATAATTTCGCCAGTATATTTAAAAAAACACTCGGTCATATCCACAGTAATTTATGGTGCATTATAATCTCCGCAATTCCCAAATTTCTAAATCAAGCTTCCTAAATTCTAAATACTTTATCTTTTATCTGCTGAAAGATAAGAAAAATATTTCAGCATAAAATAGATCAAATAAAGGATTTATTTGGAAAGGAACTCATGTCATTTTAGGTAACGTCCCTGAAATATAATATTCTAAAATCGTCCAAATATTTGATTATTATATTCTTGTAAATCGAATTAACCAGCCAATTTGCTTATGAATAAACAATGTTTACCTTTAACAACTAAGAATTTAATATTTTCCTAATGGTTTTAATAAAAAAGATAGCCAATGAGCACAACGAAGGATATGAGTATTTATCTCGATGGACATTGCATAATCTTCATATATGTGGAAATATTCCTAGTTGGTTGAATTCCTTGAATTTAAATGAAGTTCTCTGTGATAAAACATGATAAACAGAAATTCAATGATCGTCTAAATAAATTTCAAAGGGAAGTGCAATCCACTATTGTCATTGAAATGACGTTTCAATGGTAATTGCATCCAAGAAAAAATATCTCAGACTATGATAAAAAAAAAATTAGCAGGTAGAAATATTAACGCGTTCTACTAACGCAATTATTAATTGCGGTGGGATATGGAAAATTATTTCTGGTAAATCAATTTAATTAATAATTAAGTAGAGTAAATTATTTGTCCGTGATCTTTTGCGTTTCTTAAAGTATCTTCAGACGGGAGTCCTTTAGTTATTAGAGGTAGATTTAGCGTTGTCCATTTTGGTTTTCTTGCATCCTTACTAGAAATGCATCGGTGATCAGAGTGTGTAAATGTTCCGAAAAGCTACGCAAGAATGATGTCCATATATTGGTTTGGATAGTCAGAAGGTATCGACCACAAGTCACCTCCATTCCTCACTTGAAAGAGACATGGGACATGTCAGCAACCCGAGGTCCACCCAAAGCCAAGTTCCCGCTGTCGGCTGCCTCAAAGGCTCTTAGCTATTAGAACCAAAAGGCTTTAATAGCGAGGATGTTTGAAGAATAAGATTCGAATCCAACTCCTTTATCACTTTCATAAAGGTGATAAGATAATTAACATATTTTCCCCGTTTCTAAATATACAATTTAGTTTCTTAAATTTTGCTTAGGATAACGAAACTAATTCCCAAGAGTTTAATTACAAGGTTGTGATACCAGTTTTCCTTTCCTTGGGCTATTAATTACATCCAATATATATTCAGTGTGAGCTAAACTAAACTAGGAGAAATCCTAAGAGAGGGAAGGTCGGAATTTTGCATTCATTGCTAATACTTTGTGCTTCTTCGTGAGTTATTCCTTTCATATATATATATATATATATATATATATATATATATATATATATATATATATATATATATATATATATATATATATATATATATAAACATAATTTTTGACAGAAATCCCAAGACAATAAAAATTGCTGGTGTCATCATTTTTTTTATTTAGTGGTGACGTTTTGACCATAAAACGGTCATCTTCTTAGGCCTATAAAAGATATATATTAGAAGACAATGAATTTGATAAGCTTAAGAAGATGACCAGGCATAATTTGTAAGGACTTTAATAGATAATATTGAAACTGCTCTAGCATACTAAATATTTGCTATTCCTTAGTGTGTACTAACTATCAAATTTGCTCAAAATATAACCATAAGACCTTATTTCACTCTTATTTTTTGGTAAAATATTCGCCAAAAAGTTAATACTAATATGATTTAAAGAAAGGATTAAATAGTTTAAACTGTTTCAGAGCCTAAACATAAAGAGGAAGCGTGATTCATTTGCAAGAGGACATACAAAAGAGGAAGACGTTTTCAAGGGAATCCTGCTCCAGACTCCACAGATAGTAAAGCAGAATTAAAAAGGAATAGAAATTAGGATAACAGTATTGCATGTCCTTAGACGTTCGGTGTTAAATAGAGAAAGTCAATAATTCTATGTTGACCGTCATGGTAGAATCGATAAAACGATCTCAGTGTATCAAACATTTAGCGTTAATATTTTCTTTTCGAGTATCTCGATTTGTTTTATATTCCACTCTTGTTCGGGATTTAACTCCTGAAGATACAAATATCAATATATGAAGATGTTACAGGTGTGTATCGAAACGCGTCAGGCCAATAAATATTTTGATTTGCCAAATAAACTGGCTAAATGCCTTTGTTCGTTATTATAGTTTCTAAGGAATTTGGGTGAATTTATTCCTGGGTGATGAAGGCCAAAAGTCTGAATATAAGACAAATCAAGGGACTCGAAAAGAAAATAATTAACGCTAAATTTGCAGTCGCCTTAAATAAAATAGGTTACGAAGAGAATCTACTCCCCAAATGTGTATATATATATATATATATATATATATATATATATATATATATATATATATATGGATTAAACCACAGTATTAGGACTAATATTATATGCGAAACCAGGTTTCAATGGAGACATCTGCCATTGTCAATCGCTAGTTAACAAGTGAGATATATTAGTTGCTTAACGTACAAATGCACAAATCAATGGCGCTATGAATTTCTTGCTTATTAAGGTATTTGTATTGAATTGGCAAGAAATTCAGACTTCCGTTTCTCAAAAATGACGACACATTCTCGCATAATCCACCTTAGCGCCACTGATTTTTGTGCTTGTACGTTAAGCAAATAATGTATCTCATTTGGTCACTAGCGATTGACAATGACGGATGTCTCCGTTGAAACCTGGTTTCGCATAAAAAAAATAGTCCTATTACTGTGGTTTTACCTCTATAGTTACACGTACGCTACTGTACTCTTTTGATATATATATATATATATATATATATATATATATATATATATATATATATATATATGTATATATATATATATATATATATATGTATATATATATATATATATATATATATATATATATATATATATATATATATATACATATATATAATAGTGGAAGCTCGGTTGTCGAAGAAAAGTTTGAACTAAAAATTGCCCCAGTTGTCGTACCATAACTCGGTTGCCGAACTAGCCAACAATACTACACGGGCAACACATGACTACTGAGTGACTGAGCGTGTGGCTTCAAGCTTGCCTCAGCTCGCGCTTGGAGTATAAACGCTAAGAACTGTTGTCTGATTTTGCTGGTACAGGTTGAAGATCCCAAATCCGGCTTCCTCGGGACCAACACCGTGCAGGATTTTGGATTTCGAATCACTAAATCCTAGGCCTCTTCAAATTTCAAAAAATAATTTAACCCTCAATATACCCCTATACAATTTCACTTTACGTAATTTGATGCATTTCCATCGATAAGTTTTGGTCGAAATTATCGATTAAAAGAATTGGCCCAAATTTTAGCGAATATCTCGGGAACTAACCTGCGATTTGAACGAAACTAAGGTCACATCCATTTCACATCCATTTATACACAGCTTATCAATGTTGTCCAATAATCTTGGTTTTATTCATGGTTTTATGTTTTTTCGGGTTTTCGGCGATATCTCGCAAAAACCGCTGAGAGAAGAAATTGGAAGTTTTATATTTTTGCATATAACGCATATTTTTAACTAGAGCGACCACGGGATGGATAATGTGTTATACACAGTTAGACGGCATATTCTAATTTCTATTTAATGTATAAATTTCTCACGTGTCCGATTAAAGTTTCCATGAGAAAATTAGGTTTAAGTCGGACTGGGCGGTAAAATGTTCGACCCGATTTTTGAGCTTCGAGGAAAGGTTTGTCCTGTAAAATAAAACTAACTTTAGAGTATTAGATATCGTTAGATGCGGGGCGGGTACTTAGGTTCTTCAGGCCGGTGTATTAAAGTCCACCCTTTCCCGAAGATTACCAAAGTTATTGACGCTGAACCTTCGCTCGAAGGCCCAAAATCGAGAAAACGACCCTTACCCGGTAGACATAATTGAATATAAAATCGCTACTACTTATCGTACAGAAAAGAATTAAATATCAATTTGAAGGTAATATAATCTATTCTACGCACAAACCGGAATTTCGACCAAACATACTGTTGTAAAAGTTTGAATAAGCAATCATTTGGCGTCCAGGAAGGGATTTATTCATTTTACATTGATTCCTATGAGGAAAATTGTTTCAGTTTTCGAACTTTTCGGTTCTCGAACGGTCTTCAGGAACGAATTAAATTTTAAAACCGAGGTTCCACTGTATGTCTTAAGAGAGCAGAGGGGTTGCGCCTTGCTAAACTTATACGTATTTTTTAGGATAGATAAGCAGCTGCATTTTGGAAGTTCATTATTGTATATTTGCTTCTTGGTACCGACGTTTCGGGTAGGAACCCATTTTCAAGGATATGAATTTAGGACTATATCCAAAGATAAATCTATTTTAGAAAAGTTATCAGATATTTATAAATTAATTATATGGGAAATGGGAAGCATCAGAGGTAGTAATATTCAAATTATAAAATGTAGGGCCATTAACTATTAGGGAAAATGAAATATATATTTTTTTTTCTAAATAAAAACTGAGATTAATCAGTTTTGAGTGTCTTCGTTGTAGAAAAGGGAAATAATAGAATTGGTTTTGGCCTGTGTGATTCTTGGATGTTTATAGTTGTAGTAAATGTGGAAATGAGTTTGTGTTTGAGTTTAAAGTGCGGTTTTTAAATATAATATAAAGATATTCAAGTGTACGAAGTGGGTTTTCGGTGTTTGATACATCTTTAATTCAAAAATTATTTCAGTTGGTTTTATGGGGTGGATGTCTGTTTTCGTAGTGTATTAGGATAGGGGAGAATTCTGGAGTAGTGAGTGGGGCTCTAGTTCTTTTACAGATGCCTAAATTAATTTCAAACAAATTCATAGAATTGGAAATCAGCGAGAAGAGAAAAACATCAATTTATATCTTGATGAATTAACTAAAAACGTTAGAATAGAGAAAACGAAATACAAATGTGATAAAAAAACGCAGATAAATTAGCAAATCTGACAAATTCATACAAGTCGATATAAACGTTGTATAAATTCTTTATAACAACGTTATAGCTACTGTTATATTTATGGTATTTACTATTTTGATTAAAACAATATGCGACATAGCGATAATTTCCCTCTCTTCCGCGCTGAGATTTGCACATTATTTGTTGAATTCAGGCGATGGAAACGGATATATGTATAGCAATTATTTTTCTGTAATACAACCAAGGGATTTAGATCTTCAAGCCTCTCGGTTCCCTTGCTGAGAATCTTCGGGACTCGTGCCCTGATTTCTTTTTCCTTATTATTACAACTCAAAAGTGACGTGATAAAGTTAATAGAATCATCACGCAACTTGAAAAATCTCGGCCCCCGGCTAATCCGTGCGCGCAGTCATGAATTTCCCCAAACTTTCAAACAGTGATTCATATCTTAGAAATAGGCGATTGAGGATTCTCTGTCCAATTCTTTCATATTCGAAACCAACGTAAAATTACTGTTTCCAAGCTTACTCACCATAACACCATTTTCTCTTTTTCCGATTTTCACATCATTGTAGTAAGTTGAACTTGAAATTGATTGTTTGGAAAAGTGGGTAAAGTTTGTGGTTTCCGAAAGAAAACGCCAAATTTGAAGGAATCAGACGAATAAGAAACAACACGAAAAATTTCTTTGCTGCAGATAAGTTGAGGTTGAAAGATCAAATTCACCAGAATAAGAAACATCGGAGTTTTTATTAGCTGGGTGTGTAGTGGCATGTGTAGCCAGAGTTAACTGCAGGCAAGGAGCAACGCCAGAGGGGGCCTACGCGCTAAAAATGCTAAAATATTTTGTGTCGGATGTTATCGGGAATCGAATCCTTTACCCAGGCATCGATATTCAACACCTTATCTACAAGGCTAGCAAGATCTCCAATTGCTAGTGAGCTTCAGTTTTTTGATCCACGGCGTGAGAAGCAGCGTAAGTCCTGTTTGTATTGACACAACTAACTGCTTTTTGGGAAAAGAAACTCGAATGAATTATGCAGTTCCCTCTAATAGGAATGTTTGTATTCATATCAACAATTGTCGCTGCTGGATATTTATTGCTTTACCATAAACATTTCAATCAAATTTCTCGGCGTCTGAATATATGCGATAAATCTGTAGGGAAACAGATATTTCAAACTGCTACATTCTTGTATGGTGCAGAAATCATTTAGAAAATTTATAATTTGTTGAGAACAGAATGTTTTAGTATCATTGATTTAGAGGACTTTCTTTGGATTTGTTTTGTCTCTTTGAATTTATACGCCTTATGATAGTGTAATATTTAAAAACAGCGGTATTTAATTGTCAAGTAATTGTCTTTTTCAAAGGAAAGTAAAATAATTTTTCATTGAAAAGACAAACATTTATTCAATAGTTTGCATCATTATTGAGAAATCTCTGCTATCGTTTAACTATCAGAGGATCACTTTCTTGAATAGTTCATTCGGTCTTGGTGAAATATATTGCCTAAAATGTTTTATCACCGCCTTCATATGAGAGTAAAAATTGGATTTTATGTGTTGTTATGAGGACTTAATTAATGGTAATTACATATAACAAGGCCCAGAGAGAATGAGGATGGGCAAGAACTTCCTAATTGAACTCGTTAATATTTTCTTGGTTCAAATGGCACAAGTCCTGTTGTGCATTGTCAGAAAGGAGTTTGACTCCGTTCTGGGTCGCTAATGTTTTTTTTTTGCCATGGACACTTACGTCCACAGTAACTATTTTTTTATTAGTGATGAGATCGTAATGAATAAGTCGTTTAATATCCCACTAAATATAGAGTATAGAATACTGCTATTAGAAACCACTTGTAGGAGTCAGAATGAGTTAGTGTTTGTGACCAAGGCGATGATTTTTGGAGCTTAGATTTTCAGTAACGAAGCAAATTTTATCCTCTCTAACACCGCTGTTCAGAAAAAGGTCGGAGAAATTCAGATTTAATTGGAATTAACAAATATCTATAAAATGTAAAGCTTGTTAATCTGACTTTTGTGACACTTAAGTACAATTTTGTGGTCGTTTTGGTTTGAGTCATGCTTAGGCAATGTTTAAAGACTGCATTTAAAATTCCTCCCCTTTACGAATGTACTGCTTAGCATTAGTTCTCACAAGAGACATAAAAAGCACCAAGCAAAATAGCAGTGTGACGACTTCTACTCTCGGAATATTTTAGTCCGAAATCGTCTGAGCTGAATCTTTTGAATCAATCCTTACCTTTTAGAATATTACACACATTTCTATACAATTCTGCAATGTCTTAGGCTTCTAATGTGAGGCTATTCCATTTCTTTTATTCATGATTATAATATATCTTATGTGTGTTTCACTTACAGCCATCACTATTGAAGGGTTAACAAAATGCAGTCTAGTAATGCCTAGCCTTCACTAGCTTATAATGATCTTAGCATCGCTAGCTTAAAACAGATCTGGATATTTTTATAGCTTAAAAAGTAGTAAGATTACCTCAGTAATCTTTGAAAATCTTGAAGTCAATTGTAAACGATGTAAGCATGTAGGTTCTTGTATTGCAGTAATGCATAATGTCTGCTTCCATTAGACGCTCACAACTTTAATACAGTTTATTTTTTTCATGCGTGTCTGCCTTCAATGCTCTAAGTACTATTATTCCTTCGAATACAACCATCGCACTCTCAAATTTTTATGCCAGAAAGAATAATTAGTAGATTATCAAAATAATAAGACCCTAGCTGCAAGAGAACCTAACTTATCCTATGATACGAGGATCAATCAATATATGCAATAAACACCAGAGGGCGCTAAATTATAATGCTAATCCCCCTCATTTTTAATCAGTCTATTCCAAAACGCATTAATATACTATGGTTATCGTGCTCGTATATTACAGATATGAACTTAATTAACTCTCCCTCTGTTTTTCAACGCAAAAGCTTATATCCCAATTTATTGTATAATAACCAACCTTGTTCGAAAGAGATTGAGACAGGTAATGGGTGTAATAATCCGAATAATTATGGCCAAAGATATGCAAAGAATACATAGATGTACAAACAGGCAAACGACATGAACACACAATCGATCACAATTTCCTAAAATATTCATGTGAGGACGGATTTTTTCTCAAGTAAAAGCTGTAGCCCAATTTAATATTGCTAGGCAAATATTCACATTTTTTCCTACTTGTAATTATTCATTGTATACAATATTCAGTATCATCGATGGTTATTCCTTTTTCAAAAGAAAAGATATAATTCCAATCAACTGCGGTTCACTAAACGCTTTGCAATTTAATGTCATTTTTTTAACGCAATCAATTGGTAGCTATAAACAATGCCTCACTAATCGGTTTTCCTTTGAGTATTATACCTTCTATGCAATTTCATCTCTTTAAAAAAAATAATTATAAATAAAAGCCTTCACTCTGGAATTTACACCTTCTTTTAGGTCACATTCATGTTTACATTGGCCAAATATATTTATGCGTTAATTTATGAGCAAGAGGTGCTTGGCCAATATTGGACCTTATTTCTTGGCCACTACAAACATATTTTAATATTATACAGCACCTGAGATGTCGAAAATGTGTAATTTTATGGTACAGAATTATAGTTAAAAATAGTTGATAAATGCGGTTACTTTGAGAGTAATGTTTTATGAATAAGTGAAGAATTATTCATTTGTATTCGCTATAATTGAATTTTCCTCATATCAATTTCAAAACAATATAATAGAGGATACAAACAAAAACGACATAAACTAATAATTCAACATTAGCAAAATTAACATCATATGGAGGACTATTTTGATGCTAGTTAAAATCAAAGGGAAACTGTAGAATTTAATTAAGCAGAAACTCAACAGTTTGGACTTACCTATTATACATATACACAAAAAATTAGTTTTAAGAATTAAAGGCCATTATAAACAAATAAATGGGCATAAATGTAAATAAACCCAGGCGCAACACATGAAAAGTAAAAGATCTCAATAAAAGCTAAAGTTTAGCCCTAAGGCGCACAGAGAAATAATTGGCAGGCAGAAAGCCGGATAAATATTAACGTTAATTGCTTTGCTGTAGGAATATTTTCTGCCAATTTAAGAAAATAGTAAACTTTACTATGTATGGTCATGAATCTAGGTAGAGAGACAGCTTCAGCAAGAGAAAGACCAGTCTCTATTTATTCCTTGTAACTAGTGTGAGGACTTTTGAAAAGAGTGTCTGACACTTAAATTATTGCAGTTCGAATAGTATTCACGCTTTGTTGGGTTTGGGTCTCGCCGGAGCTTGGCGATGTGGCGTAAGTGCCCTTTTGTAGCTAAGCTTGTGTAATAATAGGGGCAGCTGAGATAATATAGAGCTAACCAACTCTTTTTGACAGAGATTGGTAAAAGAAATGTTCTATACGCTGAGATCGTGTTATCGAATCTGCCATGATGGTCAACAAAGAAATATCGAAATTTTCTAGTTAACACCCAACGTCTAAGGACAGGACATACTGTTTTTGTAGTTTCTATTATAAGTTATTTCTGATTTACTATCTGTGTAGTCTGGCGCAGGATTCTCTTGGAAACGTCTTCCTCTTTTGTATGTCCTCTTGCAAGTGAGTCACGCTTCGTCTATATGTTTGGGCTCTAAAACAGTTTAAACGATTTAATAAATTCTTTGAATTATACTAGTACAAACTTCAGGGCACATATTTGATCAATCAATGAGGGTAAAATAAGGTCGTACGATTATACTGTGAGCATATTTGATAGTTGTTTGACACTAAGGAATACACAATATTCAGTATATGGCATAAACAAATTTTCACTTTAACTTATTTAAATCTACGAAATGTAAAAAAAAGGCATTTACTTCCATGCACCTTCATAGTTTAACATCATTCAAAAAACATCTAAGTACATGATGTCCAGTGTCGTTTTTGTGCATTTTACTTTAAATAACACTTCCGCACTTATGAAAATTAAACACAACATTTTATGGATCATTAAGGATTCCTTTTCGAGGGTATCCTAGAGCGAATTCAAAATTATCTATAAAGGTTGTCACAAATTCTGAATAGCTCAACATTATATAACTCTGACATGGCCAGGTCCAAGCACTCCTAAGAAAGAGGGTTTGCTAAGGGGTTCAGATACCTCAGCTGTACAGCCAAAGGAGTGTAAGAATCTATTAGTGGTGCATGCACCTAAAACGCATACACTAGCCTTACATTTGTTGAGAACCGCCCTTTTTAACGGACAAAGAAAAAATAATTAAGAAAATCTCCATTTAGTTTATCTCTATTTTCCTGTTGATATTCTCCTAATAGAAGATTCTTTATATCTACAATTTTGCGATGCTAATCTAACCTTGTTCTAAAATTATCTCTGACATCCTGCTGCTATACTGCTCCGAATATAAGTCAAACTGCTCCCTTTTCCTGAATCCCCCTTACTAATATTCAACGCCTACAAAAAAGAACGTTAATAAACTATAGTCTTGTGGATGGTTAGGAAACCTGTAATATCAGATTTTTTTTTTGCCATACCATCTTCTACAACAAGAGAAGGGGCGAACGGCGGCTCTCTGGCGCCGTAAATCTTGCTAGTTTGGGCAGATGAGGTTCAACAACCCTCACTGGCAGCTCATCTAGGAGTAGGAATACTGAAAACAAACCCTCGTGCCTAAAGTCCTCAAAAATGGAACAGACATGGGATGTTCAACATTGGAAATGGCTGAGAAGGCAGACGAAGCTGCACCGGCCTGGTGCAACTGGTTGTCCTTGATTGTTCTGCCACTGGATCAATAGCAATAGATCGCTATAAGGTGCGAAGGCCACTCCTGTTGCATGTCCTTTCCTCCTTAAAAGATGACCTAAATTGGCATAGGCGTCGTTTGGTTCAACATCGCGAAAACGATCAGCAGCGACGAGAGCGTCGGCATGCGAAATCATCCAACCCAGCGTTGCAGCAACAACTTGCCCCCGGCACCATGTGCCAGAAACAGTGCCAGTCGAGACTAGGCCTCGACAGCGCCCTGAGTGACCATAGTAACGAGTGCTACTCAGAGGACGTCACCCACTCTTGCGAGTAACTCTGACTACAAATATTACAAAACTCTTAATAACTGCTGAAAAATTTGAAAGAAAGTGGTAATTGTATAGAGCATATCGGAATTTAAATTGTATTGAAGAGCAGCACATACATTTTTTAAAAGCATCTTAATTGAATAATTTAATTGTCTGTCGATTTAAGATTTTCATCAATTTAAACTCATAGTTTTGCTGCTCGGTGCAAAATATTTCTCAGAATTGAAAAGAAGGAATGTGTCATTAACAAAGTGACGGTATAGTATAAGTTTAGTGTTGCCCAGTTCTTGGTTGCAAAAGTGTTCCTAAAACCAGGTTATTAAGATATCATGTGATAATTTCCTGTAATAAACCAATCATATACATCCCAATATTAAATTTCCATGCGAAAAGGTGTTCAATGGTTCCCTCTCTTTTAAATATATTCAGATATACCATTAATTAACAGGGTTTTAGAGAAACTGATCGTAGAAAATTAACTTTAAAATGAAAATATTTTTAGCATAAGTAAATAAATGACAAATAAGATGAGAGCCGGTTTATTAAACGGGGGGGGGGGATACAAATGATTCGACGTGGACGAGAGTCAGAGAGAGGATGTACGGTGATTGCTTCCAGTGAAATGGGGAGAGTGCCAATGACGTGGAGACTTACGCCATGCCTAATTGACTGGAGGCTTTGGATACGACGAGTAAGCGGGGCGCTGAAAGTTCTACTTGCAAAGTTCCTTCTTCTTTAACCTCGCTGTGAAATTAACTAGGGAGTACTCCAGACGAAAGCGAAGTCGATACCCGAGTGATAGATGCCTCTCCGTGTCGATGGTCTGTCGGGCGGGAAACCTGGCCCTAGGTACGAGCGAGGCAGAGTATAGGTGACGCATCGCGTTAGTAGTTGGAGGCCATTGCAAGGCGGGGCATGGCATACGAGACTGTACGTGGCTGCTAACCAAGACGGCGCTGTATAATACTAATTTCTCAAATCTTCTCCCGAAGTATTTGTACTGCCTTAGCGGAAGCGGTTCGCTGGAGACCCCCAAAGTGGGACGGGGATCTGAGTAGACTTGGCGCGCCAGGGAAGGGGAAGGATATTCTCGGCGGGCACACTGCCTCACGCAAAGGTCCTCGACGCCGTAGGGCTAGCGACGATTAGGCGATGTGACGGGAAGAGAAAAAGAACCTTAACGGATCATGCGGTCGCGCTAACTTCTCGCTGCTCCCTTGGGTCTGTGTGGCCGTGCAGAAGAATCTTTCTCAGGTGACACAGGTAGATGTTGGGTTCTCTAGGTAACATTCTCTCTCTGACAATTGTTGATCAAAATACCAGCATTGCCAACTGAAACTGATACCATATTTGAAAAAAATAGGCGACCACCACTTAATTTGTCTCATTCTAATACGATAGGTGCCAACATTTTGGTAAAGCTGAACTACTTACCTCATATACATATTTGTTATAATGAGTTATATGCTCTCTGGTTGCGGTTGTTAAAATCATTGTGTATGTTTCAAAATAAGCCACCGATATCACATCGTTATTATCTTTCCACTTAACAACGACCAAATTTTCAGATGAACGAAAGTCAGCGGTTCCTCTTTGTGATATTTTCATTTCTGCTTTGGATTTTAGGGAACATGTTCCTGTTTTCTTTTCTTTACAAGTACCTTACGCACATATCCCAATCTTAGTTAGCCATGAGACCAATACTAGCAAAATTATTATAAAAAAATACTTTGAAGCCCCTTTTATGAGGTACGCCGTTCTTTGCAATCAGATCCATCACAACATTTCTCCCAACACCAAATTTATCTGAACCTGTTTTTGTTGATGTTGCACTTTTTCCTGAATAAATTTAGAAAGAATGCATATACCCATACTTAGAACAAAGTGCCCATATTTTGGATTCAAATTTGATGGGTTTACCTCTAGTAAATTGCTTTGAATAATGTTAACCATAGTAGGGTATCATACTTTCATGCATGGACATATGCTCATCCAATCCACCATTTTCTAAATATTTAGTTTGCATGTGCTTAAATAATGGTCAAAGTTTCAAGGCGCGATCATTTTTTGTATTGGTTGTGTTGTTCACTAAATGTATATTCCTTAGAATGTTTGAAATCTGTCTCTCCTAATGCTATTTGATAATACCTTTGGTACATTGTCGTCTGATGACCAATACTTTCTCTAATTTGAAAGAAGGCTGTGAGATGACAATAATATCCGGCAAAAAATAAAATAATTCAAAATTGCGCATATCAAGAATTGTACTATTTTGAAGTGCATCTAAATTATTTTGTTCGACAATCAAGTTTATAAAATCTTTAGTGAAGAAGTTAAAAAAATCAATAGTATTAGAGCAAGCTCTAATTTCTTCAAATATATCTTCTGTTGTAGTACTGTCAGTGTTTATACTCACCTTTTGTTGCAACCTCCTGGACCATTTTATTCGCATTTGTTCTTTTAATTGATTTTCTTTACTGTCGAATTCATTTTAAGCCTCTCCCAAACTATCAATTCCACCTCTGCAGGAGCTTCCAGGAATCCTCGCTCCAGTCGAATAGATGAGCCTGCTGCTTCTTTATCTGAATAGTCACCGTCTCCAACAGATAGTTCATCAATAGGGAAACCCCTAAAAATATCGCCACCTTCGTCTATCACTTCTAAGTAGGCCAATGCTTCTGCAGTTGTAGAGACCTGTGTAAAAATTAATATATTATGACGCTATGAAATACTCTTAATCATGATGGCCAGAAAGTCCTGACTTACTTAGTTAGCGGAAAGAAAACACAAAATTTCGGTACCAACGGTAACATTAGGTTATATTAGCCCTACTCATTTGACTACCACCCTGCGTAGGCAAAATAGGTTTGGTGAACCTTACTCATTTGTTTTCTTTGCGCTTCCTAAGTGAATCAGGACTTCCTGGCTATATATATATATATATATATATATATATATATATATATATATATTCATAATTCTAAATGTAACTGAGTTAGTTAGCTCTAAACTTATCAAAGAAAAAGTCCAAACAATAATAACACAGGGAAAGATCCATACCATAGTAATATTTTGTGAAATATTACTATTAATAGAGTTATGTTATTTGTAAAATTTACACACAATTTAAATTTTTATTTAATAAAAACGTAAATTGTCCCGCGTTGTCACTTTCCGCCATGTCGTTTAATATGTTGTTTGGGGAACAGTAACAGTGGCGCCAACTGTATCTATTTTTTTCTCTCTACATTTTTTGGCTAGAATGTTTGCAACATACGAGGGACGGTGAATAAGTTTTGCGAATCGGTAGGGCTAAACAGAAGAAGGGGGATAGCTGTTTGTGTGGGTGTTTGGACAAGTTATGACAGATCAGGACCTGCAGCCACACGCTCCAGCCTCGTCTATTTAAAAAGTAGTAGCTGATCGCAGATCGTCAGTCTCAAATTTTTTCAACAATGGAGAAAGTTGGGCACCGCGAAGTGATCAAATTTTTTAGCAAGGAAGGCAAGAATGCATAAGAGATCCATGAACGCATGGTTGCAGTGTACACCGACACCGCCCCTTCCTATGCAACCATTGCTCGCTGGAAAAGGGAGTTCCGCCATGGTCGTGAGTCCCTTGTAGATGACCCCTGTCCAGGACGCCTGTCAGACGTGACCAACGAGGACAATGCGGCCCGTGTAGAGAGGATGATCCTCGAAAATCTACGGTTGAAGGTCGAAGAAATCGAGCGAGAACTTGGAATATCACTTGGAAGTGTTATCAACATCATCCACGACAATTTAGCTATGACCAAGGTCTCTGCCCGTTGGGTTCCTAGAAACCTCACGCACCATGATCGACTTTAACGTCGTCAAAGTCCACAAGGCCAGAGTTGCACAAGCTGCCCTACGCGAGTGCGGATTCGAGGAGCTCAACCATCCACCCTACAGTCCAGATCTGGCCCCTAGCGACTACTTTTTATTTCGCCAGCTTAAGGCTGCACTGCGTTGATGCCGGTTTTGGAACGATGAAGATTTCCAGCTCGCCGTCCAGGAGTGGATTGAACAGCAGTCGGGAGATTTCTGGTTGTCGGGAATTCGAAGCCTCATGGACAAGTGGCGCAAGTGCATTGAAGTCGAGGGTAGTTATATTGAAAATAATCAAACACTTTTCCTTATATTTCGTTTCCTTATATCCAAATTGCAAACCCTATTGCCCTCATCTCGTATGTATGCAATAAAAATTTCTAAAATACAATTATTAAACGAACCGTCTGTAGGAATGCGTTAAATTGAAGCTTAAAGGATCCTAGGTAAATTTTAAAGAGCTGTCTAGTTTGTGGTCCGAATTCTATATTAGCGGAAGGGTTGGGTCTGTATTATGTAGTTGGCTTGTTTAAGCTATTCTTCAATATTTGAGTTGTTTCCCCGAACAAAATAAAATAATACTTAAATTTTAGTAAAAAAAATAGATAAGGTTTAAACTCAAGCACCATCGCCTGGGAACTTCGAGCACACCATTATACGTTTTTAGTCTGGTTGCCCCAACCACTAAGCCTGCTATAAGATATATGATGCATTTAGACAAAAGAAGGCAGATACTTTGCTATCAATTATATCAAAAGTACTAAAACCTGGATGAATTGAAGGCTAACAGACACATATAAAAAGATCTTGGAATTACTCACCGGACACTAAAACCTTCACTTTTTACGTGGACTTGAATGTTTTGTTGGCTCTAAACGAACACAAACTAATGAAAACTATTGGAAATGGTCAAAAAGTTTTAGAAAACCAATGAATGGATTTATGAGCTCACACTTAGTCATACGTAGATGATTTATGTGTCATGAGAGACATTAAGAATAGTTTTTTATAATTTTGTGATATAATTTTTTTAGAATTAATCACACGATAATATTTTTTTATAATAACCTTAAAATTTTGAAATTTAAATTAAATAAGATTATATAAATACATGTAATTGTACATTAGGAAGAATTTGGTGTCTGGATTCTACATTAGGGAAGAGATGGGCTCTGTAACCTCTATATTATATATATATATATATATATATATATATATATATATATATATATATATATATCACTCTCGCTCATTAAACCTATCATTCCCTAAATTTTCCTTTCAAAATGAATTAACACGAATTTGTTATCAAAATCGTAAAAATATTGAATAATTTTATTGATTTTTAAAGAAAAAACAAAAGTGCTGAGTATTATCTTTCTCTTTTATATTTCTAAAAATATCAGTTTTCTTACAAAATCTGGTGTGGAATTTCGGAAATATAATTACTAAACATTATTTCGACGAAAGCTGATAAAAAAGTGAAACTCCATAATAAATTCAACATTTATACATAATATATGGGTTGGTTCTCTTCTGGTAGCAATAACTGTTTTAATACGACAAAGAATAATGACACCAAATCTGAAGAGTGGCTTTTGGATTTTAGCCCTTTTTTGAAGCAGAACTTTTTCGAGCTGTTTCCGAGAGGCTGGTGGACAAATGCGCCTCCTTACTTGCTGCTCCCAAACAGAGCAGATATATTAAATTATGATGAGATCTGATGATTGTTAGTCAATCCAAAGATTCTACAATAATTATTAACTCCTCTTGCTAGATTTAATCAATTTTCTTGTGAAAATTGGTGCTTTACCCTCCTGGAAGAGTAGGCTACTATTGAGAAAGTGTTCAGTCTGTTGGCTGAATTTGGCAATCAAGTTGACACTTATTAGAAGTAACCCTACACTTCAGTGCTATTGCAGGACGATGAGAATCCCACGATAAACCCAGGCTCCTAGTTTTGGAGGGGTAGGGGGGAGGGGCGATCTTTATACTAACCAAATAATTAAAAGCTTTAGCATGCCAGACATCTGCATCAAGCTATTCATTTACTGTTTTGGCTGATATTGTGTTGGCAAGTTGTTTAGCTCTACAGTCCCTAAATTTGCTGTGGGTGTGTTTTTTTATCGACATTGTTTTATACTTCCCTACTTTCTTTCTCAAGGAATTTCGTCTTCCGTCTTCTGTTAGGTTTGGAAAAATATTCTTGTTTTTGGTATGCCGCCATTTCTTTGGATTCAGTTCATAATGGAACGTTAAACACTTTGGGTGTTTTCCTACCTAGGGCCCGGCCATTTACGCTCCAGAGATCTGTCTTCTTTAGAAGCCACAATTCTGTAAATCAACAAATTTCTGGATCATTCCATTAAATATAGAATGTCTGCACCGCATATACATAAAATTTATTACCATTGGATTCTCATTTATACCCGAATTTTGGCAAAATTTTAAGTTTGAAATATCACCTGGTTACATTATTTTGGTCAGATCCTCTATTTATCTGTCGTTAATATCCTTTGCAAGTGAGGATAAAATAAATATTTTAACTGCATTTTGAGTGCAACAAATTCTCTCTTGATATTTGCATCTCATCTTTGATCAAATTTGCACCTTTTTCACTTATTTATACCCTTAACTTTTGTGAATAAATTCTGACTCTATCTTAAATAAAAAAAGATTTATGGCATTTTTATCGATTTTTTTAGAGTTAGGGTGTCATACTTCATGAAAGCAAAATAGAATGGCGATACTATGAAATGTATGAAATACTGCTGTCATGTTGACAGAATCTGATAAAGATATGATAATTGATAAAAACCGTAACTATACCTACTCCTTATTATGCAGTCGACAGTTGCGGTTGCTCTATATATCCGTGCTCCTGTAATGCTTTATATATAGTATCTTCTCTACATTTGTGCTTACACTATAATATGTTGCCTATAATTCTAGTTGGTCAATAGTTGATTGTCTATAATTGTGATTACTCTCTACTATTTTGTCTAGAGTTATGCTTACTATATAGTATGCGTCCTATCAACCATTTACTCATAGTTAACTCGTTACGACAATAAAATCTATGTCTGTTACTTTTAACCTTAAAAAAACAATAAAATAAGATATTTTCACCATTTAAATACGAAAATAAATAAACAAATTTCTGTAATAAGAAAAGGAAAACTGAAGTACCTTTGAAACTATCAACTTCTACTGTCTAAATCTCAGTGGAAATAGTCATCTTTTTAAATGATATACATATATTGCAAATTTATTTATTCTAAAGTAACTGCTGAGTTTTTTTGCAAGAGTATAATTTATTAATTTATCAGACCCGGCGCAAGAATCCAAACCATGTAGCAAATGTGGAAGTTTTATGTTACACAAAAGAAAGAATAATCGTAAAGGTGAATTATGGTTAGTGCTTCTTTGCCCCCCAACAGGATGTCAAACATCAAGAGCAATAAAAAAAGGCAATTTTTTTTATTAGACCGAATTAAATAACCGCATTAATGGCAGTCTAACTCTATACGTATGTGTAATCTGGTTTTATTTTTCCTCATGGAAATTCTTATGAATACAACAAAAACTTTGATAGGTAGAATAATTTGTGCCTCAAAGTGTCAAAGTGAGAACACCAAATTTGGCATATAGAGATATGTAAGATAGTTGGCATAGTTGATTCAAAACGCCAATGCAAGATTCGCCGTAGGACTGAAGTCAATTCGCGGAAAATGTTAGTTTATTCTCCTCCATCTTTTGAAGATGTCGATGCTAATGTGAAAATCAAAAGAAACCATGGCGGAAGGATATATTGTCCGTGAGATTTGGATTAGAGCAAAAGATAATTGTTGGTGCTTTTACGTACTAGATGGTGACAAGAATAATTTGCTATAAAAATTAAAAGGGAACGTCAAATTGGTTGATTTTGCCATTCTGACGAATGGCCAGTGGATCAAATCGGCCACTCTACACTTAAAATTCTACTTCTTATCTCTTTCCAAAGGAGTAAGAAATCCTAACCTAAATTTAAGCGTGATAAGAAACACATTCTATAATCTAAGTGCCCATCACATTTAAATCTTCACTTTCTTCCACCCCGAAACTAGGTATTAGTTGTAAAATGGACACCCATGATGCTCCTTAAATTTTAGGGACTGCCTGCCCTCCAAGCCGTAAAGGCAACTATGAGACCTGCTTGATTTATAGTAGTTAATCGACCTCTGGAGTTTAGTATGCCTCCCACGTCTCCTGCATTACAAGTAATCTCCTAGTTATATTACCTTAGATATATATGCAACTTCCACTTATTTTCAATTATTTTACAACTTCACTTTCCATAAAACATTCGGCAGAAATTCTCTCTTTGATTTTTGTTCTAAATATTAATTAAATTTGGAACTAATTTCTTTATTGGTACGCAGAAAGCAATGCAGGTCTGGGATTTGCTGGCCCAATCGTGCTATTCCGCGGTCTTAATTATATTATTGCCATATGTTCTACCAGATGATAGTGTGTAATTCGTCATTCATTATGATAAGATTAGTCCTTTCTGCGGCATTCTCTTTACTGCAATAATAAAATGCTTCTCGTACATATATATATATATATATATATATATATATATATATATATATATATATATATATATATATATATGTATATATATATATATATATATAAATTAAAAACTCACAAAGTATCACGTGAGGATAGCAAATGAATGCAATGTCCCGCAGTAAAAAATGAAATGGTGTTTCCAAGTACTTTCGAACTTTATTAAGTTCCTTATCAAGGATAACTTATACATTCGCTCTTTACTTGTGGCACGCAGGGATAAATTTTATATCAGCGAAATAGATTTACAGGCCACAATTTCCAATTCTTATGTATAATTTGCTCTATTCCAATAGCTTGAAGGAAAGGCAAGTCTTGCGTTGTGTGAAATCATATTCCACTTACCACTTGCATCTCTTTTGAGTTAATGCCCTTTCCTTTTCGACGCAGCGGTCTCTGAAATAAAGTTGGGCGTTGAGAGAGTGAATTGGGCTTTAGACAAATTTAATGTAAATGCTTCTGTCTAAGCTGCTTAATGGCTGAGTGCTCTGAGGCGTCGATTCCCTTCCTTTCAGTAACGTGGTGTCAATTGGTTCGCATCTCGCCTCTGCAGCGTACAATCTTTATTTTCCATTAGACTTCTTTCCTTCCCACATATTTCACTTTTACTTGAAATATACAGGGTGTCCCTAAACTATGTACACCTAGTAAATATCACAATGATTTCCTCGTTTACTAGATCTTACCCCCATTAGCCTCTTATTCCGAGTTGCTAAAGGAGAAGGGCAATCAAGGAAATAAAGATACGAGACACCTGAAGGCAAAGCAGATCAGAAATATATGTGCTCAAATTAACGAAAACTTGTAGTTACTGAATCGGGTTCATCGGATGAATCTCGCAAAACACATCGAACTTGGCATCACAAACGGTGGAATGAAGTTGATGTTGTTTATTAATATTTTATTAATAAAAGTGTATTTGACATTTTCTTATTGAAAATATATATTTTCCATGTGTCCAGAGTTTAGAGACACCCTGCAGATTAATGAAAGCCCTCTATCTCGTGTTTCATTCAGCCAATAAGAGCGAATTCTACCTATGTCTTCCATGCTTCAAGGGTAAAACTCGAAAAAATAGGACCTATTTAATGCCATAGCAAGCGATTCATTTTCCGGTTTATAGGTTCGAGGCCTGAGAATCTCCAGGGAAAGTATATTTGAGCAAAATATGAGCTAGATAAGCACATTCTGCATTCTTTATTTTTGATTCTATTCCAATTTCATGGCATATTTTTATACATTTTAAAGGCAGTTACTTTTGAATATCCATTAATCAATATTTTAAAGATTTTGATGGTGTATTCTCCATCTATCTGATTTAATAAAAAATACCGAAATTACTGATCTAATTAATACAATATTCTAATATGGTCCCTTGGCCTACATTAATTCTATTCTATTCTTGATGGAGATTAAGCAGCAATTTTTCAATTAGAAGATGTTAGGAGAGAACGAATCGTGCAAGATTTAATTGAAAAATATTTAGGATTTTAGTTGAAGAATGTTAAGGAGAATAAAAGCAGAAAAGCTTAAATTGTAGAAACGAGGTTTTGCCACAACGCAGATGATACTTGGGTTGTTAATGAAAGTAAAACATTACAATTTCATTTACTAAACCGGGTATCGGTTGCAGAGGATTTTTTACAAATTAAGTTAAAACGAAAACGAACGAGGGCATCTCTCGCATAAAGTTTGAAATGAAAGACGTGTAATGACGCGGTGAGGTGGTGAGCCTAAATGAAATGAAAGTATGTGGAAGATATATAGCCACATATCTTCGTGCAGACAGTTGGCCCAAAAGGTCGCCTAATCTGTCAAATGTTAGCTGTAGCAATCCTGGCCCAGGCTACAGCTGGCCCTACTACGCCGCGAGCACATTGCCGGCCATTTTGATCCTTTTTTTCCGAATTAAGAACCAGTGATTACTCTAAGGTCCACTCGGACTCGATTCAATGAAGAAGTCAAATGGCGCAAGTCTTTGAGACGAAGTACAGATAAAAAGGGAAACCAGATTGGGATTAAGAATTATTATAAGACTTTTTACATTACCGTTATGGTTTAAGGTCAAACTTAACGATTCTGTTCTTAAACATATTTAGTGTAGTACTTTCGACGACAGCCCCTAGGCAAACTATTCCAGATTCGTGTTATTTTATAAGAGAAGAAATTTTGTGCTGTTGCAGTGTTAAATCTATTATTACAAGCTTAAAATTATTATTCTTAGTGCCCGCTCTGTTTTCTAGCTCAAATATTGAGTTAAATTGTTATTAGTGAACATGTTTAGTATTATAAAGACCAATACGAGGCTTCTTTAAAATATTTGTAGAAAAACAGAATAAAATTTTTAAAAAAGGAGGAATAAATCTTATTTTCACACATAAGATCCAATGAGGTCAAAATCTTTACAAATAATGCCTTTTAATGTTTCTAAACCTTTTTTCTCCTAATATATATGGTTTAAATGGATGGTATCATCGATCCAACTGTTAAAACCTAGGGTATATTCTTGCTATATTCATCTTGATTATTGTGTCATAGTTATCGAATTGTTATCGGATTCCACGCTTTACACCTCTCTCCGAGTGTCTTCGAAACGTTTTCAATGAGATACAGCTCCGAAATATGAGGCAGGCCATTTCATAACAATGGTGTGTTCTCGTCCAGAAAGGTCTGGAACGACTTTACCGTGTGTCTGAGGCAGTTATCTGCAGAACAATTGCAGGTTGGGCTTCGAAGTTTGCAGATGGGGCAGAAATGGTTTTCCACCATTGACTATGGTCTATAGGCGCACAAGTAACCCAATTCCGTCTACAAAACTGCTCAAACCAGCGAAAGATTCACGACCTTGGAAGAGAGACGAATCTCACAAAATTTGGTACAGAACTTCTGGCATCCAAATTTCGATGAATGGAACCTACTGTATGTAAACGTTAAAATTTGAAGATCAAAACACGCTATGTAAATTTCCCCAATTCTACACATTCTCTGGGTCGCAGTACTTCTGTAATGTTGTAAGAGGTCTGTTTGAAGCGATAGTATTGAGACACCAACTTATCAATGGAAATGCTTGAATTGTTCCGCCCCAAACCTGATGCTGTTCTAGAGGAGCACGGTGAATATTTCTGTCATGACATACATTTGATGAAGAAGTGAGATGAAAAGACGATCAACTACGTATTGACCTAAGTTATAGGATAAAAGAGAGATTCATAGAGAAAACTACTGTCTAATGTTGACTTGTGAGCTTGGAGAGATTTTAAATTCATTGATGGACCATAGTAATTGCAAATCTGTTGATATTGTTACTCACGCAAAATTGATTATTATGATTACGCTAATAATTTATATAATGCCGGTGGTATTGCAATACATACATATTGTGTCTTCTAGATTTTTGCATATCATTGTTGGTATATAAAACTAATGGGATTTTATCCATATCCTTATTCTTTTTCCAAAATCGAAATGTGATTTCCGTATTCAGCATGTCAGACCTGATAGAGAAACAAAAAATTGCAGCGAAACAGAACATTCCTAAAAATCTATCACAGTGTTATAGATATGAGCTCATTCGCAACTAATGCTGTAATTATCCATCTCTTTTTTTTAGTAAGTATACATACAATAGTATGAACATTTATATAGCTGTCAAAAGCAAATCGCTTAATCTAATTACTCTATTTCAATAATGCGCAAGTCATTATCTTGTCAACGTTTAAATGAACCCAGTTAATTATGTGCATAGTAATAACCAACAGTGGAGGCGATTTATTCAATGCATCGCTAACTTAATTGCTAATATGTTATAATAACCAAGAGTGGAGGCGATTCATTCAATGCATTGCTAACTTAATTGCTAATATGTTATTCCTTTAAAATCCTGTACAGACTCATTATAAAAACTGGTAGCACTAAAACCACGGAGTGAATGTTATCTTTCCCGGAAATTATGTTAAGAATGCAATATCTCTTTATTCATATTTCATTTATGTCCTTATTCCCAATAATACAAACTTCCTATTCTTCTTAGTGACATTAGTACTTTATTTTATGCATACTCTGGGAGTCTTTTAAAGCCAAAAGTGAGCCTTTCCTCGTTTCCTTGGAATGGACGGATTTAGAAATTCGGTTGATCTCGAATGACTTTAAGCTAAGAAGGAAAATTTCTTATTCAAATTTATATGCGGGAGTTAAATAACCGATTAGAGTGGTAGCAACGCTAAAAGAAGGCTATGCCAAAATGGCTCAATGATAAAATGACGGATAAAAGAGTATAAAAGAGTTACTGGGATAGTGGTAACAAATATTAAGGAGGATTTCCATGAATAAAACATACCTGCTGAAATTAAAAGAGCAACACATTTGTGCAGTGTGGGAATTATCACTTCTACAATTTCTCTACTAGCATTTCCCACAAACCCTGAAAATTATTTTTTTAACATAGCAGCCATGTTATTCAGCGATTTTTCTCTTAAAAATGTTTTCAATAATTTTTTTACTAATGCTTTATTTATATATTTTTAGGCAATGGTATAGTTATCTTCTTTGTCTTTCTTTTTCCACAAATTACTTGTCTTCAATTTATTTTTTCATCTACTTTTTTCAATTTCCCTAACTAATCATCTCTTTAGCCAATTTATTTTTAAATTCTAATGTCTTACATACCCTAATATATGGTCAATCAATTTATTTGTTTCGTGCTCACGCTTGGATTTGATTTACGGCCCATCTCCTTTTTTCATGGTTTATTCATTTTAATCCTTCCCTTAAATTTATCTATTATTTTTTCTTTAATTCAAACTTTTAAAGGGAATCTTAGAAGAGGAATAACTGTTTATTTTATTTCAGAAACAAATAAGAGAATCTAATTATGGAGATGATGACACAGTACAAATGTAAGGATTTAATCGTGTTTGATATTTAGCTATATTTGTTCGTGTGGATTTTGAAAATCCAAAAGAAAACATTTTCACCGAGAAATTTGAGCTTCCAACCTTATTTATTATTTACACATTTTTATTCAAGAATGAAAAGGAATAATTTACTGAAAGAAACTACGACGAATTACTTGTGTGATAATTCTCTGGAATAACTAATTAAATGGTCATTATAGCATTTTTTTTTTGTCGCTTAGAAAATCATTTACTCTGGATTTATTCTGCTATTTGTTTTTGATTGGTTTGCATCTTTCAAGCTCGAAGCGGAAAGAAAAATATTTGAAATTTTTTCTCAACACAAATGTTCCTCAAATTTCCCCCATCACTATTATACTCTAAATCAAAACATGTCATTTCTGAAATGTTTATTCGCTTATCCAACAAAATTGAGTAAATTATTTGCTCGCATAGCAATTTTTCGCAATTATTACTTACAAGCGTCAACAGCAGGAAGCAATTAGGCTTTTGCCTTTTTAGAAGAAGAGTAAACGGATTATTTGGGGCTTTTTATTTTAAATTTCGATAAATTGCGGCAATGGATGTGTTCCATATTGAATTTGAGGCAATGATTTTCAATTTGATAAAAGATATAAATTGCCTGGGCTACCGAAGCGACGAGCGGCGAACATCATATTGGAGGGAAAACTTCGAATTTTATCCGTAATATTGAAGACCGTGGCTCAGTGGTAGTTAACTATTCATGTTGTCTATCTTATCTGTGAATTTGATTGAAGAATCAAACCTGGCCTTTTTCTACATAGAAAAATGTCTCCAGACCAAAAGGAAAGATCGTCTTTTAGTGTAGGGAGCCAACAGGCCTTTTAGGTACCAAATAGGTTGATCTTAGTTCTACTTTCTGGTGAGTATAAACTAAGAGTAATTTAGGAATATACAAGATGACACAACATATCTTTACTCCCCTGTACTTATTATTATTTTCATTATTATTAACGCCAAAAAACACCTGCCCCATTCATTTGGCGGAGTCTTCCAACCTTACAAATAAAACTAATCTAAAGATCGAATTGAAAAATATTGACAACAAATATTGTTTTTACGCCCAACCAGCAAGGGATTGAACCCTCCGTGGCCTAATGGAGAGACACCCGAACTTTATTCAGGCGACTGTGAATTGAAAACCCCTTCGCTGGGGTTAGGAGACATAGGAGTGATGTGTTGTGCGTGCGAGAGAAACGAGTTAGAGAGACGGCCATGCTGTTTTGGGGACTTGAATTACGTTAATGTGCTTTGTGGGGATCAAAAAGAGCCCGGCATGGATGAGATAAAGATAAACTTCCTAAATATTACTTTATTATCCACATCCCTTTGCGAATATTTACAATAACAATCACAAATTTATAACTAAAATAGACACCTTCCTCTTAGTTGATCATCTTTAACAACAACTAATTTTCCTCAATTAAACTAATTTTCTTTTTTACAAATATCGAAGCAGGTGCAGTTATTGAAACCGAGCTGAAGACAGGAAGGATGCAACCTTTATTTATTCACACACAAATAAACATACATTAGAGTAAACTCCGCTGAAACTGTGCCAGTGGTCAAAAGTGGCCCACAACCACTTTTTTCGATGCATTATAGATAATCCTTCTGACCAGGAATAAATAGGCCACCAATGATCTAAGGTTACAAGGTGTTAACATCATGAAGTTGCCTGCGGTAACTGACTGCGCCCGTAGAAGGATCAAAAGGCCCATATCAGTGTCAATTTTCCAAAACAGTTAACAATCATTTTAACCCATGGAAACCTATCCACTCCTGATATTAAATCACTCCTGATATTACTGTAAGAGGTTTATATTAGTACACTTTTCTCAGGAGGCGTTGCCTTTGCTAAAAGTTATTTATGATTGTGTTTCAGGAATATTTTATTGATTTTCCATTTATGTATCACGATATTTGTTGCTATAATTTAGTTGCCTAACTTTTTCGTCGATTTATTCATCCGTTTTTTATTCTTCTACAGGAAGAGGTTGCCTTGTTGAATTAATAAAGAAAGTTAAAGTAAAAATAAAATTGATTTTCTTATCATTCCTGCTATAAGATCTAGGATAAGGAATGATAAAATGAAAAGAACCAAGTAAAATGAATCATTATCAAAACATTACTGAGGTAAGGAATATGTTTTGCGGAAATCATTGTTATAAGTTAGAGAGAGTAGAAAACATTTAAATAATATTGTTTAGATATTTTAGGCGGCATTAGGACAGGTCATGTACAATTACTCTCTTAAATGAAGAAGATTTATGAGAAAACAATAACGAGCAATGATGTTTGCATAACAGACATTGAGAATCCTACTTCTTAGAAGATCGTGAAATCACAATTCAAAAGCTCTTTGAAGAAGTATATAATAATTTAACAGATTGATTTGTCAGTTTATGTAATTAGAATTTAAATACAGGGATGTACTACTATTTAAAACAATGTGTAGTAAAGTCTTAATTAAGTCGAAAGAGGGAGTTCTTCCATTGTACATAAAACTCCATCCTTCGGTCCTACTCTGAAAAGGAAGATAGTACTTAGATTACAGCAGAGATTTTAAGATGACTGGCTGCAGGCGGACCTCAATTTTTGATTAGTGTAGACCTGTCGATTAAAGAGTGATCTATTTTAATTGAATATGATATTAATCAGGTTTGACGATATTAAATCTGATCCAAGTTTGTAGAATTAAAACCTGAAAAGGAAAAGGAAAAAAGTTTCAGTTTAGAATTATGAATCAATTTAGGTAAAAATATATTAGGTTATAACATTGTTAAATATAAGAAGCGCTAAAAGTTGTTAATAGTGTAGTGGCACTATTAATACATTCAAAAATTGCTTAGAGAACTATTTTATAAAAATTAGAAAGTTCCAATTCACTTGGATTTCTTCGAAAACCGGAATTGCCTTTAATTGCCCTAATAAACGCGCATGCATTTGCCTATTTCATATCTTTTGTTAAGAAACTGCTTTGACTTAACTACCTACATAGCAATTTCATTAAGTAAAGCTCTCTTCCACAACAATCATATTTCATATGATATCAGAGTTGTTTTTAGTGTCTTTGAGAAGAAGGGGACGGCATTCATGTGTTTATTCCTATTGGCTCAAGGGAGTTCAAAATAGTGTTTTCGACTAATAAACTTTTTAATGTGTAGTAAATTGAAGAAATATAGGACGTCAACATAATTTTCAATTGTCATTTCTATTGAACATTTTTATCATATACTAAAACACCAAAAGCTACATTCTCGCAACATTCGGTGGGCTGAGAAAGGAAGTTAATACGTGTGGGAAGCATTTGAAGGACGAAATGTGATGAAATGAATTGCAACTTTCTAATTTATTACATCATGGTATGGTAGAAATTATCCTTTTGTTATTTAGAATGTAGAACATTAGCACACCTTGCCCTATCCTTTTAAATAAGATAGCCTTTTTTGTGCACATTCTCTTTTATCCTCGAATGGGAGAACTTACTAACATGTTTCCCTTGGCCGGTGCCCGATAAAGGTATTCCAATTAGAAGGCAAAATTTCATCGTAAACTCCCAGAAGACGGAACAAATATCAGAAGCTCAAAGCAAATCAAAGTCATGTCAAATGATGGAAGTCATTTCTATAGCAATAACAAATGTATGTATAATACCCAACTCCTTCATTGTGACTAATAGGCTTCTATGGTTTTCAATGGGCGTAAGGAAATGGGTACGAATTTCTTCACAATCAGATGATTTCCTGGAGCTTGGCGTCCATATCAGAGAACACAGACCATATATGTTTCCTTCAACTAAATCATTATTTATTTCCGTCTCTCTCGCATTTTAATTGTAAAAGAGATCTACCTATTTGATAGTGAAATTCGCAAAAAGATTAGTATGACATAGTTGGCAAGTCTGATAGTACCGGGACCTATTCTCATCGGGTGAAACAAGGATCTTTTTACTCTGCCTGGACACAAAGCAGCGAAATGAACCATTCTCGTGACCAAGGATGATAACCTTTCCAAGTCAAGGCTGCGAGGATATGGATACCAACTTCTGTCCTTTCAATGACCGGGGAGTTGAAATGGTGTGAGTGTGAAGCTGGCTTAAGGAAATAAGCCGTGTTGTGGTTGACTGAGTGAATGGTGGCATATGGACGAGCTTCTTGCCTCCAGAAGCAGGATCAGCGCGTCCGTGAAAAGGGGGTCAGCTCTTTCCGTTTGCTGATGGTTTGTTCCCGCCCTCCATAACCTTGAACGCGGTAACTAGCCGTTCTAAGTCCACCTCCTTTGCGAGGCTTGCGAGAGCTCCATACCTGCATAGATGGTTAAGTTGTATCAGATATTTCAAATACCTTACCTTATGATTGGCTGTATAGTTCTAACTTTTCGTTAAAATAACTTCAACAAAACCTTCCAAATATATATGTTAGGAGAGTTTGTTTTTGTTTATTTTAACAAATTTTAGGGAGAACTACATTTGAACCAATGATGTTAATGGTCTGAGGTCATCATCTCTTCTTGTTTAAAAGATTCTAAGAATTTCATTTTTTTTACTTTTTATCTTTGTATAAATTTTGGGGTCAAGGTGCCAAAGTCTTATAACTGACTGCGTTCTATATTTTATATATTTTCTCACTTTTAAGCTTATTATTTATCTTATGTTTCATATAAAACTAAAATATAGTCATTTTTAATTTGAATACTTGACAGTATTTACATACTTTCTTCAAAGAAAAAGTTTATTTGCCAAATTTAATTTTAGCAGCACATTGAAATTATCCGATCCTCTACTTTGCCATGGCATTCGTCCCTCGCAAACAAAGGCAGGTGCCAATCAGTTACTAAGTGTATGATTGCGTTTAACCTTAAATTATATTAAATATTTATACTTCCTTATTTTATATCCATATTTCCTAATAGATTTTAAGCCTATGACTTCAGTAGTAAAGCCTTACCAATTGTCTGTGAACTAAGGAGATTTGAGCAAGTCATGTCGCTTATTGTTTTCTTATAACAGTTTTTGAACATTAAAATATCTAGTTTTATTCAGGAAGACAATAAAAGGTGGTTAAATTAGGTTATATATCATAGGAAAAAATAATCGCTGTGATTTTAAACTTTATTGAGTGAGAGAATGAGAAATATTTTCCATGAATGTTTTCTTATGGTTATTCTTTGACCATAGATAAATATTCTCATGAATGCAAATCTCAAAGAGAAAGACCAGTATCATATTCTCTTATTTTTATTCCCGTTTTGGTTGTTATAAGCGACTCTACCCGGTTGGTTTGTTAATCAGTGATTGAGTCTTTCAAAATGTTAGAATGGTCAAACGTAAAATGTTCATTATTGTACCGCTTAAACTAAAGCATTTAACATATATATTACATCAAAACCCCAGTGCTGGGGCTATACTCTGCCAGCGTTATATTTTTTTTCTGTGTCACATGATTCATTAAATTTAGCACTAAGTCCATTTCTCACATATTTTTCTTGGAGTCATTAGTAAAGAATCATTAGATAACTCATGTTAATATTTTCCAACTAGTAAAATAGTCACTTAAAATCTAAACTTAATTTCGCTAAATTTTATCAAAAAACAATACTATTTCTAATGTTATCCTATTGCCATACAGCGACGTATTTTTCAGTAAACCACAAATAGCACCAAAACCGACAAGACCGTTGCATTGCCTACGATCTTTTTGATCAGAGAAGCACAAAATCACCTTATTTGCTTTTCCCCCCAAAAAACAGTTTTTGTAAAATATATTTTGGGCGAAATTGTTTACTGCTGAACCTGCTATTAATTTTTCACTCTATTTAAAACATATGCCTGCTAATGTTTTCGATGGTGTTAATTGCTCCAAAAAGTACCGCATGTTAGTTGGTTGTCCCCGTCGATGCTAATAGAAAATCTAAAACGAAGAACTAGAACCAAAATATTTGTTAAAATATTTGATGTCCACTGGCAAGATATTTAAGTCAGATTTATAGCCAGGTATAGCCATCTTTAAACTTAATTGTGCATAGTTTGTTAACATTCGTCATTCTACATAACTATCAAAGAGATTAGTGCATCTCATATCTTATTGTACAAAAACTTGCGACTTTATTCAACTTCTTTTTTGTACCCACAGATTAAATGTTGTAGTCTATGATAAACATTTTACAAGGAAATTGAAATTTCATATTATATTCAGAATTAAATTCATATTATATCGAGAATTGGGAATTGTCAGACGACTGGCTTGATTAATTCAACGGGATGGTGTTTAGATGAGGTGAATTCATGAGATCAAAGAGAAAATCGTAGAAAGGTTGAATCCAAAGGGAGGAAATAACTCAAGAGATTTCTAGGGTGACATCATCAGATAAAGTTGTGTGATGAAAGAGCCTAAAAATCCCAGTGGGAATTGCATCGTAATGCAGATGACAGTGATATGTGAAAGAGAGAGAAGTTTCTTCCCGGAAGCTCACATTAATGTACTGCTTAAACATCTAAAACGATGTCTCACTACAAGCTAAAATGGAGATATATCTCATCTCTTTGAAACGTCGCAAGATAAAATATGGCCTAAAAATAATTTGTTTAGCAGTTGGATGAATGAAGCCACATACCTAAGAACAATTGATTTATTTTCTACCAAACATGATGGATGGGGTAGAATATGATCAGGTCTTTGTTGAGTTTTGTCTACAGTGACCTATGAAATATTGAGGCAGATGCCCCATCACATAACTTTAAAATCGAAACCTCAGATGTCTTAAATCTCATTGAAGGAATCCTTAAAGAACAAGCAAAATAGTTTTCTAACCACTTGCTTTATTTAGTCATTAAGCTATAAAAACTCTCATTAAATCATTTAATATTTTCTGTTTGTTACCTTTTCGTTGGAATTGTAATAAAGTAACTATATTACCAAATTTATTACGTGATGTTTTTGATGCTATTCGCTCCCCACGGGCAGATAACCTCTGCACTTTCAACCTCTGAGAAATTAAGAGAAAAATCCTTTGATCACACAGCCAGTCTTTAGGTTCCTGTCAACAGTACCTGAGGGTTAAGCTCAGGGTGGATGAAGAATTTTGCATGTTATATGAATTTTATAGCCAGCCCCCAGCCCCCCCCCCACCTCAATGTATCGGTCCATACAACAGCTAAGAATAGTTAGTCCAATTAGGAATTATTACACCTTCTCTTCTACTGCTGCTACTAATGATTTATGCACTAGTTTAATGAGTTGCTAGAGAAATGAGAATAAGCTTGTTACCCTTCTATTTCCAATGCCTAGAATTATTTTGTTTCATTCTCGGAAATAATAATGCAAATTACTTCGATGCTTTAAAGTATGGAGTCGCAGAGAAATAATAATTTAAATGTAAGTAAAAGCGGTTATACTGTTTCTATCCACATAAAATAAAACGGTTCCACTAATAGTCTAGAATAGCATGAAGGTAACGGTTACTAGTGCACCAACAGCCTCTACCATTTTATTTGGTTTTTGATGTTGGTCGCATGTTCTGCGCCTGGGTGAGGCGGGTCTCTCTTTTTGTTTTAAATTTGACTTTGTTTTTGTGTCGGCTTTTATTTGTTATGCATTTGTTTTTTGTTTTGATTTACTCTAGCACTGCGTTATAAGTTAGGTAGATTTATGCCTTTGTGGGCAGTGGTAGATGGTCGCTAATATAATATTGAAGCAATCGGCTGTAAATTGGGCTCGGGGCATCAATTTATATTCGTTATTAATTTTAGTTAGGCTTCAGTGTGGACAAAGAACTCCCTTATCCGGTATAAGCTTTACTTACGTCATAAGAATAGCCTAACTAGGAATGTTAGAAGTAATTGAAATAATAATAATTAAATTATCTGTAATTTAAAAATAAAATAATCATCAACGAAGTTTAAATGACGAATTTTTATTAAACTTATGTCCTCTTCATATGCCAAAATTTGTGCAGCAGGAATGATTGGATCAAATCAGTAAAAATTTCTAAATCGACTCGATCATATTTAAGAAAGTGATCATCTGCATGACATGTATTTATTTCGATTAAAGTAGCTGATCACATATATGTATAGTAATCAATTAATTTTATGAATTGAGCTAAAGGTTTGTGGGACGCATAAAACGAAATGTTCTTTAAAGAAACGTTGAATTAGTTAAAAAAAAACATTAATAGAACAATAAAGTGTAACTCTATCGATTAATTAAAATTCAATTAATTGTGGACATTTCCAATCTCCATTTCCTTGAATTTATTCTGTTGATTTGCATTTGCTACATAGACTGTCTAAGTTTCATTTAAAGAACAGCGGATAAACTATTCTAAAGAGGTTAAAGAGTATTTGGAAATATTATGCGTCCAAATTTAGAGAACATTAACTATAATTGAAGCCAATACCATAAAAAGATCAAATAAACCTCATCGCCAAATGAAAAGAGATATTAAAATGAATCATGCAAGACTTTGTTCTAAATGATTTGAGCTTATCTTAGCTCACTGAACTTCAATAACTTTTTCCATTCTTCTGCCGTATTTTCTTTCAATCTTTGCCATAGATGCATCGGTTTACTTGCCATAACCTTCCTATCGAATATATTCAATATGTTTCTATCGATTTTAAATCAAGGATATGTACAGGTCATTCAACTATGTCTATATTTCAGCATTCAAGAAATGCGTCACACTCTTTGAATTGTGGCAAGGAGCAATGTCCTGCACAGGCCCTCAAATACTCCCGATTTTCATCAATACGGGAAGCAGATTCTTGTATACGCTAGTGTTTAGTTTGCCTTGTAAATCTACAGGAGGACAAAACTAGTTTTAAATCCTGATCTACACCCTAACGCAGCATGTCTAATTAAAACATTAATATGTATGAAGGTATACATCCTACTTCACATAAAATCCGAAAAATAAATTTATCTTATTCAATGAACAACGCTGCCTTTTCAGCATTCCACATGATATTGTCAGTAGGGAAGGCCACCTTAGTCGTTTGAGATTTTTACGTTTGAGGGATTTCTTAGCAACCATATTGGATGCTATCTCAAATCGGTCCCTCATCAACATCCGTGCATCGCCGTATCGTCCCTGAGAGTTTGTTTTTGAGAGCAACTCATTTTCTTCTTCGCTCGGCAAATCAAGTATCCTAAATGAGATAAATGATGCATGAAACTACACTCCTCCAGTGGAAACTTGGTTTCTGAAGAATTTCTCAACCTTAACTCGTCTCGCAATCCTGATAAATGAGAAATACCCTCAGAAGTACTTTAAATAAGTTAAGAAATTTTACTTGTAAGCTAAAAGTTATGTTATTTTTTAGCGACATAATTATTAGTTTAATCATATCCTTTATATGTGCTGTCATGTGAAACTAAACAGAAGCTATCAGAGGAAATTCATGCAAATTAAACAGATATTTTGTTGAAATTTTGGCGAGAGATTTTTGGTTTTGTATTCTATAGTTCTGGCAGTTAATATATATTGCTAAAAATAAAAAGAACAACAAGTGCTTGAAATATATAAGTAATAATAAAAGCATTAAGGTGTTAGTGAATAAACAAGCTGTATACATCGATTTAACAATTGCCTTCGTAAATTTGCTAAATATTTTTTGCCGCTAATTAAATTTATGTGATTTTTCCCCTCCTTACTTAGTTTAAGAATCTCATTATCAAAATATGTTTTCTAATCTTCCCTCATTATGTGAGTAGTATTATCTTTATCATGTTTGTTTCAACGTTTCAATTCATACAAATGAATATATATTATATATTCAACTACTTTTTTAAGCTAAAAAGAGAAAAGTTATTACAGAAAATAATTTGTGGAATCTTGCATTAAATTAGTCATATAGAGGGTGTTTATAAAGTGACAGCTTATTTTGATGAAAAACGAGGAGGGTTTTTCTGAAATTTTCAAGAAATAGAGGATATTACACTGTTAATCAACCATAAATTTAGTTAGTGTTCTAAGTCACCCGGGGAGGGGAAGGAATCGGTGCTCTCTTTACCACTTGCCATAGATAAAGACGCACAGATTCGAAGTATGTAACTTTGTTTACGGTTCTACGTTCGATTAATAAAAGGCCAATTGTGAAAATAATTGGCCCTTGAGAAGTTGAATTTGTGTTCTCTCTCATACTATTTATTTAGACGATGTTGAATACAAATTATTTATCAATGGAAGCTAGTTAATTCAAATATATGAGCAAAACTCACATTATTATCATTCATACGTGTTTAATCTCAGTCGAATCTAGTGAACTGTCTTTTCTCGCCTCGAAGACCCCGTTAAAAAAACTTGTAAGAAATATTAAGAAAATACAAGTTGAAATAATAACAGTGCCACAGCTGTGGACTCTTATAGTACATGCATACAACATGGCTTTTTACCTAATTATATTTATATATATACATACACTGCTGAAGTCCACAGCAGTTTCAGCGTTATAGATTTTAACTTGTATTCTCTTTATTTTTCTTACAAGTTTTTGTCTGGGTCTTTTAGGTGAGAAAAAACATTCGCAAATAACATATTTTATTCCGAGACATCTTTTCACCGTGGTAGGTCATCTTTAGAGAATGAAATGAAATGAAATCAAAAGAGAAGTGAGAGACAAAGAACATATCTTTTGACCCTCCAGCCCGCCCGCCCATTTAGCCCTCATGGAGCTACCAAGGATGGGAGGAGTGTGGCCCGGTACTCCTTTGTAGACCCCGTAGTGACACTGTCTAGAGCGAAAGTAAGTTCCAAGCACTGTGAGTACAGCGGATACGAGGGAAAGGGAGAGGAAGAAGAAAGTTTTAGAGTTGGAGACACAAGTGGACTTAGTTAGTCCTGTGACCTACAGCATAACGTGGAATCCGAACCAAGATGTGTCGCTTCTCTCTAACTATAACTTTGCAGTTTAACGTGACCCCTGTCCCACGTATATACTGTGAGTCTCGTGTGCAAATGTGATAGTAAAAAATTTAATAGATGCCGAAAACTGAAGGAAGTAAGAGGTTTGCTAAGAGATGCTAATTGCGTGGAGATCAATCTTATATCTGTCCATTATAGGTAGTTATAGCTAGCGTGATAAAGTTATAAAATTTGTATTTGCCTGAATGTCGCGCATTGCTGTTTTTTTTTTTTGCTCATGTATCTATTTTTAATATATCTACATAAGTTTGTATTTATGAGGCGTTCAATCCGTTATTAGTAATTATTATTACTAAAAACTGGTATAGGTTTCTATCTCCCTATCTATTCTTTCGTATTCCTATCCTAGTTATAATTGATTATATACTATTCTCTAGTGACGTTTCGGTTATTTAATTACTCGTAGTCTTTGTCGAGTATAATTCTCCTCCTGTTGCTGTAGATTTCTTCTTCTTCTTTTTGTGCTTCTTCTACTATCCTTGAGAAACTTGGGAATAATCTGTGCAATCTCCATCCTTCTCTTTAGGCAATTTTGTTGGATAATTCAACTCCTCTTTCATTCTGTGTCTTTTCTATGACTCTCGTTCCTCTTTATGCAATTATTCTGTTAAGTGGCTTTATCTTTGCCTACCCTCTGCCGGTCTCGTAGTCTTTTTCTTTTTCCTTCTCTTTTGTTTATTATTAAGTATATGGCTTTGTTTTAAACTTTTTGGAGTGATACTAGGTTACTTCTTAAGATCGTCTACATCGCTATGGTTGGTTAAATAATCGTGGACTGTACTGTATAGAAATGGCTACCTTAAGCATCTTGGAGGAGTATAGGTACATTAGAGCCCCCGCCCCCCTCATGAGAAGAAGCGTGGAAAAGGTAGCCGGCGAATAACCATAACTGCTTACCCTGTTTGATCTCCCCACCGCTGTGGGCAGTTGGAGCTAACATTTGTTTAAGGCGACCACAGAAGGTCCTTAAACAACACTCTAACGATTTAATTACCTACGAGCCCCATTAACCCCTGGTTATGAAAAAAAACGGTGCGAGTCAAAAGGCACGCCAAGTAGCGGTGCGGTTGCGAGCCTCTAATTAGCGAGCTGACTTGGGCACCCCAGTGCCACCTCAGCAATTCTCGCTCTCCCCAGATGCTAACTCACCATTCGCCCACCCCATCACCCTTGCCTCTGTGGCCTGGTCACTTCCCCCTTTAGATGGGGCGGCAATCCGCCTATAAATAAGCCCCGAAAAGAAAGAGACATGATTATTATCAGAAGTCGATACGCCAGAGTAGGAATAGTTCGTGAAGATCGATCCTTCGGCCAGACAAGAAGATTATTATCAGAAGTCGATACGCCAGAGTAAGATTAGTTCGTGAAGATCGATCCTTCGGCCAGACAAGAAGATTATTAGAAGTCGATACGCCAGAAGAAAGATTAGCTCGTGAAGATCTATTTTTCAACCAGACAAGAAGATTAGAAGTCGATACGCCAGAAGAAGGGTTAGTTCGTGAAGATCGATCCTTCCGCCATACAAGACTATTTTCGTGAGAAACAATAGGATCAGATTGAGAAAATCAATCCACCCCTTTTCGGGCCGTATTAACCTAAATAGTCAAGCTTTATATCGGTGCCATACCAAAGAATCATTTACAGACGGCTAAGAAGTCTGACTGAAGAAAAGCAAAGCCGCTCACGCTCAAGTGACTCTCACATCTCAAGCTCCGTAAGAAAGAGAGGAGAAGAACCCAGCCCCAAAGAGCTCCCGTTCTTTAATTACGTTAAAGAATCAGCCCCCTCTACGACGAAATTTCAACCATCGGACACAACCCTCCGAGCGAGAGATAAGTCCTCCAGAGACATCCGGAAATCCCTAATATCTTCTGTCATGTGAGTTAGAAAGATCATTTATATTCATATTGCGATAGTACAAGTTTAGTACGCCTCACGTTTTAAAAGGGGAGAAGAAACCATTGTTTTTGAACCTAGGTCATATGCGTTTGTAGACGAGAGTACGTTAATTTAATGTTTAACGCTAATCTAATAGAGTCACGATTAAAATACTAAACGGCAATTGGTATTGTCGGAGAATTCCCCTCCTTTTTGTTCTATTCTAAGAGTGTTAAGGGTGTCTAATATATGGATATTATAAGAATATCTTAACGAACAGAGCCGTTACCAAACACGTAAGGATATAAAAGAAACGCCCACTAATTCACAAAATAAACTTATATTTTACCTTTATCAATTGAATACATAACATTTATACATTAACTACAGCAATACTCTGAATATTATCCTAAACAAGAATTAATTAAATTAGTTTACCCCCCAAAATTGGTTAACGTTTTCTCTACACAAAACAATAATATAAAAATTAGGCTTACGGACTCATGTGGAGTTTAAAGGCCTTAGAAATGTTATTTACTCTCGACGCGTGCCGCCGGCCAGATGTAGATGAGCGAGATCACACGGTTGTTTTGGCGAGGGTGGCAGCTGGGCCGGTCCACGCGTTCTTCCGCGGGGGGGGGGGTTCTTCAAGGACGAGAACTAATACGGTGCTTTATGCAACACCTAGGCAGTCGTGGTCTCTCTGGCGAGAGTAGGTCGAACTTGGTTCTTAAATCAAGTTCACTTGGAGTGCGGTGTGACCACCGAGTAACGAGCTCGAGGAAGAGCTTTTCTCCTTCGTTACTTATTTCCTCATGGACGAGGACTGAACTCGGGGAGGGTCTTCTTTGAGGGCGAGGATAACGGAAGGGGGTTTCTCTGGAGAGAATAATTTGAACTTGGTTCCTTACCAAGTTAACCTAGGAGTTCGGTGTGGCCACCGAGTAACGGGCTCAAGGAGGAGCCTTTTCCTTCTTCTTTTCTTAATTCCTCAAGGACGAGGAATACCCCTGGTGTTTAAGGTGCACCAGGATATAAGGAGTCTCTCTGGCGAGAGTAAGTTGAACTTACCAAAGTTAACTTATCGTTTGGTTTGATAACCAGGGACTTAGCTCGAGGATGAGCTTCTTCTTAGCCCCTTAAGGTAGGTAGCCCTGCCTCTCTTGCAGGGTACTTCTTGGTCTGGCGAGCCAAGTACACTACCTCTCCAGTCTCGGTAGCTCGGTTTTGGATCCGAGGACTTCGTCACCTAGAGACTGACGTATACTACCCCTATTTTCCTCAGAGTTCCTCATTTATACCTCGTCACCCCACTGGGGGAGTGGTAAGGGGGAGAGGGGCTTGAGGACGGCCCCAGGAGAGTTCTTTTGGCCAACGGTTTTTCCCATGAAGTCAAAAATCGGCTCCTCGTTAGCCTTCGAGTTTGGGAGAAACCCGTCTCCAATTTCTCATTCGACGTGAAACTGGATCTCATTCTCCTGGGGGAGATCTTACATTTTGACCTTTAGGGTCTTTCATGGCACCGAGTTGTGCCACACTGCGGTTAAGCACTAAACCCGCCGATGCCTTCGACGGATGTCTTTGCGGTAACCGCCTTGTGACTGCACCAAAAGTGAACGGGGAGGGGGGGGAAGTGACCATTCCCCTACAGGTATGTTTACGGGAAGCCTATTTGTTTATTTTTGTCAGTTGTAACCGTGCGAAGGGTTTAGATGTCAAAGATAGAAATGTGTTAACTGTTGGTTTGTTATAGTTAAGTGTTTCATTTAAAATACATGTTTATTTTGGTAGATATCTGGTGTTTCATCTTATCCTTATGTGTTAAAAATAGCTCTTCCTTAAGAACAAGACTACTGAATTAGCACTCTTAGAACAAAGCCTACTTCATCAGAGAAGTAACTCGCGCATTATAAACCATACCGCTACAAAAAGGGTGTGAAAGTGTATAGTGATCAAAACAGAGGGTGATACTACAACATGTACTATGGCTTGATAAATCTTTCTCTTGATTTTCATGCTGAAGTTAACTAACTTGTACAGTAATGCCAGGCCGCTTTCTCCCCGATTTACTCTATCAGTTACGTGCTCTTTATAATTTGATTTCGTAATGGTTAGTGCGAGCACCTTACATTCTTTGTCGTATCTGTAGCGCTGTCCTTCTACATATACATCTGAGATGCTCCTCCTGTACACAGGGACCATTTGAAATTTATCCCTGTTGTTTTAATTTTCACTCTTTCTTCTTATCTATTAATGCTTCTTATCTCTTCTGCAGTCATTATAGCTTGCATTGGTCTGTTTCTGTAAGGGAAAACTATGATCTCGGTGACGTCGTGGGTAAATTGGATGTTCAGGTAACCGTCATTTCTTGGCGGTGGTATATCTGCTGTGTAGATTGAATATAGAGTCGGACATAGACATCCGCCTTGGGGCAAACCCGCAATAAGCTCGAATATTTCTCCCTGATTTAGTTCTTTTTCCACATAAGCACGTATCTCCATTATATAATCAAATAAAATCCTTTCGATCTGGTTGTTCAATCTGAAAATGAGTATCTTAACTTTCATACCCCTCTTCCATACTTTGTCGAATGCCTTGGACAAATCTTGGCATACGATATCTACGATCATTTTTGCTCTGTTTGCTTTCGCTATCTTTTCAAGGATGACTCTAAGGGCTATTTGCGTGCTTGTCTTTCCTGAAGCCAAATTGGCAGTTCCGTTCATTATAATCGAGAAATTTTGACAGTCTGTTATTGGTTCGTTAGGAAAGTATCCCGTGTTCAAGCACGCATTGAAGACGTTTCTCACTCCGTCCCGTATGTTCAGGGGTGCTTCAAAATAATTTAATCTGGTGAGTCCCGATCTGCCTGGGGTTCTCTGTCGGAAGCGAATTATCGTTTCATTTAACTACTGTGATGCAATGATTGCATCTTTTCCGTCGTTGTTGTTTCTTCTTTCCTCGAAAAAGTGGAAGGGGCATGCCCTTACGATCTCCCCATTCAGTTCGTCAACGATCTGATGTTCGAATTCAATGTCATAGTCCTCGTTCTCTTCTTCGCTAATTTTGAATACACATCTCCAGTGCTCTATGAATAATGCCTCTATTTCTTCTTTATCTTTTAAAATATTGTTCCCTGCATCCTTAATTTCCACTTTATCTCTTACTGTCCGTTGCTTAATCTGTTGAAATGTTTTCCAAATTTCCTTGGTGATGTTTCTACATCTATTTTCTCGATGCGCTGATTCCATTTCTCTTTCTGTTTTTCATAAATTTGTGCTATTATTTCTCTTTTCTGTCTCCTGAGTGCATTGTATGCTTCCCTTGATGTTCCGAATCTTGTTATATTTTCTGCCGCCCGGCACATCTACTCGCTTAAAGCCACCATTTCTGGTGGCCACCTAAATGGTTTAATGGTTTGGGACGAGTTAATGAGGACGGCCCTAAGCGGGCTGGGCACGTACCACTGAAGTACTTCTTTGTACTTATCCAAATCTACTCTATGGGATGCCTTCCATTTCTTTGAAGGGATTTGTATCGTGTGCTTGTATATATGCATTAGAGTTGCAGTGTGGTCACTGCAAGGAACGTCCACTGGTTCCATAAAATAGTTAAAGGGCAGATTGTAGTTAGCCAGGCAGATGTCCGGTTTTGTTGCGTGTCCTCTTCGTAAGTATGTGGGGAAATTTGGTCTCAGTCTTTGGGACCCAATCAGCCCTCTCGTTACAGAAAAATGGCATTGCTGGGCGGAGACCTAAACGCAGATGCAGAACCTTTGATGATGGTCGCAGTGACCAAAGGGGAAAGAATCTGGAGCTACGTCTCGAAAGTAACAGACTCCAGAGAGTCTGGCCGGATTTCCCGACATTCCTAACGCATTGTTCGGCATCTAAACTGGACATAATGTTATTGAGTAAAAACTTCCCCCTTAACATCAGCAATGAGCCTGGACCCGTAATACAGAGCGACCACATCACGATAGTCACCACAATCTCGTTTGCTCCATTACTCAAGCTCAGAGCTATATAGAGAGATACTCAGCGAATACCAACCAGCTGACCCGAGACACGCCAATCTCGAAGAGATAGATGAGGATATAAACATGATCACTAATCTCATCGTTCAAGCCGACGAGAGATGCGCCCTAAGGATCTCCTATATAATGCACTCACAACCTAGATGGATGAACGAGATGAGGGATATTGCCCGACAACATAGAGAAATCTATGAGAAAATCTGAAGAACAGGCCAAAATCGGGATAGGACAGTCAGAATTAGACAACTAAGCGAAGAGCTTAAACACATAATCATAGAGAAGCAGAAAGAAATCTGGAATGACATCATTGGAAGGCTGGACAGGGAAAGCAATCCTGTAAGTTTGTGGAACAGCATCCGAAGAATTAGAGTGCTCTCCTAAACCATAATACAAATTAAAGACGGAGACGACATCATTGAGGATCTAGAGTCTCTAGAAAGAAGATTCAGGATACACTGGCAGGAGATTTCTAAGACATGTGCCCAAGGGCATCTTACCAATTCATAAAAGATTTATAGAAACAAACACTTTGGATATCCACTACGCACAGGAAGACCTAGAAGTAGCAATCTGTGGAAAATATTGCTATTGTTGAAGAAGCTTTCAACAGAAGCCAAGGGAAGTCCATAAGAAAAGCCTCAGTGAATTAGCCATTGATGCTTCAACCATTTAACGGATACTACGACAAGACTTGAAAATGTTTCTCTTTTAGATAATATTTGGTCAAAAACTTATGAACGAGAACTTTGTTTGAAGGGTAGAGCTATGTGAGACACTCATACACCATTACAAAAATGACCCTTCTATCTTGGATAGCATGTTCTACAGTGATGAAGCAATCTTTCAATTATCCGGTCACGTGAATCGACATAACACTCGATTGGCCAATATAAGAAACGCAGTGGTTGTTAAAGAGTATAAGCGCGACTCTCCAGAGCTCGTTATATGGTTCGTTATCTCTTCTAAAAAGCTTATTAGACCATTTTTTTCAAAAATAATCAGCAGCGGACTGTTAATGTGACAGGTGTCAATTATCTAGCAATGCTTCCAAACTTTTTTAGCCCTGAATTGGAACGTGTAACCACTGTTGATGATTCTTTTAAAACAAGATGTTTCTCCTTTAAGGTATGCTAAATCAGTTCGCGATTTCTTGAATCACAAGTTCTCTGATAGATGGGTAGGTCGTCAAGGACCTCTGGAGTGGAAGCCATGGTCTCCAGATTTGATACCCTGTGCCTTCGTTTTGTAGGGCTTCCTGAAAAGCTAATTCGTTGAATCATAGCACAGAAGTGATAAAGAGTTAGAGGAACGTATAAGGAATATCAGCAATCTTGTTATAAGGGAGATGCTTATTGGAGCTCGAGAGGAATGCATGAAGAGGTGGGTAATGTGTCTCAAAAAAGAAAGCGCTCACGTTGAAGTCTACGGAGCCGATGAAAACAGAAAATGAGGATTTCTTTCGTTATGGGACTAATTCTAGAAATTATTATCAAGTTGACGATTAAATTTATTTAAATCTACAAAGCTGTTTTTATTGTTATTGAATTTAAAAGTGTAGCGAGACTTTTGAATGACTCGGTATAACATCATTTCTTGTTGCTGTGGTGTGTTATTTAGGGATAGATGACTCAAATACTTATGAAAACGTGACGAAAGATGTTGTGGACTAAAAAGTTCTTATCTGGCCCTGATGAAAATATGCACACTCATACCATAATTTAACACACCATTTTTCAGTTAGTGCCACACAAACCGGGTGAAATGCCTCTCCAACTCCTTTTCTAAAATAGTAGCACCAGAGTACTGATATAATGCAAATTTGTTACAATTATTTAGTTTTTAAATTAATTTCTCCCAAGATATATATAAATGGAATATCATAAATTACATGTAAAGCAACAATACAATAATAGTCTTTCATACTCGTACATATCTGTTAAGTTTTTCAGCTGACCAGATAACTTAAGATCAATATTCTTATGCCATTTTTCATCATCTTTGGCCAACTGAACACACACTTTTCTGTTGAACTCAAATATTTATGTTTTTCTTTCCTCTTGCATCCTATTAACACTTGACCTTTTGTCTCCTTATAAATAGTATGGATAATATATTTGAACCTAATGATCTACAGGAAGTTCAGATAATTTCCTGCCATTATAATACCTTTGTATGATATATTCTGAAACTTTCTTTACCTAATTGCAAGTTCTTGGTCTATTGTTATCACTTTTTAATGGTCTGAACAGCATATATTTGAAATCCCTATTTTTTAGTAATTTATACCTGTGATAACTCCTGGATATGGAGAAGTTAGATTTGTTTTCTTTGTTTTTATGGTTCTTCAGATTGTATAATAATTTTTATAGCGTCTATATACTGCAGTAGATAATAGACGCGTTCTAATATTTTCTCTATCGTGGAACAAAACAAAAAAAAGCAAAGACCATTTTTCAACACGCTAAACGTGCACATTAATGACAAGATAATTTACCAAATTAAACGTTAAAATCAGTTAACCACGCATTTGCATGACTGCGCAATGGACTGCTCCGAACAAAAGAGATAATTAATTCGTACGTCTTTCGTGTCTTCACTAGACTTACTCCAATAGATCGCAGGTTAGCAGTGCGTGGAAAAGGGAAAAAAATTACCTGAAGAACAAATAAAACAGAAATTTAAGAAAGATTACAAGATTAGTGGGAAAGAAAGTTACAGAAATTTGAAAAAGTTTGCTTATCAAAATAAGAATTAAATCAATTAAAACTAAATACATCTAATTTTATTTACCTCAAATATATAATTATATTATTTGAAAAATTCCATCTGGTGCTTCAAAATTAGGTCCCATGTCAAAGTTGAAAATTGAATGTGCGGAGAGTTACAGAAATTTTCGAATGTTTAGTGAGACAACCTCTGCTGTTTCCTCAGACTTCGGTTATCCATCTTTTTTCTTTTACATATTTGATTTTTATTTTTTCCCTTGTATCTAAATTATCTTTTATGTCCTTTAGTTCATTTGTTCTCGTTTATATGTATTTGTATTCTCTACATCTCTGTATCTTCCTGTTCTTTACTGGTGTATTTTCATTTCATTCATGTTTATTTAACTTTTTATGTGGCTGTATGTAATTTATTTCTATCCCATCACTTTTGTAAACTAGTTAAAATATCTCCTAATGTATTTATCCTCCTTTTTACCTTGCTTACCTAAATTATTTACCTCTTTCTCTTCTCTCAGTTTCCGTTGTTTATTATCTACATAATGTGATCATCTGCTAGATGTTTCTGTTCCACCACATTGGTTTATATTCTCGAAAGATTTCCGTTGATTTTTCAATTTAATTGTATTCAAAACTTTGCCATTTTAAATTAAACTCTCTCTCTTTCTCTCTCTCTTTCTCTCTCTCTCTCTCTCTTACCTTCCATCATAAATTAAAAGGTGCCAAAAGAAATTATATATTTTTATATAAAAAGGGTATCTTCTGGTAAGTAACTAGAGACGCATAGGGCCGCGTTAATCAGATCAGCATAATACTAGGTTACATTAAAATAAACATCCAAACAAAAAGACAAAATTAAATGAATAAGAGAGGAAATGAGAATACAATTAAAACAACGAATGGGAAGAAATACAATAACAGTTTGCCCCTTAAATCCCATCATTTCACTATACTGGACCTGGTTCGAGCAAACTCTTTTATAAATACTTGTCCACAAAAGACAGAAAGATTTCAAAGAGGAGATTTAAATCCACTTGTCTCAATGTAAACGGTGAGTGCATTAAGAAAATAATAACTGTCCGCCGTGAAAACAAACAAGAGAGAATTAAGCCTTGAATTTTTTTATGTCTTCGCCATGAACTGAGAAAGATTAATCTTTGTGTACGATCTAAAGGACGACATTTCCGACATTCAATATGGGTAACTGTATGACCTTTTATTAAGTATTTATGCTGTAAAGACTATGAGATTTCCCTGTTCTTTACCAGGTCTTCTGAGAAAACCTACTTTACTGAGACTCAGAAAGCTGAGAAATAGTTTATGTTCTCATTTTTACGCGTCCTAAAACCTCAGAAGCTGTTGCTGGTTTAATTTAGTGGTATAAAATTTAAAAAGAAAGTACATGAAGAAATTTATTACTTCGAATATCTTTGGGATCAATTATATGCTCTTATTGTGAATTACTACAATCAAAACAGATTTATTTGTATCAACAAATTGTTCAAATTTCCATGTCATTTTTATGTCAACTTGATTCATAATTTAAATATTTGCGAGAAAATATCCCTTTGGTTTATAGTTAATGAGTACTAAAAACGCGAGAAAAATAACGTTATAAAGTTTCATTTTATAAGATATTTTACGCTCATTTAGGTTTCACATAACCATAAAACCAATGTGAAAAGAGAGTGAAAGAGCACCCAAAGAGGAGCCAAGAGATAAACACCAAATTTGCATTGTGTGATGATTGGGTATTTCATTTGCGAACTTTTTCTTTAGCTAAATTTTCCCATAAATTAGGATTAGGGGAGAAAAAACATGCATTTTTAAAAACCTATATTCCTAATTTTAAAAGTTTTTCCAGTAAAGAGATACGAAAAACAAAAGGAATTTAACGATATATCCTGGAATAAATTCGAGAAGCTATCCGGAATAATTTTATATGTCTAGGTGTGATTATTTGGTGGGGAGGGTATAGTTTCTACAATGTTCAAATGAAAATATATTCAGATACAACCAATCAAATATTTAAAATAAAACTTCTCAGAAGGAGAAAGTATATGAGAGGAATTCAAGTACACAACAGATGTTTCTCTTCATTCTATCGCCTTTGAGATCGTTAGAATTAAAAATAGGTTAATAATCTCGGAACTTAAAAATTCTCGAAGCAGGGTCGATCATGCTTACCCTCTAAACTTGTACGGTACTATTTTATTCGTTTTTTGTTGACTATATAATAAATATATAGAGCGCCTTGGTAACTTAGTTATTTATTTTTGCTTCCAGTCCCTTTACTAGAAGAAAATTAAGTCCAAAATATTCGGTCCCATACCTTGCTTTTTTGCTTCCCATTCCTTGTGCAGTGTTTAAGTTCATAAGGAGCTGTTTACGACTGTTAGAGAATAAGGTCAGTGCATACTTAATTTACGTTGAAGTGTGCGGTAATTGATTTATTTAGTACCCTCTGCTGTTTCTTGTCTAAAGTGGAGGTTTAGAAGACTTTTATATGCAAACTACATTTCGGAACCTATGTATGCTAAAAGAGAAAGTTTAGACGAACTTCATATGCAACCACCATCTCATATTTCGGTATTCAAACTAACAACAGTAATCTTGATAACACAGGGGCCAACTCATGCAGCTATCACTCAAGTGCTGTCATTCTCATTATTTTCTCGTTTTCCAACTTCTTATCTCGCTATCTTTCACTCTTTTTGAGAATGCAGGCGATTATCTTTTACTATCTATTAGGTTGTGTTATATTATATGTCGTCTTTTTGGCTCTTTGAATTTTATGCTGAAGTATGTTAACAAAATCCTAAAGAAAAGGTTACAAAGGTTTGAACAGACATCTGAGTAATTGGTAGGTCTCTTTCTTGACATTTGAGTCGTTTATAAGGTGAAAAGAGTATAATTTTGTTCTACAGGAATTTAATGATGAAATAAACATTTCATGAGTGATGACCTAATATTTTGCTGTATCTATTTAGAAGGATTTGGTTTGGTTAGATTACGCTAGAGTAGGTTGGCTTAAATGTGAAACCTAATTTTCTGAATGCCAATTAAATTTAATAAATTATATGTGTATATAATATGTATTCTATTTTCTAATCAATATACAGGATTGTCTTTATTAGAGGGAATGGCTATTTTACGTTGGATTTAAGACTAGTAGATACTCCTTATAACACATCCTTCAGCCATCCTGCGCCATGCTGAAGAGCAGTCTTGGCTACCATTTAAAATAATTCAATTATATATCTACATTAGGTATATGTTGTTTCCCGACTAAACTTATTAGTCTATAATTCTCTATAGTCTATAGTCTCGCTTGCAAGTACCAAATTTTATTTGTAACTCAATGCTCATTTCGAGTTCAATATTAACTTCCTTCTCACTCCATTGATTCATTTGTTGTTACGTGCTGCTCTGTGTCTTTCTTCCTGGCTAACCCTCCTTTACTCCCACGCCTTGCGTCGGCTGGCGAACCCGCCCCCAAACCTACGCCTCGCCTGGGCGAACTTTCCTCCACTTTCTATGAGTCAAGTTAGGGTTAGGTTTTCCCGTCTGCTGCGTTCTTCATAATTCTCGCCTTTGCTCCTTCTTTTCTTCCCCATTATGTATGATCTGAATCCTCTCACTCAACTCTTTAAATTATCTTCTTTCGCCAGCCACATACGCGAAGATAAAGAGAGCTGGTATCCCACGAACTCGCACAAATAGGAGGCGGCCGAGACTTTCGGCGTCCCTTAAGAACCTCTTTGCCCCACCATGCTTCTTTACCCAACACCACCAAATTTCCCTCTTTCTCATGTGTATATAAGCAGGCGCTATCGGCGTGTCTTCTGAACATTATGAGCCTGGCCAATAGGTCGGAGTATGTCCATTACCTTGTTGATCGCACTGGGGTTTCCTTCCTTGGCCTTACAGAAACCTAGCTCGAGTCTCTTTCTGGTTCATGCAATGATCTTGCAACTCCTCCGGGTCATTATATCCTGCATGTTCCTCGATTCCACCGTAGAGGGAGAGTTGTTCTGAGTTCTAACTCACCCTTTCCCTGAATCTTATCTCTCCCCCTTCTAGCCTCATTTGAGGCTCTCATTGCTGCCTCACGTGTTGTACTTGCTCTGACTATTGTGGTCCTTAACCGCTCTCCCAGCTCGTATCTGGGCTTATTTATCTGCAAAAATCGTTACGCGCCTGCCTTGACGTGCATGCCCCCCTTATCGACCCTCCTTCAAACCGACATCACCGCACCCTTTGGTTCACCATGGAACTTCTTTGGTCAAGGAGGTCCTTACGTGCCTATCAACTAGCTTTCCGTAAAGCACGCTCCCGTGGGCAGGAACGACCTCCCTCTCACTTGCTTATCGACTTGCTACTTCGACTTATTCTTCCAAATTAAAATCAGCGCACGAGCTCATTCACGCAAACTTTTGTCTGAGGGCAAGAATGATCCTCGGACTATCTTTCGTCTCCTCTCTCGTCTTTCGTCGCCTAGCACCTTTTCCCCATCAACTCTTTCTAAATCTTTCTCTGATAAAGTTATTAACCTTCGCGCCGTACTACTCCAGTCGTCTGAACAAGCCAATACTGTTCTCCCCGACCATACACCATTGCCGCTTAACGTCCTTACTCGGGCATCCTCTGAGGAAGTATCTGCTCTGATCTCACACTCTAGCAAATCTGAATTCCCTAAGGACCTCTTTCCACCCAAACTCCTCCAGCAAATTCCCACTGCTGTCATCCCACTGATTTTTTATCACTATAACAATTATCTTGCCACGGGGGTGGTTGCCTCTCCCTCCAAACATGCCTCAATTCGTCCTATCCTTAAAAAAAACACACCTTACCACATCTGAACCATCAAGCTACTTCCCTATTTTACAGCTTCCATTCCTCTCTAAGAGCCTCGAGAGAGTGGCTTTCTCTCGCCTTAATGACCATATTTCTAACTGCAATATCGATGAAATGTACCAATCGGGGTTCAAAGCGAAGCACTGCTAAAAACGCCCTTCTTAATGTTTCAGATGGTTTACATAGAGCATCAGATATGGCTGGTACGTCCATTTTAGTCCTCTTATACTTCTCCTCTGCTTTCGACACCATCGACCACACTGTCCTCTTTAATCGTCTCCACACTTTCCTTGCTCTCTCGGGCCCTGCACTTGATTAGTTTGGCTCAAACCTCTCCTCCCGCACTCAGTCGATCGCGCTCGATAACCTCTCCTCTGAGCCCGCACCAATTCATTTTGAGGTGCCTCAGGGCTTTCCTTGGTCCCCTTCTCTTTCGCATCTACTTACTACCTCTTGGTTCTCTTCTTCACGATTTCGGCCTGTCCTTTCACCTCTCTTCTTATGACTTTCATCCCCTTGTGTCATTCTTTCAATCAACTGCCAAGCTCCTTTCAGCCTAAACCTCCATAAACGAATGGCTGTCTGCCAAGTTTCTCAAACTTAACCACTGTTATTGGGGTTAGGATATCTAAAGCTCTCTTTCCCTCCCTTGACCTTGAGGAAACCAATGTGGCCTTATATGATACCGTCAGTAATCTTGGTGTTATTTTCGACGAGCAACTCTCGTTTAAACCGCACATCCATCGTATATGTAAGTCTTCCCTCGGTTTCATCCGCAACTTTTCCTGTGTTCAATCCCATTTTGATCGACGAGGCCTTGAGACTCCTACCCATGCCTTCGTCACCTCATGCTTAGACTACTGCAATTCTCTTCTAGTGAATATCCCTTTATCATCACTTCGCCGCCTACAACTAGTTCAAAACTATACTGCCCAGCTCCTCCTTTGCCACCCCCGGTTCTTTCCTTCGATACCCCTGTTACATGAGCTACACTGGTTACCTATTCACTTCCGTACCCATTATAAAATTCTTCTCATCACCTACAAGGCCTTAAACCTCGAATCTACACCTTATCTCTCGTCTGCCCTCGCTTATGGTTAAACTCGTCAGACACTGCGGTCTAACTTCGCTCCCATCCTGAAGACTCTTCATTCTGTCCTATGCTCGATGGGTGACCTTTCCTTTGCAGTTTGTGTCCCTAGACTGTGGAATGCTCTTCCTGCCGAAGTCTGATCCTCTCCATCCCTTGCTACTTTTAAACGTCTTTACACTCGCGACACAACCTGCGCTCTGTGAGGGCTAACAGCCCTTATGGGCGCATTATAAATACCTATTATTATTATTATATATACATACAGAACTGGAAAAAATATTATGGATTGCTGCAATTTTTGGTCATTTTATATATGAAGATAAAACGTGGATTATAATGAAAACCTCATTCAACGACTTTAGGGAAATTTTTTCCATTCTGCCAAAGAAATCGAAAGCATTTGAGAGAACTAAATTTTATTTCTAAAACTAAGGTTTCGGGATTATATTCCTCCCATAAGGGAAGACACCGTCAAGCCTGTAACTTTCAACACGTTGAGGAGCGGCTCTCCTGTCCCGGCTCAATGGACCGGGCATTCTAAGCTTAGGTTAATTCTGTCAGGAATTTGTTCCATTTAACTTTTAGATTTTACTATAGTTTTGCCTCCTTCTAAAAACCCCATTTCAACCTATTGGCGGAGGGTTAACTTTAAAACCTAATCGCTGTTAAGTTCTTCTTTCTTAAGCCCTAGTTTTGTTTTAGTGTGGGTTTCTGCTCTATCTTTACCGTTTGTACTGTTTCCAACTTTTATTTTATTATTTATTATTTAGTCCCAAATCTCGGTTTGGAGACAGATTGCATGAAATTTAACATATTTCTTGAGAGACAATCTCAAGTTGTACCAAACTAGTCTAACCGGTAACCGATGCTCCCGTTCCCTATCGGGAAACCTAGTGGACGTTTCAATTTTGTGTCCAAATCAAAAGAGGCCTCCATGTTAGAACATAGTTATAATAAAAAATAGTTAAATAAACAACAGGATACTAGAGTAGCCTTCCGCTAAAGTATTTCTTCCAATAAAATCGGCGTCACTTTCTTATCTTCTCCATCGCGGCTTCTCACAAGCAACTTCCTAAAATGACCCTTATTAGAGGTCATTCAAAACCTTTGTGGATAATAAAGCCGTAACAATCCTTGGTACTCTGAGTCTATAAGTGACAACCCTTTTGATTGCGGAGAGGGGCTCAATACGAAAAGTTATACTGATACAGGTCTGGCCTGTTCTCCCACTCCTTGGCAAGTCTTTTCTTAAAAGTCTCCAGTGAGGTGGCATCTACAGTATGTTGAGTTAACTTGTTCCAAACTTACGATACTCGTGCAGGAAGATAATTTTTTCTTGGTCAGTGGTTGATGGTGAATTTGGAATTTCAAGTTTTGTCGCCTTGTGGCAGTACTCCTATTTGGTTGAAACATTGCCTTTCCACATGTTTCACATTCTCCTACATAGTAGAGTTGAGTTGATCAATATTCTTGAGTATCTCGAAAGTTTGGATGACATCCATTCGGAGTTGACGGAACTGCAGAGTTGGAAACTGAAGAGTTGCCAGTCTGTCTGCCCCTTAAACACTAGATCTAGAAGACCGAGGCATCTTTTAAATGTCATCTGATTAAGCTCTTATAGAGGCATAGGAAGCCAGTCTTATCGCAACAGAGTAGATGGTCTTCCCTCGAGAGAGCTCCTCAATTGGAGAGACCACAACCATAACTTACCCAAAAACGAAAAGTAAAGGAAGGTAAAAAATATAAGAGCTCTCATCACTCATGGGCCTGAAGAAGGATACAGGTGGGTCCGATCTCGGTGCCCATTTAGTTGCTGTATGCAAGAGGCCATGTTGGGAGAGTTCGTTCTGCCCACACTCACAGGATAAAAATATTACTCAACCCATCATCACAGAATACTATTCAGGCTTGCACGTGGGCATTTAACACGCGATATGAAGCTTACATTGTTCATTTTTGGTGACAGCAGTGCAATTCCCCTGTGACAGGATAATCCATGTCCACATACATACTTTTACCCGTTAACCTTCATAAAAAGGCAAGGTTCTGCTATGTCGTATACCTGTTGCCGATGCCCTGTCTATTTTGAGGCACCTGATCTGGAATTAATCCAATCTGGAGGGCTACACGATCAGTACTAGAGTCCTTATTCTTAATGCGGAACAATTCACCCATCTATTTGGTGTAAGTCCTTCGGTTTTCTCTCTGGAATTGTCATTGTGCCCCGCAGAAGCAAAGGCGTGTTTTGTTAGTCACTTTAATAAGCGACTGAAGTTTCTATTTCAATCGAGGTGTTTAAGTTGGTTGAGAAGTGCATTGACTTTTTCAGACCTGAAATACGCGCTTAGCACTTATTTCGTGATCGGCAGAATTTCTCTGGGTCTAAAAAGAAAAGCGATTTGGCTCTAAGCGCAATAAATACTATCTGTGTGACTTCATTGCATATGAATTTACTTGGTCAAGAGCCAACTTCAGTTTCAGTTTCTGTTCTTTCACGTATATTTTAGGTCATTGAAATCTTTACTTTTATATAATTTAAATTGGAGGTTAAGAAAACTGTTTCAATTGGCAGGTGAAATATTTTGTCTAATCTATGTAGAATAGGGCAAGAGGTCCTGTCTATTCTGTCCCTACTTTGCTTTCAAGAAGGTAATTGAAGAAACGCTTATTCAATGCGCTTAAATAGCTTTATTTTTAAGCTCTATTTCATATGTTGCTTTCTAATTTTAAAGTGATAGTCTACAGGATAAATATCGTTACATTGAATTTTTTAGGGGTACTAAAAGGATTAATAGCATATCGTGAAATTTTATTAAATGTTTGATGAATATTAAAAACATGAATACCTTTTCATAAACTATCATTAAGTTTTGACTGACATTAAAAACAGTAATAACCTTTAATCTTTGGATGCGAGCCTTAGTAAGCATAATCTTTCGTTTTTGTTCTTTGTTTTCAGAAAAACCTTTTTTGACTATAATAATCTTTATTAAGCATCCATTTTTTCAGGAAATTGGTAATCTCACTCAACTTATCATTTATTAAATATCGCAAATGTCGTATTTTCTGTTTTACTTCCAATTTCTTATACGCTGACTAAGTGAAGCTATCATTAAAAAAATATTTAGGCTTAAATTTTTATTTGGGTGCTCCGTTTAATATTATTATCATTTTTAAGGCAACCAACTCATTCAAACTATATTTATTTTTAGCCTATCATCCAAACTTAAATGTTACATAAAATCCATATTTTAAATCCCATATCTTAGACGCCAAACAATGATTTTTTTCTGCTCTCTGATTTAGAGTCTTCACTGTTAAAAAAATGGGTCAGATATCCCGAATAGCTTACCCCTTTAAGGGTAAATTAGATCGCAATTTACCTTTTTATAATATAGGTAAATTAAACTACCTATTGCCCTCTTGTGTAATAAAGGGGAGGGGGAGAAGTATTTCTCACTTTTATTGTATTTCAATGGAATTACAGAACTTGCCAACATAATTGGAAGTTAATAGGGAGTTGAACAATATAAATTGTAAGAAATTTCTAGTAATTTGACATATTGAGGTTACATCCAGAATCAATAACAAACCTAAAAAAATGCAGTAATCTCACGAATATCTGGATAATGAGAGTGCCTGAAGGGTGAATAGTGACTCACCGTCCCAATAGCAAACCAGATAAATGTCTGGATAATAAATAATCCTGATACTGACACTCCGGATGTTGGAGAGATTGATGTACTGCAGAAAAATGATTATTCAGCACTCCTGAGATTTTTATAAATTTATTAAAAAGGGAACTACATAATTAATTACTATAATTAAAGTTCAGGAGGTAGAATAGTTTACATTTAATAGTGCACTTTGAGACTTATGAATATTAAATATTTTTTTCTTAGAAAAAAAAGTAATTTGGACTCCCCCTAGAAAAAAACTTCAAAAAAAAATGCTACATACATTAGAATAATGTAGAAAAAGAATAGATATCTCTATTTTTATAATATTAATTTTTTATTAGTTTAAGAATTATATTATAGTAAGAAGAGATCAGGGTAACATATCACTCACTGATCGACAATTGTGATAGCCCTAACTACAGAAGGACCTAAGGAGAGATGAATTATGATTCAGTATCAGAGAAATAATCTTAATTTGATACATATTTGTTGAAATTACAAACATAAATATGAATTTTGAATAAAATAATAAGTAGCGTTCATTTCATATAAATATAGTTTAATTTTGAATAACATAGAAAAAGAAAAGCTATCTCTATTTTTATAATATAATTACATTTCAGTAAGAACAGATGACAGGAACAGGATCACTGATCGAGAATTCTGGGAACCCATGATAGCCATAACCTGTAGAAGGTGAGATGAATTATGAGTCAGTATCAGAGAAATAATCTTAATTTGATACATATTTGTTGAAATTACAAACATAAATCACAAATATAAATATAGTTTAATTTTGAATAACATAGAAAAAGAAAAGCTATCTCTATTTTTATAATATAATTACATTTCAGTAAGAACAGATGACAGTAACAGGATCACTGATTGAGAATTCTGGGAACCCATGATAGCCATAACCTGTAGAAGGTGAGATGAATTATGATTCAATATCAGAGAAATAATCTTAATTTGATACACATTTGTTGAAATTACAAACCTAAAAATTTATTTTGAATAAAATAAAAGGTAGCGTTTATTTCTTTATAAATATAGTAAGATTTAAAAAAAAAAAACAGCGTTTTATTCTAGGTTTTTTCAAACCTCGAGTTTTTTAAAAGTATAATTTTGGAAAAACCTGGTGGGTTTTAATTTTCACTTGAAAAAAACTCCCAAACTCCGGATTTTTATATATACACTACATAGTCTATAATAAAGATATATAAATATATATGTGGTAACTCCGAAAACCAAACCCTAAATAGTAGCGCATTTTAGGGATGGGTTTTTTGATTTAGCACCCTGGAATCACATCACCTGGACCAAAGTATAATAAGATCTATTTGCCTATTCCAGTGTCTTTAAACGTTATTATAAAAAATATAGAATGGAATATTTGAACTGTATGCATTTAAGTAAAAGGAAGAATAGGAATGCAACAATTCAATATACGAGGAATGCCTGACATAGTTGAATACTTATAAACAAAATAAAATGATTTAAGTAATCCTTTCAGAGGAAGCAGGGATTTCAAGTTATAGGAACATGGGAACATGAATGATTAAAAACAAAACTAAAACCCTATAATATAATATATATATATATATATATATATATATATATATATATATATATATATATATATTTATATACTACATAGTCTATAAAAAAAGATACATAAATATATGTGTGGTAACTAAAGATTAGAAAATAAATTAAAGTATTGTAGAAGGATCACCCTTCCCCCCTTCTTTGCAATGATTCGCACGTTGCAGGAAGCTACGTGGTTAGCCAAACCCCACGCGGCCGAGAGTCATATGGTGGGGCAAGCCTAGATGTGCCCCCCTCCGCCCTATGGTGCAAGCCAAGTAAAGTGTGGACAACATCCCCCACGCGGAGATAGAGAGAAGGGGTAAAGGAACTACTTATCGTCGAGAGTTTAGCGCCTCAGCTGCCCCCTGGAAATTTCCTAAACTGGGCCTTATTCCCCATCTCTCGCATGAGGAGACTCTCATATTTAAACAACTTAGCCGCCTTGGAACAGCATTAAGAACAAAGTTCGTTCGCAAGAAGAAATCTCTCGTCCCAACTCGGTGTTTGTGTGTATACCTAACCGAATGCTGGGCACTCTCTCCCCAGTAAGGCATCCACGGTTAAACGTAAGCCTCTGCCCCTGCCAGATTACTCCTTCGAGAATCACCAAGGATTCCAGCTCTTCCCTAGAGCCATAGCTAAGGTTAAAACTTAGGCCTTCACAGCCCCTGAAGTAAGGTGCTAACGATACCCTTCCTTCCAACTCTTTTCCTGAAGAAGATCCGTCCTTTGAATATGCCCTTAAAATTGTCCTGCCGAACCCCTACTCCCCATCAAGCCTCCTTAAAGTCACTGTTGCCCTCCGATCCGTAAGCCCCCTTTTTCCACCATTAATCTTATGTGACCATTTGGACCTGAGCAGGAAGCTCGAAACTTATTAGTAGAAATTAGACTTCCCACCCGTAGCCATAAATCATTATCCAACCTTTAATTTTCCTGTATGTATATCATTTTGATCATTTTTAATTTGTAAATAAAATTTATATTTTCTTATTTTTATCTTTAATTAACCTGAACGTCACTCTCCAACTCGTTATTCAAATCTCGACAACCTCAAACTCGACCTGCTTAGTTAAGCGTATTGACCCCGCGCGTCAACCTGACCTTTCTAATCTGCGCATCAATGTAGCATTCAGTCATTGGACCAGTATGAAGCTATCCTGCTTCATACTGGTAATAGTTATTATATAAAAGAGTCGGCCTTTGTTCAAGGGGAATTTGAATGTTCTGAGAAACTTCTTGATGTTCATTTTCATCTATACTCCTATTTGATTCAGCATCATCATCATTTGGAATTACTCCACTGTAAAGGATAAAAAAAATTTATTAGCTTATTAATTATATAGAAAACGATATAGAAAATTGAGCTATATATATTATATATGTATATACTATGATATAAGTCTGATCTTATCTGTGTGTGTGTGTGTGTCACACTCTGCAGAGCCTAAATGGGGGCGTATTGGGAAAAAAATATATATATCATCTTATGTAATTTGGGGCTTCGGGGTGCTTAAAACTATTTCCAAGTCCATATGACCAATGGTTAAAAAGTTATGAACCAAAAACTTGATCTATATATAACTTTTACATGCACAGAAAGACATCCAAAACTCTATTTCACATAAATTTTAGTATATTAACCTCACTAATTTAAGAGAAATTGTACAAAGAATCATGTTGTGCTCAAACAAAGGAAATGATTTCTCAGAAAAGCACTGTCTTTTGTTAAACAGCTGTACAATTTTTATTTCTTTCATTCTTGAAAAATACAGGGTGGGCCAAAAAAAAGGGGTATTATTAAAAAATTTACTTAAAATTTATTTTTATATTTTTAAAACTAAACCGTAGATAATGTTTAGTTTAAAAATAGGTATAGAAAAATAAAGTTTTAGTCAGTCTTTTAATAATGGCCCCTTTTTTTGGCCCACCCTGTATATTTAAAAACAAACAAAAAAGTTAGGTTGACATTCAACATTAACATTAGCTATAGAATTTAAACATAATATCATCAGTTAAAAGAAGTTACTCACCTTTTCCTCAATTCCCTAAAAACGGCTTGTGCACTGGTAAATATTACGAAACAATTTATTCAGACCTTTCAATTAGAAGGACAGAAGTGAAATGAAATCCCTCTTTCAAATTATGATCGAGATATAGGTACCTGAAACTAATCATGTTTTGCTTTGTTCAAACAGATCAGAACCTGCAGAAACATGACGGAATTGCAGCTCAGGCTGAGTTCTCAATGCGAATCATATTGTATAATCTACTTAATGCATTTTGTCTGCAACTTGATATGGGAATTCACATTGACATTTGCAGGCAAAACGCATTATCTAGCTAAAATTTTGTACTTAATGCTTTCTGCCTGAAAAGAAAGGATTAATGCTTTCTGCCTGAAAAATCCTTTTATTTTAGGTGGAGATAATGCTTTTTGAGCTCTCTTAAAATTTTAATGAATTAAATAGCATAACTGGCAACCTTCTAGTTAGATGCGTCTCGTCGAGACGAATCCAACGGTACCAAAATCTCAAAAATCACATTTTTGCAGTTAATGCTTTTTGCCTTAAGACGGCAGTAATGGTAAAGCTCCTGTTTATCACTTCTTTCCACCCAGCTGCAAATGGTATTTGCGAAAAATTAAATGGCACCCTGAATACCTTTTTGAAGAAACTTTCTCTACAACAGCCCCGAGAATGGCACCCTTACTTGCCTGTGACACCTTTTGCATACAGGGTGATGCCCCACATGACCCTCCGTCTCGCCCCCTTTGAATTATTGTATGGCTGTAATATGCGACGCCCCCTCTGCATCTTAAAAGAACTCTTTTCTAACCCCTAAGTGGACAGAGAAATTCAGTCCTCTTATTCTTACTTCATATACCTTAGGAACGCATGGTGACCTGCGAAGACATCGCTTACAAGAATGCAGATGTGAACCTAGAGAAATATAAAACCGATTTTGATCTAAAATCAAAGGAAAGAATGTTTAAGCCAGGAGACGAGGTGCCGTTGCTACTTCCCACGGAAGATATCAAGATTCTTGGGCAGTGGAAGGGCTTCTCTCCCGTCCTCGAGGCCAAAGGTCCCGTGGATTACCTTATTCGGATCCTTTCTGGAGATAAGGTATTCTACTTAAACATGTTGAAGAAATGCCACCGCCGCGCGAATGGTAATAATTTTGTAGCTCTTGAAGCCGAGTCTCCACTGGAAGCGTCATACTCCTCTGACTCCCTCAATGTTTAGAGGCGCAAAGCATCGAACAAGATGGCGACCACCCTCTCTCATCTCTCTCTAAGCCCCTAGAATCATCACCCCCGACTCTAGACATCTGTCGTGGTACACCACTCTATACCATAAACCACTCCTATATTATGTGGTGGTGGGACTTAATCACCTACTGCAAAGCGAATCTTTTAAGGATTGTTCGCAGAGATTAACGATCGACCAGAAGGTCAAACTCAAGGCGTAGGTTTCAAATCCTTAACAATCATGAAGAGTGCATAAATGGTTGGCGAGATTTACTTAAATAGGCCGAGAGTATCATTCAAGGTTAGTTAAAGATGAAAACAACAAAAATATAATTTTATTTACAAATATCAAAATTTAAAAAAAGCAAAGGGAATTATTTAAATGAATTAATCTCTTGGAATTATTAATTATGATAATGATGAATTCTAGAATAAATTTAATTAAATAGCATTACTATGCTAAGATCAAAAGGGCGTGGGACTTGAGAATATTAATGATTGACGATTTCAATCTTACGGGTCGATGACTTCGAGGACGGTGCTGCTCGAGATGAAGCAAATGAGACATGGTTTGATCTAACCTTCCGAGGAATACAATGACGATAGCTAATCTTCAAGGATAACGCTCGACTAAGAATTAGGGATTAATCGTAATCCACTAGAAGAGGAAACTTCTTTTCCTCAAAAGTAATCGATAGAGATTTTCTTCGGATCAATTGAACGAAAGGAGAATGTCGCGCGACTTCCAAGGATTGCCGTTTACAGAAGTTATCAATTAACTACGGTAGAATCATGGCGAAGGGTCTTGCTCTCGGTTGAAGGCTCACGGGACTTTCGACTCGAGACGATGAGGACGACCTTGCAGGGTGGGTGGGAATCAGAGATCTCAAGTCAAAACCGGGTATTTGTACGAGTGAGCATGAAGGGGGAACAGGGGAATTGGAGAAGGGAGCGAGAAAGCTCCAGACATCTTAATCCTTGATGCGGACGCAAAAGTCAGCTTTTAGTGGTGAGGTGCGAAAACAAAGCGGCTCGTTCACTCTTTGTCGCCGGGGAAAGGCTCTGGACAAATTAGCAGGATTGGGGGATATTTCCCCAATACGCCCAGGAGTCGAAACTTCTCGAATGTTCTCGAACAAGAAGTGACGTTTTCCATGGCAGGATGAAAAAAGTAATCTTACGTGGTCTCCAAATAACGTGGGAAGAATTACGTCAAAGTTTATTTTCTTACAACCTCTACATCGGGTTACCTCTCACCAGAATCGTCAGCTATGGCAGCTGCTGAACGACTTTGGTGAGGTCATTTCTGAGACCCATGGCCGAGCAAAACAATTCGAACATGACATCGTTCTTACTACGCAAGAACCTGCCCGTTTGAATTTGTATTCTCTTCCCATTCAGATGAGGAAGGCCTTAAATTCTGATGTAGATTACTTGCTCAAACTCGATATAATCAAGCCCTCGAAATCGGATTTCTTTTTCCCTATCGTCATGGTTAGAAAACCCGACCAAATTTCCGAATGTAGATAGACTTCAGAAAGTTAAACTCTGTGACGGTTTTTGACGCAGAACCAATCTCCTGATCGATGAGAACCTTGATCTATTCGAGTAAGCCAAGTACATATCAGAATTAAATCTCTGCAAAGCCTATTACAAGATTCCCATAGTGATAGCGCACGAAAATACACAGGGTTGCCCACTACAAAGGACTTATGTAGTTCAAGCTCCCCCACTTCAAGCTTGTAACTGCATGTAGCAATTACAACCGGATGATTCGAAGAATTGTGGACGACCTGCACGATTTGTCATTTTACTTCGACAATCTATACATTGGTACCACTACAAGGGAATAGCAATCGATCGCCCTTCGAGCCCTTTTGACCCGGCTCTGTGAGCATAGACTTACCATTGGCCCCAGTAAGTGCCACGTCGCTTACGATACAATCAACTACCTCGGCTTCCATATTGGGAAGAACCGAATGGGCCCCTAGAAGAAAAGGATCGGGCCATAGTAGAAATGCCCCTTCCCCGCAGTAAGAAGCATCTACGGTCATTTATTCAATCGGCTTCGTTCTACATGAGCTTCATCCTTAATTTTACATCCATTTCTGCCCCTCTGTGTGCAATGTTGCAGAAAAGGTCCGCGGATCCCCTAGTGTGGAACCCCAAGGCCACTTCCAGCTTCCAACAACTAAAGGACAAACTGGCGTCCACTCCAATCTTGAGGCTCCCAAACTCCAATAAGCCCTTCGGCATCCGGACGGATGCCAGCAACGAAGGTCTCAGATGCGTACTCCTCCAATACTCTGATATGGGAGAAAGCCATTCTGTGGCATACCTGAGTCGAAAGCTATCACCGCGTTAGAAAAACTACTGGGAGGATTTAGAAATTCTATGGGCAATTTCAAAATGTATCTAATTGGTAAAGAATTCGTCATAGAGACAGACCACCGCCCATTTTCATACCAAAAAAATGTTAAGAGTCAAAACGGGCGAACAATGCGGTGGATTTTAATTTTGCAACGGTTTCAATTCAAAATTTTGTATATTCGTGGCTCAAACAACTGCATAGCCGATAACTTCAGTGGCAACTCCTTAACAGATAATGCCACCTAAACCCGTTGCTCTAGAGTAGGATGTTTATAGTAATTTTAAATAGTTTGTATTCTTGTATCTTTTTTTAATTATACTGTGTGTATATGGATCCTTTTGGGGGGCTTATATATCAAATCCTTTGGCCCACTGATTCTAAAATTCAATTTATTTCTTCATTTGTATATGCAAAATTTCTTCTCTTTCTTTTGTTTGATGGTCAATTGCGTTGGGTAAACGTACCATTAATTTTTTTTTAAATATATATACGCTAGCTCAAATCAGTCCCTTAGATGTCTATACATATCTATATGGGTCAAGTTTCCCTTCGACCTTTTTATAATCCTCGTCAAATTTTTGGATGTCCCTTTTCTTTCCCTTCTGAAGAGAAAAGATATAGAAGAATACCGCTTTCCCCCCCTCATTTTCAATTCTTAGCACGTTCCAGGAAGCCACATGGTTAGCCAGACTCCACGCCGCCGAGAGTTGCATGGCGAAGCAAACTCAGATATGACTCCCCCATCGTACAATACAAGTAAAGAGTGGAGAACATCCCATTAGGGTCGTAAATTCCAGCAGTTTCATCCGCGTAGATAGAGAGAGGGGGTAAAAGAACTGTTTATCGCCGACATTTTTGCGTCTCAGCTGCCCCCTAGGAATTCCTTAAAGTGGGGGTATTCCCCATCTCCCGCATGAGAAGACTGTCTAAATTAAACCCTTTAGATGCCTTAGGACAGTAGTAAGAACAAGGCTTGCTCGCAAGAAGAAATCCCTCATCCCGAGTCGGTGTTTGTGTGTGTACCCAACTGAAGGCTGGACACCCTTTCCCCGGTAAGGCATACGCGGTCAAACGGAAGCTTCTATCCCCGCCGTCCCCCTGAAGCAACTGCGCAGGATTACTCTTTAGAATCCTCGAACCACCCAGCCCCATTGAAGTTTGCTTGAGGTAGCCATACCTATCCCGAGTATCACCAAGGATCCCAGCTCTACCCTCAAGACCCAGCTAAGTTTAGAACTTACGCCTTCACAGCCGAGAAAGTAAGGTGCCGAGCATATTCTTCCTCCCATCCTTCTCCTGAAGAAGATCCCATCTTTTGTAGACGCCGACAAGATCGTCCCGCCCAGCCCCTACTCTGCCTCAAGCCTCCTTGAAGTCGCTGTTGCCCTCCGATACTTAAGGCCCCTTTTTCCCCTCTTTAAACTTGTCATTATCCATCCTTTAATTTTCCTCTATATCATTTTTATATTTTTTAAATTGTAAATGAAATTTATATTCTCTTTGTTTATATTTAATTAACCTGAACGCCACTCTCGGCCTCGTTATTCAAATCTCTCCAACCTCGAACTCGGCCTGATTAGTTAAGCGTATTTATCCCGCGCACAAACGTAGCTTTCAGTCATTGGACGGTTTGCTTCAATAACCTGAGCTCTCTCCCTTCATACTAATAATAATAATATATATATATATATATATATATATATATATATATATATATATATATATTATAGTGGGCTAAACCACGACAACTATAATTCGTTAAAAAATATATTTAACAAACTTGAAAAATAGTTCCACTAAACCACACGATATGATGGGATTATTTGATCAATTACTTGACACTGCATTAAAAAAAAGAGCTTTACAAAAATATCTTCATGAACCAAACTTGTAGACATTTAAGTACATCACCAAACATGGAGCGAACTTTCATGCACTTGACTATCTCTATTTCTAGTTTTCTCGCCTTTACCAGCTGACACCATCTGCAATAATTAAGATAATGTAAATGTGATACAAAAGTAGCTCTGTTGCTTTCAGTCTTAAACACAACATATTAATACTTGATTAATAGTAAGGTATATACTAAAGGGCAAAATGTTTAATTATAATTTATTAAATAGTAAAAAATCATAAATCAATAAATAATGGCCCACTAAGTTTCCAGATAGGCATGACCAACCACTTTCTTAAGGCATAATCAATTAAACCAATCAAACTGTTGCAACAGACTAATAACATCTCCAACAAAATCTATTTCTGCAAAGAAGGATAGTGTCTGTGTGTGTGTGTGTGTGTGTGGGTGGGTGGGTGTGTTACTTATGAGGGTACGTAATGTTGACTCGATTTTAACCAAACATGCCGTGAGATACATTTTTACCTGGGAAGTTCTTGCGGGATCAGATTTTAGCCCATCACTAAGGGAAGTGTTCCCTGTGTGGGAACACTGTTGATTCGATTGCAACCAAACTTTCTGTGGAGGTACTCTTTGACCTGGGGAGTAACCTTGCTGGTCTAAGCCCTAGGTCAACTGAACTTTTTGTGAAGATATCTCTTGACTGAGGAAATGTCCTTGAAGGGTAAAATCTTTAAGCCTCGCATAGGGAGGCTCAAAACCTGATTCCGCGTGGGCCCATCGTTGATCGGATTGCGACCAAACTAACCAAGGAGGTTCTTGGCTTGAGAACTGTTGAGCTGACTTGTTTATTGACGCTACCAGGGAAAGTGACTTCACAGAGTTGAATTTCTAGGGACTCCTCGATAAGCATAGCCCTTTGAAACCCTCACCAGAGCCACCCCGGTCCCTCTTAGCGTTAAATTGAGACGACAATAGCGCCGTCATTCTCAGGGTTTTAGAGCCTTCTAACAGAAGTTATAAAAGAAATGATATTCAGTTCATCAAATTACATAGAAATAAATGTTTACTGTTCCATTCGGATGAAATTAAGTTTATTGATACTCTTTTAAGTTTGACGAAAAATAGGCCGCGATTTTGGGATCCAGTAGTCACATTGTTAATTGGAATCGCATCATATTATATATCAATTTGAACGGAATTTTTTCTGAATTAATATATGATATGCACAGTTTATATTAATCACTTGTGAAGAAAATATGATTTATTTAAATAGTATTGATGTCAAGGGAAGCGGTAGAAAAACTAGAGGCCTAACGACATTTAGGAATCGCCCTTCATTCAAATATGATTTTAGGCTTTCAAATTAGGAATATTACGAGTTTTTTCTAATTTCAGGGGGCATGAGCGTCAACCACCCACATTTAAGTGAGAGATATGAGGGTGAAGCCCTTATTACGAAACTATGTAAAAAGAAATCTTCATTTTGGGCGGAAATAGCCTAAAGTAGGCGGCGGCATCGTCATCTTAAATTACCTCTTAGCTAGTTTATGATAAAACAAATTTATGCTCTGTGAGGAAACAGTAATGAGATTCTGGACAAAGTAAATTGGTAAATAATATAATGAACTACATGCAATTTCTTGGAGGATTACTTTCACTTAAACAAACCTAATATAAAAGTGTTCCAAGAATTCTTGAAAGAAAATAATAATGAGGATTCTTCATAACGATAAAAGAAAGTTTTCATAAGTAACAGACATTACCTTGGAAGATTTAGCCCCTCTACTCCACATCAACAATAGCATTAATCAAGGACAGAATAATGAGTTGGGCTTGAGAGTGCCTCTTGCCATGTGGCTTTCTTTTATCTTGCTCATCCGCTCTGGATTTATTCCAACAAAACATCTGTAATCAAGGGCAGTAATATAATACATATATACTCTAAATATTGAAATTTCTTTTCCAATATCGTTATAAACTGCAATTCTAATATGAAAGCTATAACTAGATACCAGAGCTAGATGAATTTGAAAAACAATATGCACAGTAATTTTATCAAATGAAAAGGAAAATCTATTTACTGCTAATAATGGAGTGGTTCTAGATATATTTAATCATATGTTCAATTTTTTAAACAAATTCATTACCTTTGAATGAACTTGAGTGATGATACAGAATCAATACGGTACATTATATTCAGGTTGTAGTAGGAGGCCAACCACATAGCTAAGCGAGTAGTAAACAACAACAACATCAATTGAGAGCATATACGAGTATATGGTTGTTGTTAAACATTAGTCGCCTGAGGGCCTTCTGAGGTTCTCGATTCAGTGCTACGAAATCGCCCCCGGGCTTTTTGTAACCTTTCACTTTTAGACTCTTATTCGCCAGGATTATTATGATAATTCATTATATTTTTTGGGCAAACCATTATGTTAGTGAGTAATCATCTAATTAATATACATAAATGGCTTAGGTCGGTCCTTCTTTTTTTGTAAACCGACATTTATGACTCCATTCTAGGCCTCACCACAACACGACAGCGAAAAGCGGCTGATTTATTTTTCACAAATGTGTAAACACGCCGTTTTTGATGACTCTTCCTTTTGGGGGGGTTAAATACACTTAGGTTTTCATTTTTCATCGAATTAAAACGAGGAAATGCTTTAGGTTAGTATGTAATCGAAAGCACACAAACAAGCAAGCCTATTTTGTCTGGAAAATATAGTTTTATAGATAAAAAATAGGCCCTGAGCAAAATATTCATTAAATGTAAGATATAAAATAGTCTCCCATGAATAGCAGCACTGTTTTCTATAATTGGAAAAATGTTTTAAAGCGTAACTGATTTAAAAAGCATAAAACAAAAATGGGCGTCAATGATAATTTGTGGAAGAACTGAGAATTATTATTCATAATTATAAATAGGTAGAAGGTTATTTATAATTTTTTAATTATATCAATAGAATAATTCTTTTAATTTAATTATTTTCGATAAAGTATATTATTTGTAATTTTACAGAGGACGAGTTCGAGAAATATAAATTTAAAGAAAGCAGAAAAAGTATTACAAAATATAAAGAAAGCAGAGGAAGTATTAAAAAATGAGAGCAAAATTATGTTTGCGTGCGTGTGTGCGCCACAACTTTCTTATGCCGTTCCTTTACTTGTATCATTGGTTGCAGTATAAGTTAATTATATTTCTAAGCATACCTATAGCTTTGTGTGCAAGCCCACAACATTATATACTTCCGTATTTCCTTTGTTATTCTTGACTGCATAACATAGATTTCAAAGCTGTCAGCAATCCTGAGATTCTTTGTATAACCTATGTTATGCTAAGCGATTTAACATGATTGATTAAAGCGTTCCGCATAAAGTAGCTGCAGTTTCTCGTCGCGATTAAACCTCTTTTATGTACGTTGTTTTGTGTGTAGGCACCACACAACTTTCCCTAATTAAACAGAATTTACTTTCTATTGATGTCTACACTAATTTTTAACACACACAAAATTACTATATTATTCTCATTACTGGACACTTGATTTTTCACTATTTACACATTTCGTTTTGAAAACTAAATAGGCATTGAATATACACTATTAAACCTATTTACACTGGGATTATTTTACATTATTATAGTATTATTAATTTCTAAACTCTTTGCACTTCTTTCCGAAGGAGAGAGTAGTCCTCCGATGAAAGGAGAAAAAGCTAGAAGTAGATCGACTCTCTCGGGAGGTAATGCAGCAAAGATATCGTGGAAGTTTGTGCCCTCCCGAATCATCATTAATATGTGAATTGTGCTTCCACAATTTTTAATGCCACCACTGCTGCTTCACTGAAGACAGGAGATCTGATTGTGATTGAGTTGGTCTGCTCCACTTCATTTTGTAGAAAATGATCAGTTTGCTGATGGCTTGATGCGTCGCCTAGCGAATCCATTTTTTTTTGTATTATTACGTTTCGTTCGAGTTAAAGGGGTCACAAGGTATAAGGTCATGGGTAACGAATTGTCTCTGCCTGTAGTTTCGTAGGCTGGGTTAGGTGATCAGCGAGGTTCCTTAGGATAAAGTAAAATATAAATATAGCTGGATTCTTTATTTCATGGTAAATAGCTGGAATAGGCCTCGAAATTGCGAACAGTAATGAAATAGTCATTTAATCTACTCAGAATACTACAAAATTCAACCAAGCAGTATTGTGATACATTTAATCGTCATACATATGTTCATTTTTGAAATAACAGACCTTAGCGTTAACAAACTGACCAATCAACTTTTATACATAAGCACTGCAATAATTATCAAATCAGCGCCACGATAGATTTAAAGAGTTAATAACGTTCAAGTCGCTTACATGTAACCACGGCAAGTACAAACAGAAGATGATTCGGAAGATGATCAAAGTTACCCCGGAGTGTCCCTGACGGAAAAAAGAGAAATTTGGGAAAAAGGAAACTTTTTCGTCGGGGAAGAAGTGAAATCAAAAGTTTTCGGGACTACTGGATGTAGACCCGAGAAAAGTAATAAAGTGAAATTAGTTCAAGGAATTAGAAGCAGTGAATACAAGTGGACATTTGAAGGGCCGTGGTGTCTAAAGGAAATAGAAAGCCTCTTGTGCAGTGGAACAATGTATCTTCCGGACTCGAGTTTATACATAGTGAACGGGACAACGTATAAGAACATAAAGTGCGGAATGAAGACCTCGGAGATAAACTAATAGTAAAAAGTGATGAAAGTAACAAATAATAAAGTGAAATACCAATAATTAACCGTGTATAAACATGAAAAGTTAAATAAGCAAATGTATAGAGTGATAATAGTTAATATGAAAGTACTAGTGTATTGTGAATTTAGAAAGTAATAGAATTAAAGATTCAGATAGTGAATAAAATCAAAATAAATGTTTCAAGAGTAAAGTGAGCTAAACCATAAATTCAGCAAAACAAAGTGCGAACAGTGAACTGAATAACATAGAAGTAGGTGTTCATTAAATAAAATTTTAAACTGAAGAATATATAGCAATATTAGTGTCAATAATAATATAGAAATGGTAAAAAACAAGTGAATAATAGCTAAACAAATATGTATAGTGAAATAAAATCTCATTAAAGTTTGCAATGAAAATTAAGAGATATAATTAGATATAAATAATTAAAGTTAGCATGTGAAATTAAAGTATTACGTATAATCAAAAGTGCGAATTAGTAAATCATCAATCAAAGATTATAATAATAAACACAATATTTAGTGTAATTATAAAACCTTACCAGTTGTGTATAAATTAAATGCAAAAATGTTGTAAACTACCAAAAATTCTGAGCTCCTGCGTAATTCGTTATTCCAGGAGGACCTATTTCACTTTTTGTGTACCTTTGCCTCTCACTAAATCTTTCCCCTTCTCAACTACAGTTTCGAATATTATTTCAACACTTTTTAACTATAATATTTTATTTTTATTTTTTGCATTGTGTGTGTAAACTGGAGTTTATATAAATGTAAAGGTGAAAAATCCTCTTATACTCCCTTTTCTCCAATAAATATATCAGAAATGACTGCTAAATTTTCGTGTTATGATTATTTCTCTCGCACATTGTATTTGCAAAAGGAGGTAAAGTCAAGCGTTAAATGATAAACGTTCCCCGAAGATTTTATGTGAACTGTTTAAATCTTTCATTCGATTGTTTTACTGGGTTAAACCTCATAAATTATTTCACCTCTTCTATATATAAGCCAACAATTTTTTTTATACATAAGATACTTCTCTAGCAAAATTTTTACAGCAAATATCCTTGCATATCCTTCTTGTTCATTAAGCACATAGGAACCAATTACTAACTTTGTCAAAGGAAAATGAAAACAAAACTACAAATATTTAATGCTCATGGTTACCATACTCCACGTCGTTCCATTCTATATCATTACCCATAAAAAATAAAACTAGGTTTGATGATAATGTTGGTAAATATCACGTATGTTAAGGATACAAACTATGAGCTTTAACTTACCCAGAGCCTATATAACATGTTCTTTGTGAAGATCCATCTTAAATTTAGGCCTAGATGCAGTTTGCTGAGACGCGACCTGGGCAGCAGGGGGGTATGGGTGTAAACAAAGGGGACAGTTACACATCATGATGCGCATCTACTAATATTCTGTTTCTATTCTTCTCATCATAATTCAATAAAATTTTATGCTACTAAATGAATAAATTGAGATAACGAAATACAGTCTATAACTTACTTTGCGTCACTGAAATATATACAGTCAAACGTCTTAGTTTTTTTTTTCATTTTCACCTGGATTAAAAATTCATAAGATAATTACACATGGACATACGAAAGTGTTTCCTGGCAATATGTTGAGTAACTATACCAGATATATCAATAAACATTATGTAAACAAAAGAACATGAAAAAAAGAAGCACTTAAAATATATTTTCAAGGCTATCGGTGCCTCGGCAACAAATAAGTATTCATTCCAAGTATTTTATAACGTCAAAAACAAATAATTAACAATGCAGATAGATTTGCAACATTTACAGTCACTATGTACTTCGAATTAGGTACAGTATTTTATCTGTACTTTATTCCATTATAATAAAATATCATTTAGATAATTTGGAGACCTATGGTGTCTCGAAAACACTCAATACTAGATTCAGCCACGTGTAATTATATATGAATGATTAACGGATGTACTTTTGACCAAAAAGAGACACCTGGCAATACTCTTAAAAGAATTAACTGATAATATTAAAAGGATGTTTTCCACATTTTTTAAGTTTTTAATCACAGATACACAACATTTTAACTGTTTACACGGCCACCAAAGATCTTCTTCAGCTAATCTCGGGACAGGTTTGAGGTGTGAGAGCTTGATACATCTTGCTGGAACCAGAACTTCCCATAAGCGACGAGAACAGGCTCTGCCGCTTTCTCTTGAAAATTTTGAGGTCCTTAATATACCGCTCCTTGGTGACTGTCACTGTCTCGCCAGATTCCTCGAAGAAGAATGGTCCAATGAGGCCTCTGGCCGAGTTTGCAGTCCATACCGTGCACTTAGAGGAGTGTAGGGGCTTGGTGACTGACTCGTTTGGTCTGGAGGTTCCCTAGAATACATTTGTTTTCGAGTTTAACTTTCCTTCAAGATGAAAGTGAGCTTTATCTGAGGTCTAAAGGAGGTTCAGGAAAGTTGAGGTCTCCCGAATCTTCTCCATAACCTTTCTCTGTTCCTTGTCTAAAGCTGTAGAGTCTGGTTCTTCTGTATTCTGTAGGCCGTTGCATCCATTAGTAGCACTCTGCTGCAAGTCTCACGGTAAATACCAAGGGACTGACTTCGCTTGCGCACAGAGCGTTTTGGACTCTGCTGAACTGACTCTCTCCCTTTCTGGATCAGCTCAGTTGTACGCTTCCTGGGGCGCCGTGAATGGCTTGATCAGTTGTCACTGGGTGCAATGAGGTTCTCCACTCTTCCATAGTTCTCGAAGTGGTCCACCCAGTCCTGAATTCTGCGCTTGGGGGGCACTTTTTAACATTCGAACTGAGGCACGAAAGTGTCCTGCACTTTCTTGAACGAGCCTGTCTTATAGTAAATGTTTGACGCAGTATATTCTTAGCTGGAGCTCTTCTTGAGATTTAGTTGTGGTCACGGGCGTTGCTTCTGTCATGTCCTGCAAAGTGAGGGTGATTAGTAAAAGAATGAAGAATATATCACAAAAAGTGTGTGCAGGCCTTGATCCACGAATTAGGAAATCATGCTATATTCACTCCTTATTTAATTGCGAAATATTCTTTTCTCTGATAATTGGCATATTATTTTCAGTAAGATGAGTGAGCATATAGTTTTACAGGGTAAAATAGGTTTTTATATGGTAGTTGAATCAGTGCAAAGCAGAATATTGAAGAAAAGGAGAATATGGCAACATTTATATTTTATTGTTTGGTGTAAAAAGTGTGGCTTCTTTCTGTGATAATAATGCTCTTTATTTCCGCATTTTTAGTGTGTTACATAGAAATTCCGTTTTATCTGAGGATTAAACCATCAATGCCGACAATATATTTTTTAAGTTATTGATATTATATTTTGGAAACTTCATTTTCCATGACAAATAAAAGGGGCGCAACTCGGCTTTAAAAGCATAACACTTTGAGATTGGAAAATGAAAATAGTTTAATTCTTAATTTTTTATTATGAAAACACTCTGACACATATAGTATGTTGAATGATATGGCTCCATGCATAGATATGGAGTGGAACATGATATTTTTCGCACTCATAATTCGTTCTTCCTACGCAATGCTTACATATTGAGTATTTAAAGGGTAGAGGTCCTGGCCAGTAATCAAAATGATTCTTCCTTACTTAGTCTCCTGCAACACCCCGTATCCTGTAAGCTTATGGTCCAGGTGTTATTTTTTTGTTACATGTTGCTTTAATGATTGAAGCACAATTTGTCTTAAAAATTCCAGAAGGTAAAAGGAAATTCCAAATTTTCAAAACAAAAGCCAAGCGTTGACAGAAGAACAGCAGATACTACAAGAAAATAATGGCCATCACCATTTGCGAGATAGAAATAGGATGCTGTAATTTGCAACACTGTTCAGTCCTTATCTTTGCGATTTTAACTAAGCCCAATACAAGATCTCCACCTTACCTGACCCAGTTACAGAGAGTTTTGTTGAGCTACCACAATAAGGTTCTGCATGAAACATGTATTCATCCAAACCAGATAGGAACCAGAGTTTATATCCAAACTGTAATGGCTTCTTCCTGATAAACCTTTTCGTCACTTTTATCGTAGTCAAAATCGGAATCAGCTAAAGGCTTCTCTTCAGGGGGAAGATATGTTACCCCGACGCCACGTTGTTTTTCATCTTCAAGGATGTCAAAAATGTCATTGACATCCGTCCTACAGATATAAAGATACATACTGTATATACATATAGATACTACATGAATAGGTATTAATATATATATAGATACATATATATATATATATATATATATATATATATATATATATATATATATATATATATATATATATATATATAAAAGCTCACAACGTGCACGTGAGTCAAAGTTATGCAGATACACCTACATAGGAAAAGTGAAAAACGATTCCGATCGCTTTCGTCTTTATTCTTAAAGACATTTCCTATGTGGGTGTATTTGCGTATATATATATATATATATATATATATATATATATATATATATATATATATATATATATATATATACCACCTGTCAATCTAAGACAATATTATTAGAAATAGACTACAAAAATTTAGGTAGTGCATTATTAATAGTATAGCCATTTGCTTTGCTAGGCCATTTGTATACTGCTGTAGTAATGTAGCTGATGATACAGTTAATAATGTTCTTGAACTCTTGAGAAGTAAAACAAGGACCGTTGTCAGACAGAGTAGACACTGGGAGTTCAAAAGTAGTGAATGTGCGTCGGAGTAATTTCAAATATATTTCCATACTTTGATATCTCACTGCCTCTATTCCGCGAGGTTTGCGTCCATAGAAAGATCACCACGGTGCATGGTTGGTTCAAAGGTCTCAAATCAGGAGATCTTGAATGTAGTGCCTTCCTGTGCGAGGTTTAGGCTCTCTATAAGTAAGTGTTTGATGTTGTCTCGGCTTTGTTGCATCTGGTGTGCAATGGTGTCAGGGCAATGTATATTCTCTGTTATTATATTTTGTTGTAGGGTAATGGAGTAGCCTGTGGGTTATGGTAGAGTAACCTGACATGAGCTTAGAAACAATAAGGAGTACTCATTGTGTTCTGTTTAGTGAATTAGCTAAATGGTTAAATGGGGTTTGTTTATGATGTTTTTTGGTGGTAGTGTGTTTAACTATCTCTGTATGATGGTAGTGTGGATATGTTTGATAGATCTCCATATACTGTTATATAAAGCTGATGACTTAAATCAAGTGAACAACCATCAATTGTGATAAGAGAATCTTTCACTCCGGAAAAGGGATTTTATTTCACAGAAGGATACACTGCAGGAAAAATTTGTGTATCATATATCAATAGAAAATAAAGGAAATTTGATTAGATTTATTATATTCTCTTTCTCTCTTTTTTCTCGCTCTCCAATTAACTCTTCTTTTCTTCAAATTATTCAGGTACTATTTCCCTTAGAACATCCAATATAAAATTTTATGTAGTCTGTCGTAACTAACTAATGCCCCTAAGGAAGAAATGGGTAATGTTACTATAACCAACACTTTATACCTTTAAGAAATATTTTAGGTCATTGACAAAACTTTCTTTTTAAAATTTTCAATTTTATCATTTGAGGATACTGTGTTTTCATATGAAGGTGAAATGTTTCACCAAGATGGCAATAAGCTCTTTCTTCTTTCCCTGGTTTGGTGATAGTTTTCCTATACTATCATTAAACCAGTTGAATCAATGTTTGATTCCTCACTCGAGTCAAAACCAATATTTTTTTAAAACTGTACGATGGTGTCTGTTTTGAGTAGTTAAGGCCTAAAGGCCAAGCAAACCTTTTTATAAAATATATATTACCAGATCTCTTAACTTAGATGGATATTAAAAATACCACAACAGGCTTTTGCAAATTTCTTTTAAACAAGTCCAAAAATCGCCAATAGGCTCACCGTCAACCGTTAACTGCCCAAAGAGACGCGAATAGTCTAAAGAACGGGAAAGACCTCAAAGATTGACCGCGATCGAGATCATGGAGATCTCCAACTGCCAATCGTTAGGCAGTCAGAAAGGCATATGAAATTGCAACGAAGATGAAAATGACAGCGCTCCTGAAGAAGAAGATCTCTGTAACTAATATGACAAGCGCTGACAAGGAGGAGGGCATCACGATCTTGGGATGCCTTGACAGGCCTCTGATTACCGACCCTATGCAAGAACAACGTCTGAAACGCTTTAGTTACCTTCTAAATGACTTGAAGATTCATGCCATCGAATTCTCCTCCTTTGCTGATGAAAAGTCTTCACTGGAGATTCGGTAATAAAAAAGTAGAACAAATGCATGATTCTCTTAGGGCACGACTTATCCTGGGATGCTCCGTAACCACGATCAAGTTTCAGGCCCTCGTAAAGAAGCTCAGCATCGTAGCTTCGGATGGAGAGGAATTGACGTCCGTGTGGATCGGAACCGGTGACAGGCTCACTGCGGCCGATTCCAGGGACTTATTTACCATGGAAGTCCAGTCTAAGTTAGGAAAGATCACAAAGAAGGTGTATTAAGTCTTTCAGCAGGATGGTGCCTTGACTCTGATGGCTAAGACCGTGTGAGACGAAGGAACTATGACCCCTGCATTCGCCTGCCCTTAATCCTCCCCACAAGAGCATGTAGGCCCTTGTTAAAAGAGAGGCCTAAAAGGACCGCCACAGCAACAGCGACCGGCTGAAGTCCTCCTTTAACCCTTTTTGAGCCAGCATGAGGAAAGGAATCGTCAGGAACGTGTGAGGGGCCTTTAGGTCTTACTTGGAGCGCATGGTCGCCGCCAAGGGCAACCGCATTAATTAATATTACACTTTAAACACATATTGATATTTTACATCAATACATAATACGTGTCTAACTGCATTAAAACATTCATTGAGACTTTTGATGATAGCGTCGTAATGAATGCAACAAGACATAAATTAAATATTTTATTAAATATTTGCTAAAAAATAATAAAAAAATATAAATAAGAAATCATTTTACTTGTAATATTTATTCAGATGCTGCGCTCAAATATTAGAAAAACATTTTAGTTCCCCAAAATAAAATTTACATGTGTCGTGGTATGGGAAGACCGAGTGGATGGTGTTAGTACGTATGGGTTAGTTACGTACTTCAAAACTTCGTGATTACGTTTTATCTCTATGAGTGCTATATTTTTATTATATCCTAATTATTATTATTATTATTATTATTATTATTATGACGTTAATCTTTGAGGGTTCCTAGTGCCATGTTCAGCGTTTTGAGGATTCAAAAAAGATGTTTCTAAGAAAACTAGACCTTTAATTTAAAACATGAACCAATGAAATTTAACACACTAAATACACAGAAATGAATTAGATAAATTTTTAAGTGAGGCTTTCTAAATTACATACTTGAATTTATAATAATAGTTGACCCACAGCTCACTTTAATATTAAATGCAACTGACCTCAACGAAACAGATACAAGGGGTTTATATACCTTACGAGATTCCACGAGAAACAGATTTGAGTCTGACTTGAAATCAATTTTTGTCACCTCAAGAATGTTGTTTCCGGGCCGACGCGTGGATCAGCGTCCAGATGGGTAGAAGAAGGAATGCTTTACAGCCGCAGATGACCTCGTAGCGTGCGGCAGATGGAGAGACGCACGCCTTCTGAAGGAAATAATCTCACCACGGGACAGGAAAGAATGTTTCTTCTACTCTTCGGGTTACTCTGGGAATAATTCAAAATGGCGAGCGATGAGCCAATGCTTGAATGTTTGACACAGGAGAATGCTTGAGGGAGTTGACTTAGGAGTATACATCAAGGGCGAGGACTATCTCTGTGTTTTAGGATGAACCAGGATAGGAGGTTTCTCTGACGAGAGTTAGTTAAACTTGTTTCTTAAATCAAGTTAACTTAAAGTTCGATGTTACCACCAGGAACTGCCTCGAGGAGAAGCTTCTTCTAAGTTCCTCTCGTTGATTTGCCGGGCTCTTTGCCGGTCTTCGCTCTCTAGATCTCTCTAACGATCTTCCTTTGACAGCCTTCTAAATTTGGTGTGACCACCAGGAACTAGCTCCGGATGAGCTTCGTCAACGTCCTTTTTGTTGGTAGCCGGCCTCTTGATCTTATACTTCGCCACCCACTGGGGGTAGGGTAAGGAGAGGGATATGCGTGGACAGGCTGCATTAAGTCTCCTCCTCTAACGGTTTTTCTAAGAGCGTCTTTCAGCTTGCCCTAAAGGGGACCTTCTGGCTTTAAGACGACGCTACTTTAATTTCGCATATGCGGTGAAATTGAAAATCAACTCTTAGGGAAAATCTTGCTGTTTTAAGCCATGTTAGGCTCACTGGGGTCTGTCATGAGATGATTAGAGCATCATGTGTTTTATTTTGGCGGCCTTTCAGGTACTCCTCGCGGCGAGGGAAGAGAGGGTACAAGGTTAAGCGTTCGGGCTACTCCGCCAACAAAATGGCAGGACGTTGTTGTTAAGGACAAGTGGATCAATTGTAAAGAGGGAGTATTGATTCCCTTACATAGCTCCCTTCGACGAACTTAATAGGGGGGGGGGATACTCCAGTGAACCACAAAAACAAATAACTAAACATCATCGACAAATAGGACTCGCGAGCCTACTGGGGTATGTTTCACAACACCCACTTTAACATACAAACAAACAAAACATAAATCATCAATTACACCCCTCCAAAAAGGAGCCTGGCTCGAAAGTGGTATCTAACCAGCTATTTACTTCCATTTCTAAACTTTAAGAACTTAAATACATACACTAAATACGAACACCCAAACAAAAATGAAGACTGGTTTCAAGCTTACTAGGTGCAGAAATAACCCTCGATGGTGTTTCGCCTCAGGTTATACAACGACTTTACCTTATCAGCACCTTTGATATAATTAATATTAAAGTGGTGCTCGATAACCATTACATTGCCGCGCATGAGTAGGCCGTTCGGTTTATGGGGTCTACCCAAGTATGTCACAAAATGGTAATGGTATTCCAACTTACTTGTACTACCCTTCTTATGGTAATTAAATAAATTTAAACTTACCCTTAGGGCTAGAGCGGCCTGTTGCAGGGTTGCATAAATGATGTGAGCGTGAGTCCCATAGTCATCCTTTAACAAGGTCCACTGGGAGATAGTGTCTGGGTTCGATCTAACGACGCTGGTAAAAGTTTTCCTTAAGTGCTCGTTAATGGGCGTAGCGCTCACGACGAATTGGGGGTTTTAATAGAAACTGTGGATGTTTTGTTCTGGGGGAAGACTACTTAGGGTAGGGAATAATCCTTATTTGCTTCTACCCTCTGACCCTTTCTCAATGCCCTTTCATAGGCGAGTCTTCTTTCTTTTTCTTCTCTCACTTCTTTTTCCGCTTGTTTTAGTTCTCTTCCCCTCTGTATTCTTTTTTCTTCCTCTTCTCTTCTCGTATGTATTCTTCTTTCTTCTAATTTTCTGTCCAGCAGTCAGTCTTTTACTTTCTTCGCTTTCTTATTCCTTCTTCGCTATCTTCCCATCCGGGGGTGGGAGGGTCGAAACTACTTCTGGTGCCGTATCAAAGACTTGGGAACTCAGCTTTTCGTCTACGTGTTTCTCACGAGGAGAAAAAGAGATCGGGACCATGGACCTCTTATTCGTCAGCACCCGCGTGACTACGAGCTAAGCTACCGGATTTGGGGAGCTGCGTGCTCTGGCCTATTAATCCTGGGCAGATTCTAATAGGGGCTGCCACTACATCGGTCCAGCCAGTAAAATACTGCGACTGAATGTGGCACCGGACGACAGGGAACTTGGTTAATCTACCCAAGAAATCCTTGACGACCAAGAACTTCTGGTGCTGTGGCCAAACCTGTTTTTGAGGCTGTTGTGTCGAATACAAGAGCCTTGGTTTGCTAATACAGGCCACACTCGTTGATAAAAAATAGAATTAAATTTGCATGATGAGAATCAAACTGGATTCAATTTAGGGGAAGAAAGGAGGAACTTAATGTTATCTTTTCATGAGGCAATGATTGCAATTCTCTCAGCATTTTCCCGAACAGAGCATAAAACAGTTATGTTAGGAAATATTTTAACATCCCAATGCAGTGCGAGAGGTGCATCGCGTAGAAAACTTGTCGTGATGTCAGCCTCGATTCTGGTAGCTGCTTCTTCATGGTTCTTTTTCCGGCACAAAGTGTCTTGTTGGATTTCAATGCCAATAGACTTTTTCTGAGTCCCCAGCTGGTGCAGTACCTTCTTATGAGATACAGCACTAATATACAGAGTTGCTGTGAGCTCGAGTTTCAAGAAAACATTCTTGGTAATTGGTAGAACTGCAGAAGGAGTATTTGACTTCATTCTTTTTGGCAAGGCTGAGTTTGAAAGGATTAATTTGCAAAGGACTCTGACGACGAATTAGAAACACCTAGTGTCGATGAGATGATGACTTAGACCGCTGTTCCTTGTTCCACTTGACATTTCTTCTTGCGTTCATCTTGCAATTCAGCTCTATTATTTTAATTCCGTAGAGAATATGAATGATTCATGTCAATTTTAGCCATGCTAGATAGTGAACAATCCTCTCGTTGGTTCAGCAAGTAGGCTTTATCTTCCTCCTTTTTCATCATAATCAGTGCATTTTTGTAGGCAATGTCAAAGAGTTATATAAGTCATCACAAAATATTTGTTCCTTGATGCGCTGGTTCACTCAATCCCGCAGACAATTATTCTTGAGACTTTAGTAGTTCGTTTAGAGGCCTGTAAGTTTCTCTTTTGCGTAAAACAGCGTTGTTGTGGGGTTTGTGTCTTTCATGTATAATGTTAAAACTGCTTTGACGACCTTCTTTGCGCTCTCGGATTTCATGCACTTTAAGCCGATTTTGATAGTAAATAAAGTGACGAAGGACTTGGCCATTGGACGGGAGTCGGTAAGCAGTAGTCTCTTTCTCAGAATGTCTAAGGAGCCAAACTGATGCTGCACTATGTATAGCCATATCAAAATTGACCTGCAACAAAATAGAAGAGAGAATTAGGTGATGAATCATTGTTGAGTTACTTTTCTGCATGACCTAAAAACGTGAACAAATTGAGCTACCTTTATATCTTATTTGATCATTGCAAATATTGCTCAAATTCGACTTCTATGATTAGGAAACAGTGTGTGAGGGTATGGAACGTACATACTCGCATGCAGCCAGACAATCGTGGGAACGAAAGAAATTTGTTGTTTGAGTTGACCTTCGTCTCCTCTCTCTCTCCCCCCACCCTTCCCCCAACTGGCGACAGAAAGTCTGACGAAAGAAGGCCTGTTTCACACATAGACGCCTAAATTCTATTTGCCTTCTTATGATACCATGGAGATTGTCCAGAAGGCGCTGCGATAAGCGAATTGTCGTGAATAGAATCTCTCTCTCGATTTCCCACAATCCTCGGTATAAATAATAACGCCGTTCATCCCTCTTGAGCAGTGTCCCAAACCAACTCGCGTAACGCGTAACTCTCAAGTTGAACGAGAGTCGTTGTCGTAACGTATCGACTGTCAACGCGCCGCCGAGACAAACGTGTCACTGTCTCAAAGTTTTCCTAAGGTAAATCCCGCCCCGCAGAGTCTGTGACTAGAAGAATACGCTCTGTTGCTCAACGTAACTTGAGAAAGAAAATGAACATTCAAATAGTTACTGAAAGTTACTATTTGTTAGTGTCACATCCAGTTAGGAGTGAACTAACCGGAACTGCAGTCAGCAGCCCCGAACCCGACGTCTTATTCCCCCTCTCCCCGAGAACTCGTGTTAACGCCACCCGAACGAGCCCGTCTGGACCTCAGTAGTCGTCTCTCCAATCCATCACAATTAATGGTAATCTGTAAACCCAGTGTCCCTCTATTCTTAAATTACCTATTTAATTAACAGTGATTGATAATCCCATTGATTTATTATAAATCTAGACGCTTAACGTCAGTCTTTAATATTTAATCCTTAATTTTGCCCGTTTAACTATTGCTAACTATTATATTTGTGTAAAGAAAAGTTTATTTTTGCACGCGTGTTTATTTGTGGCTCCTCCCTTTTGACGTACCCTTTGCAAGACTAAATTAAGCATCCCTTCGGCTAATTTATTAAACCTGTATTATGCACTCTTAGAATTCAACAATCACAAACCTCCCCCTAGTAACAAGTGGGACTTTTATAGTGAGAATCATGGCTACGGCATAACCCCTCTAACCAGCTTTCGCACGTTCAGTAGGAATTAAAGCATACCTATATATATATATATATATATATATATATATATATATATATATATATATATATATATATATATATATATGATCGTAGATTGTCATAGAGTCAATACGATGGACTTAAACAAAAGCGGTGAGTCCATATCAAGGACTAGAATAATTATTGGACCAGACTATGAGCAATTCTACGACACAGTGCAACATGTAGCTAAATGTAAATACAAACTTTTAAAATTTACCTTATGGCTGTAAAACACCCTACTCTATGGTGTTCCACCTTCTTTGTTACACAGCATGAACTATAGGGAAAAAATGGTAAAGATAATGAAATCTCAAACAATAATTTTTTTTATGATCCAAATAAATTTGGACGTTGCAATATTAAAATACCACTGACAGATTAAATATTGCTATTTTTACCACAACCTACAACCTCACACCATTTGTTTCTCAGCGACTCTTTTTTAATACATTCGAGAGCTGAGTTTTCATATCAGATCATCCAGAATGTTCTAAGAGTTTTAAAAGTATGTAAATTAAAAAAATAATTTTTATTACAATTAGTATTATTCAGCAAAGTATTCTACATATTTTTTAATGGTTTTGGCTGACCAATTCCTGATTTTCAAAATTCTATCTCCGTTCAAATTGCAAGTCTTGGAAGAAAAAAACTCTCCAGGTTGTTTTTGACAGATTTAATATCAATATATGATTTTCTGATAAAGGATTTATTGCAGTTCCCAAAAAGATTTAATTTAGAGGGTCCAAGCTTGATGAAGCAAAGTGGAAGTGATAAGAAATCGCGCGATATCTCATATAACTTTATGTGGGTAGTCCAAATTACATGAGGTGTGGCTTGCCCTGTATGAACATAACTCCTTTCCTTTTTGGTAATTATTCACTAATCTGGTGAATTTTAGTATTCAATTTCTCTACCTGCTAACACAACACATCAGAATTGAAGACAAAAAGCATAACATTTTTATCATGAATATTCCGCTCAGGTAGATGTTTGGGTGAATTCTCATGCACACATTAAGTTCTTTTTCTCGCTGTTATTTTAACAATACTTTTTTCATCACCATTCCCAATTGCTTCATAAAAGGTTGTTTCTAACATTAAATCTGTTCCAGGTGTGAAATTTTATTAGGAATTTGGGAGTTTGACACCCTTTCCTGAAGATATCTTTGCCTATTGGCTCTTGATACACTGAAATCAATCTCAGTCAATTCTTCATAAGGCTTTTCCAAGTTCTTGAATTGCCTTTCTTGCAATTGTATCAAGTCTTTAGTCAAATCTGTTCCTCATGATCGTTTTCTACAACACTTTTACTTTTCATTCAACTTTCCATTAATATAGTTCAGCCACCATTTAGCGTAATGTACTATCATGGCTTATCATCGATGATGTTATTTTCGACAACTTTCAAAACAGGAACCTTACCAATAATTGTAGTTGCATGTTTAGGATTAGAACAAGAGATACACCTTATTAATATTATTTGAATACTTATTTTCTCAAAGTCAAAATGAACTATTTATTCTATTAAGTCGAGATAGTGGATTTCTGATTTTCATTAGCTATAATCCATAGACATCAACATTGATACATGAAAAGTTTGAAATATTTCACTTTGTGTGTAATGAATATATAATATATGAAAGTAAAAATTTTTATTTAAATTTCTAAAATAAATTAGCATTTTCTCGATATTCTATTTTTTGAGCTGTAGTAAAATGCTCATTACGAAACTTTATCTGGCAGTTTTGCTCTGAGAAATAAAATCTGCCATTGCCATATATGGAAATTGTTTATCAATAATAAAATGGAAATGATTAATCACTTATTTAGCTTATTCAAGCTAAAAAGAGCTGTTGCATTGCAACACGATCGCCAAAAGGAATGAAGGACAAAGTTTACAACGTGAGAAATGGTTTCATCTCTATTGGCTCAAAAAAGATTAAGTGCGTAAGGACCATTTTAGTGCTAAGCCAGATTACGAAAGAAACATCCATCATCTTCTGTCCCTGACAAACTAATGGGTATAACAAGTTGCCTAGAATACGAACACACATATTTGCATCTCAGAATTTAATCTTGGAGCTATTGTAGTAAGACATTTTTTATCAGAGTCGGGATGAGTGTTTTATCAAAGGATAAATGTTAAACTGACTAGCGGATGAATTGTAGTTCGTAATTTACTTTATGAGACTGATTAAAAAAAGTGGCTATTGATATCTTTGTTTAAATTGTAAATTACATTTGAAATATTGAAATTAATTACATGGACTTAGTAGACACATACAAACAACATAGATGAGAGGTTCACCGGCGTATATCGCAGTTGTGTTCCCTTCACTCTTTAAAAGAATCTACTGCCTTTGCCCAGCTATATTCTAATGCAACTCACACAATGGATATAAATCAACGCCCTTTTTTTATAACTAGATTTTTGGGGCCAAAATACTAAATATGTTTTTTTCATATGGAAGGGCAAAATTAATGTTGGTGGCTTCTGCTATCTTCTTAAAAATATTAATTCAGGCCAATAATAGCAAGATAATATAATTATTAAATGCTTTTTTCTTAGAATAAGATGGCAAATTGAAGTTGTTTTTTGTTCTATAATTGCATTATTCTAGAATCCATAGAGGATAATGCAATTAAGTAAATTATTTGGGTGATTATTTATTTTTTTGTGCAAGAACTAACGATTACATTTGTAATAAGCTCTCAGGTAAATGGAAGAAACTACATAGCTTTTTAGAGATTGATCATTGCGTGAAATAGAGGCATTTAAGTTAGTTAGTTCTGTTACAGAGAAGAACATGCTTCATTGTTTAATTTAGTTATTTTGACATCAAGAAAGAGCAGAGAGTTGTTAGGTTTTTTTTATATTTTATCATTAATAGGCAAGGTGGCACATATTTATTCAACTTAATGGAACCATGTTATGAGATGAAGTAAGAGAGGAGGAGGAGGAGGTGTTCCTCCAAATTTTAAATGAGAAGATTCGATAGAATAGGGAAAAGGAGATTACCCACACTTAGGCAATATTTTTGTTTGTAAAAACAGTTGTAGGCTTTAAATTTTTTGTTTGTAACAGACATATGAACCAACTTTACAATTTTGTTAACTGGTAAGGGCAATGTTAAGTTAGATCAAGTTTTAAAAAACAGAAACTTTAGTGATAAGGCTGTTAACCTCAAAACATAGCAAGTGCTTATTGGTCAAGCTCAAATCTTTAATTATTTTTAACAAAATCACTAAAATAAATAATGTAGCAATTAGAAACTAATTTGGATAAGAATAATTTGAATAAAATTTTGGTTACCCACCTTCATATTTTGTACATGTGGAAGTATACGCTGGAAATAATCCATCTAAGAAGCTTATCACCTTATGCGATTTAAGTAAACCCTACATGTATGGTAAAGAGTCTTTGTACACTTTAAATTGTTTAATTTGATACGAATGGGCTTTAAAAAGATTTTTGAGAACTACTGAAATATTTAATTTTGTTTGCATGGATAATCATTTAGTTTTTTATATGCATTCGCCAATTATCATGTCATTGTGTTTAGCATTATACGGTTCTTTGGCCATAATGACTCTCTGATTAGGTTTACCATTATCATATTTTGTAATCGCAATAACCTTGTTTTGTTGTAATTTTGTTAAAGCTCTTTAGAAACGAAAAGGATTTGACACAAAATTAGGATCTGAATCTAATGCACCAACTCATAAGCAATGATGTTTCACTATTAATATCGGCTCCATTTTTAGATTTTTTAATCGATAATAAATGTTATGCAATGTTTACAATCGGTAACAACTTTTGATTTGGGGGTAACTGATATTGCGATTGATTCAAAATTGCTTTGTTCAGTTTAGTTGCACCGCAGTACGGACTTTTAAAACTTAAATGGTTTATTTTTCTCTTGAGGTGGTCACTGGTATTTCTTTAGTCATAATTTCTCCAGTGCGATTTAAATTAGCTATCATTACCCAAATTCCCAACTTACATTCATCCAACATCGATTCATCACTAATCCCTTGATAAGCAGAAAACTCATCCGAAATTTGATAAAAAATGTCTTCCCACCCTGATTAAATTCTGTCTTGTTAATTTTTACGTCTTTAGGTTAACCATCTTTTTGTTCTCACTAGTTTATCAGTAAACTGAAGCATACGGATGTCTCGAACCAAGCCTAGTTTTGAAATAAATTTATAAAAAATAATCTGCTTAAAGATATATATCTATCTAAACTAAGATATGCTGTGGGCTTTTATATAAGCCCATTCCGCGAACTTTCTCTTCTAAAAAGAATAGATGATTTATTACCAAGGATTTGATCCTGTCGTATATCTATATTTTTCCTTATCAATTTTCAAAGATTGAGGGAAGCAGGTATAAGAAAGAGATTGGCCCAAATGGCGGTTTGAATTTGTTCAAGATTTATAGAGACGATTTCGCCGTTCTTCTTTGAATTGACTGAGTTACTTTCCCTCTCCCTCAGAAGAAACCAACGGAGATAAATGGAGTCAAAAGAGAAATAAACTTTGGCTTTTAACACCTGGCGAATGAATGATTTGAAAGGTTTAAACCAGTTTAAATTTATTCCTGGAAAAAGAGAAAACATCGTTGAGGAGTCGATAGATAGAATTTTCGCGCCGAAGAGAAGAGCGTTGAGCCCTCCAACGGAGATTCGAGAAGAAGGAGACTACATTTTAACAGGCCTAGGAAAGAATTGAGATTTTACTTCTTTCTTTATTAGAAAATGTATTTGACATATTGTAAACTCTTACCAATATTTAATCTTCTACGTAAATGTTAGGATATATTTTCTCAATTATATATATATAAAGGATATTCGAATTTTTTGGTTCACGTTTATTTTCCTACTATTATCAACCGCACATTTTTATTTCGTTTCTTGACTTTTATTTTGTTATTTTATACAATTTTTTACCGTTTTCTAATTAATCCATTAATGCCACTTGGCAACTAGGGTTACCACTATTGTTTTTTCGTTATATGTCGGACAAATTAATTTACTTATCATGAAATTTTATTTCACATGGCGTACATGCCTACAATTATGTAAAACTACGTTTGGCAGTGTTGTACTAAAAAAAAATTAAATGTGTATTGTATTTATTTAACTGCGTTTTATGCGAGCCTAAACACGTATGGGGGTGGGGGAGAAGGTGAAAGGGTCTCTTCGTTGGTCGCCAGATATATTTATATTCCACCTTGTTTTGTGATCCTCTTTAGTATTACGCTCCTCATAAAAGTGTTGCGAAACGTTGATCGTTAAACCAGATTTGGGTGATACGATAACGCTCCGAGAAATTATTACCTAACTGAAAAAGGTAATGATGAATATTTTTCGCTGGAGGATGAGCAGAAATTCTGATATGATTTTGCCTTCGAGTCAAATGGTGATGAAAACAAGAAGACTACAGTTCTATTTATTTACTGCCTATGGGTAGCAAATGGAGGAGCAGTTCGAATTAAATTGATTACACAGAGGAACTATTTTAATCACATTTTCTGGTGACTTAGATTTACCTGCCAATTTTAATTAGTTTTTTCCATGCTAATTTCAAATATATAATCCATTTTAACTACATGCTATAGTTATTCTGTAATTTTTATTTTCTCGTTTCCCCGAAAACTGCCCTCCGGACAGACAGAGAGGGTGCTTGTAGAAAGCAAATACTTCGCGATACAGAGTAGTAAGATAGTAATAAGTGTTATTGTGCAAAATATTGACAGTATTGCTTCTTTTTCAGGTCTCATGTTAGAGTTATGGCTTCGTCAAGAGGAATTTGCATTGAGGATCCAGACACCTTTTGCTACATATTATGTGGCTGTCATATTTTAGTTCTTCAAAAGCGCAATATATCAAAATTTGTGATCCGCACTTATACGGAATATTTTGATGTTCCTCTTGGCGATCAAAAGGAACATCTTCGTGAGTGGACGCAAGCAAAGAAAAATGGTGTTCCTTTTGGAATCCCCATGGTGTGGTGAGAGCTAAAGGATCATGTATCGTACTAATATTCTTGTCTTGTGAATACTAAAGGGATTGGCAAGAAAAATCGGCACAAGATTGAATATCCCAACATTCCCTCAGGGATCCGGCCAGTACCTCATTCTGAGGCTTTACCAGTTCCAATTTTTAGTGGATATGCTTTCTCCGAGGATGAAAATGATGTACCTGATATGGACGTCCACTAAATAAATTCAGAGTTTGCAGATTTATCATCAGATGCTGAACAGCCATTAGCTCCTCACTGTCTTAATCAAGAGGATTTAAATGACTTGATACGTGATTTGGCGCTCTCCAAGAAAGCTGCAGAACTTTTAGCCTCCAAGTTGAGTGAAAGACATATGCTTGAGAGGTCGGCACGGGTATCATATTACTGAACAAGGGAGAGTACATTTCTTAAGTATTTCTCTGAGGACAAAAAATTTGTATACTGCCATGATGTTCCTGGTCTGTTGACTTAGTTGGGACTTGGCACCTATAGCCCTGCTGAGTAGAAACTGTTTTTGGATAGCTTCAGGGGTAGCCTCAAGTGTGTCCTTTTGCATAATGGCAATGACTTTGGTACGGTTCCTCTTGGTCACTCTGTCCATCTGTGAGAATCACAGGATGACAAGAATGGTTATGGATTTACTTAAGTAACATGAACACAATTGGATCATATGTGTAGAACTTAAGAGGGTCAACTTCCTCCTTAGCCAGAAGAAGAGATAAACAAAGTTTCCATGCTATATTCTGTATGTGGGAGACGCGAGCCCGTGACAAACACTGGTCTCCAAAAGATTAGACAGTTCGGAAATTTTTGAAGCAGAAATGCCAAACATTGTTAATGAGTCAATCGTAAGTCCAGAGAAGATCGTTTTCCCTCCACTTCATCTTAAACCTGGGTTGATGAAGCAGTATGTCAAGGCGTTGAGCACTGACAATAGTTGTTTTCAGTACATAGTATCGGCGTTTCGTGCTTTGTCTTACGAAAAAATAAAAGCAAAAGTATTTGATGGTCCTCAATTTGATGACTTCTGAGTGATTCTAGATTCGTGAAAACCATGAATGAAAAAGATAAGGCAGCCTAACTCTCATTTTCTGCCGTTATTCATAATTTTGGAAAACAAAAAAGCGAATAACTACGAGGATCTGGTTACTAATATGCTTTTAGCATATCGTGATCTGGGATGCAACATGAGTGTGAAGCTGCATTTCCTAAATAGTCACCTCGACCGATTCCCAGAGAATCTGGGAGCCGTGAGCGACGAACAAGGGAAACGCTTCCATAAGGATTTGATGACGATAGAAGGGCGCTACCAAGGTCACTGGGATAGACACATGATGGCGGACTACTGCTGGACGATTAGAAGAGATCAGCCAGAGAAGATTTACAGGAGAAAGAGTTACAAACGCAAATATTTGCCCGATTAAAATCAAGAAGAGGTCTTCCAGCCTGATGTACGGTCATTAATAAATTAGCATCTATTTGATTACAGTATTTGCAATCCTAATGTGTAATTCAAGTTTCTTCTCATATGCAATAAAATGTTTGTGCTTAAAATCTGCTTTACTATAAATACCGCAAAAGAATTATTCAAAATTACTTCAGGGCATGATGATAGGCGTGACGAAATCAAAATTATTGTATAATATTAGTTATTAATATTCCGAAAAATTTGTAGCATTTAGTTAGAATCTGATTTCAGATTTAAATTCAGTATGCTCGAATTAGGTGGGAAAATGTACTTTTGTCAATTCACCAAATACATTGTTCCCCAGTGTTATTTATTTCACGAGCTTATCTTTGATGATACAAAAAAAAACCGACTCTCTTAATATTCGTGCTTTGGTACGATGAATGAATAAGACTCGTTTTGATGTAAGATCAGTTGCGTAAATGCTATACACTAATGCGGAGTAAATGATTTGATTTGTATGACCCACAAGCGAGATGTGAAACTGCTCCTCTAAATGATTTCTCTCGAATAATCCTCTCTCCTCCTCGATTTGTTCTTTTTATACTTGGACACATTTACAAGCATGCCGGCAACGTCAACTGGCCACCGAGATCATGCAATTTAACGCCATTAGACTACTTTCTTTGGGGCTACCTTAAATTGCAGGCCCATGCGAATAATCCGCAAACAGTGGATGTCCTCAAAGTCAACATAACGAACACCATCCAGCAAATTTAGCCAGATTTATGCGACAAAGTAATTGAAAATTGGGCCTCCCCAATACGTTCCACAAAGCAAAGTCGCGGTGGACATTTGAACGACATCATATTCCACAATTAATGCCATAAAATGTAATTTCAAATTTAAAATAAATTGAGAGCATATATCACACTTACCTTGTTTTATTTACATTTAAAAATCTAGCAACCTTATTGAACGATCCCTTAGAATATATACATATCATATACTACTGAACATATTTACACATATATACAAGCATAGTTCGGTGTTCGCCAGTTCGACTAAGATAATATAGTTGTACAAACGGATGTATACTTAGGTCATTAATAATTATAGAGACTAACGGGGCATCTGATTGTTTAATTTTGGAAGATAACCTGGTGTATTTGTCTACTAGAATGCTTTGACCGCAGTCTACCAAAAGATCGTAATGTTCGCAAAATCTGCTCATAGAATGGGTGATGTTATGTGCGCGACTCCGTACATCCAATTAAAGGTATGGTATAAACTGGGTGTGACTATGTCTAGCATGACTTTCCTGTGTACTTCGATCTTACCACCGTTGGCTGTAGCAATATTTACACTCGACTATCTCATTTCGCAATACTGTACGAGGTTGGTGGGAATAATCGCAACGCTTGCGCCAGTATCTATAAGGAATTCGCCTTTATTTCCATTTAATTTAATAGCGACAGCGATTAACATTGGCATACTGGTCGTCGCATTAATTTAAGCCCACCTTACTAGTTTACCGATGGAATAGGTGATGAGGGTCGAGATCATGGTAGGATTTCTATATTTTCCTCCCGTTTAAGCAATTTGCACCATGGCCTGAAATGTTTCGCCTCTGGGCCAAAATATAAATGGGCTCGACATACTAAAGGTTTTTGTTCGCTGAAACGGTTTAAGTCCTAGCGGTATGATATTATTACGCTTATTTGTACATTTATTCATGCTAGTGTACGCGCCACTGGGCATTAACCGCGCATCCTTCGCGTATTTTACATCACGATTCGAATTATCGCACTGCCTATTGTAAGCACTAGCACTATCTTCGCGAATAGAACAAATGTTATTGTTACTTACATGACCTGCACCCCACATGGCTTCGACACCTCTATCCAAAACGTAAGTACTTTATTATATTTTTGTTTAAGTTTCATTATAACGTGAAGATTAAATCTACGAATGATCATATTTTATTTATAAGTAAAATAATTCCGTGTCTTTGAACAGTTATAACTTGTTGGATGAAGAACATTGATTTTTACACGTGGATGATTTACAGCTGATGATAACTTTAGTAATACATATGTTTAGTAATATTATTTTTCGTCCTTTCTAGGTGAACTTTTCAAGCTTACTTTGCGGTTTTACCATGCATAATATCCTGAACGGTAATGAAATCGTCTGACATGGCATTTTTCCTATTTAGCCATCACCACTTTTTTGCATAGGGCGCCGAATTTTGAAATAGGGAGTAGAATAGGGATCCAAGACCATGTACTCTCTTAGCTCTTAACCCTTTAAACACGAGTGAGCCAATCAACATTTTTTTTAACTAATTTTCATGTCTGCTCCAAATGTGTAGTTTTATCATCAAATGACAAGAAAGAATGTAAAATATTCACCTTCAACCGTTCTAATATAGATATAAATTTACCTGAAGTTCACACAGCTTAGATTTAGATAGTGTGGATTATTATCCAAAGTTATACTGAACGAACCATCATTGAAAGCAAGGTGAATGATTCTCAGCAGCGTCAACTGTGAGATATAAGAGCAGGAAAATCTAAATTAAACGATAAACAATGATTTAGATTTGAGATATCATCGCTGATCAATCTTTTCATTATACTGGAAAAATTCTTCTAACAGGGGAAATAATGGATTTTTTTTTCTTTTCACACTAAGCAATATAAGTGAAGTGAGCATTATCAAATATTTAGGAGACATTCTTTGTCGGGTTTTGGCAGATTGAAACAGTAAATTTTCTGATTCATTTTCTCTATCAGTGCTTTTTAATTTTTATATTATCCATATCTCATCCTAACCATCTTGCCAATATAGTATTTGATGCATAATTATTTACTTTCGTCAATTTCCGCTAGACTGTGAATGCATAGTAATATTATAGATATTCCATGTAAATTGAAGCAGCGTTGGCCTAACGGAATAAATTACTGTCAAAATGGGTTTACACCAAGGGTCACCCATAAGCCCACTCCTCTATTACTCAATAATAGATGTCATTTCTGAAGGGAACCTTCCCCCTGATGCATGCTTTTTTGCTGATGACATTGTTTTATGCGGCAGTAATAAATTAGAGATTGAAGGCAAGCTGGAGCTTTGTAGGGAAGAATTAGAGGAGAGGGGTTGAAAATTAATGGAAGAAAAAAGGAGTATCTGAGTTTATGAAGTCTCACTCAGGGGGAACTTAAAATGCCTGAAATCTTGAAAAGAGGGAAAAATTTTCGATATTTGTGATCTACCGTGATGAGTGATGGAGATTTGAACGCTCACATTACTTATATAATCAAAGCGGGATGGAACTATCGGAATAAAACATCTTGAATTCTCGGTGACAAAAAGATTAACATATGGTCAAATAGAAAAGTGTATAGGGCAGTGGTTAGATCAGCAGTGTTATACGGAGCGGAAAAGTGGGCAATAAAAGAGACCTAAGGGAGGAAGCTGGAAGTCACTGCGATAAAAAAGCTGAGCTGGACTTGTAGAGTAACAAGGATGGATAAGATCTGGAATGAACGAATAAGTGGGACAATAAAAGTGACAGAAATTTCAAAGAAAATACAGGAAATGAAGACTACAGTCGTGTTGGCACGTGGAAGTCCGAAAAGACATTTTGATGGAGAAGTCACGCAGAAACGGATAGATTGGCGAAGGCATGTCAGAAAGGCCGAGCCCCCGTAAGAGTGGGTAAAGGTGAAGAGAAGAAGACAATATTGATTTTACTCTTACTTCCTCCAAGAAGGTGGGTGGTCATCTTTCCCTTGTTCTAGCTAAATCATTGAATAGGTCAATAATGTTACATGATGAAGTCTTGTAACATCGGTGGTAATCAAACCATCATTACCCCAACTGAATCCCTGTGTATCATTTGGTGTCTGATAAATTAATCTACATCTTTCATGAAAAATAGGCTCCAAATTTTCCAGTACTTTATCTATATAACCGTTTATTTGATCTTTGTCACTTTCATAAACTTTAACGGTAGATGTGTTCACAAGCTTGTTGTATTGTTTTCCATAGTATTCCAACGTTTTCTAGTAAAGGATAACACGTCTATCTAGTGGGATATGTGAATTATTTAGTAGAGTAGTAAATTCTCTCTCCAAAGTTAAAAGTCTTTCTTGTGATAGGGTTAAGTTTGAGGGCACCTTTATCTCTTTTAAGGGATAGTCAATAATAATTGTAGATCAGTTCTCAAAGATTGAACGAGAGCAGAGATGCAGGATCTTCGTGTTTATAGCTACAGGAGATAAAAGCAAATTCAAAGTACTCTATTGACAAACATATACTGAAACATCAGTCACATTGGTATTCATTGGTCTTGCAAGTTAAACCTACTATCCAATTCGAGACATTAATGATACGTATATTAAAAACAAGATGCTTCCTTTTATGACGGTGTGTTTTTCTTGCTAGAGGTTTTATGACAACTTAAGCGGCCCATCTAAAAGATTGTGAAGTGGTGTGCAGGCAGTTTCTTGGGAATTGTGATGGAGAAAGAAATCGAGGGAATATATGTAATGAGTGTAATCGATCATTCTACAATCAAACGTGTTTTAACACACACAAGGAGCTACATACTTGCGTAAAGATTTGTATGTGTCGTAGATGTAATCATATAGTCATGCAGAGTGCAAACGGTATGAGACTACACGAGTGTGAGAAGCTTTTCTCTTCTAAATGTTATACATCCTATAGATCCGATGGAGCAGAGCATACGTACTGGATGAAGAGGTTGAAGAAGTCGATGGTCAAGAAATGGAATGCCGTGTATTATGACATTTAAACCTAAAAAAGTGGGATCATACATAATTTTTCCTTATATATTTTTTAAGCAGATAATCTGTGAACTGTTTTGATAATGATGATGAAACATATGACAAATGCGAGAAGTGAGGTTCAAGAACAAGGATTTCTGAAAGAGATGGTAAAAACTCCCCTTGTAAACACTTTATAGAAGAGAAAATACGAATAAGAGGACACAACCTTGGAACTGAAACTTGTCCTGGAAAAGATGTATAGGTTCATGAAAATTTAGGAATTTTGAGAGTTTGAAAAGAGGGAAGGGTTCTTCACAGGGTATCTACTCGTAAAAACCTTTTTAGAAGAAAAAAATAAAGGCTTTTCGATTCTCTAGAAGAGTGGATGGAGAGGAAGAGAAAATAAAATTTGTGAAGAGCGTGAATCAGGCTGAGGGGACAAATATGCAAATAGACAACTTCGAAAGGAATCCTGGAAAGCGTTTTAGAGCAAAGCTCTGTCTAAACTGGTAAGGATTTCATCCTGTGATTATTTTTTTTTGCATTGATATATTACATTCAAATGTAATCCTTATAAATTTTAACACATTTTCAAACCTATTTGAAGTCATTTATTTCTAAAAATTGAATTGATAGTAATAATAATAAAAAATAATAATAAGAAGAATAAGAAAAAGATGAAGAACAAATAATAATAATAATAATACAAAAAACGGCCCATTTATCCTGATCATATTTTCTTCCTTTACAGGCTCTGGTGAAAGTTCTCTCAGAGGATTCGTGGTATGAAAGCGATCATCTGACTATGATGTCATAGACCTTATCAAAAAAGACGGTTACATTATGAAATTTTTGGATGCAGTTTGCAATACATACATATCGAAAGTGGAGAAAGTTAAACATGTAGAAGTTGACTACCACGTAACGAATCTTCTAATTACAGCATTCACAACCGCCTATGCTTGAATCTAGCTCTCCTTGTGAGACTCGTTGGGGAAACGGCTGTTCTCCTGTGACACAAACATTGACATCTTCATTGTTAGAAAAGATGACCCACAACCGCGACTTAGAGCATTACTAGGTGATCTCACCGATGAAGTAAAAGATGAGTACGGTGCCAATGCGTGTGAAGATTCATTCTGCTCGAGGGGTCCCAAAGAGGATTTGATACGTATCTAACCGACGAGTGGGATGAATTATATACCTCGTGCTAAAGGATTAATCATTAAGCTTCAGAAGAAGGATATAATAACCTACGATACTATGAAATGCCTAGTTGGAGCCGATATGATAGAGAGAACGCTGTTACTAATATCTATGTATCACTTATGCGTTTCAGAGCTTTTATCATTCATAATATTCTCTGATTAATATGAATAAAAGAAAGATGAAATAATAGGCGCCATACTACTAATGTTTTATTTGTCTACAAAATAACTCATCTTATTCTCTTGAGCTTGAGAGAAGGAGAATACTTTCATTCGTGGCTCTTCAATCTTGGTTACCATCATATCAGTGAATTGATGGGAATACCATTAGAGAAAGCGAAATAACAGGGCTTTTGTGTCAAGTATAGTGAGGTTTATTACTTTTTCATTATCATTTACTATATTAGAAGGTAATATGCATGGAAAGCCTATCCCCTCATGTACTGTAACGATCGAAAATAATAATAATAATAATAATAAGTCTTTTGTAATGCGCTCTTCAAGGCCTGAGGCCTTCCCAGAGCGCACGTTGTGCTGAGATGAGAATGGAAATTCAATGGAAATTCAAGAGGGGGGAGAAGGCAATACTGAAAAGATGCGTTTTCAGGAGACGCTTAAATGTGGTAAGAGAGGAAGAAGACTTGATTTCAGCAGGAAGAGCATTCCACAACTTAGGGGCGCAGATTGAGAAGGAGCAGTCCCCCATTGAGCAGAGGGATGAACGAGGAATATTCAAAAGAGGTGCATGTGATGACCGAAGGGCCCGAGGGACATGGCGTGGTGAGAGGGCAGAAGAGAGGTAAGACAGGGCCTTGTTGTTTAGGGCCTTAAATGTGAAGAGAAGTATCTTGAAGTGAGTACGGGATCTGACAGGGAGCCAGTGCAGTTCATGCAGCAAGGGTTTCGAGGGAGAGAAGCGAGGGCGATGGAGGAGAAGCCGGGCGGCATAGTTCTGTACCAGTTGAAGGGGGCAGAGAGAGGAGGATGGCAGATTCACAAGCAGTGAGTTACAGTAGTCAAGGCGTGAGGTGATGAAGGCATGAACAGCGGTCTCAAGACTTTGGCGATCAAAGTGAGAGCGAATGCGAAAGAAGTTATGAAGGAAACATAGAGAGGATTTGCTGATATTGCGTATATGAGGCTTAAAGGAGAGATGCTCATCAAAAACAACACCCAGATTCCTAACGCAGTCAGAGAAAATGATAGTATTACCACCCAGAGTAAGCGATGGAAAGAGAGATTTAGTATTTTTGACAAGAGCAGGGGTGCCGACGAAGAGGACCTCAGTTTTGGAGTGATTAAGCCTTAGGAAGTTGGTAGAAAGCCAGTCAGAAATGGAGGAGTAGGCAGCCAGGAGGTCAGTGATAGAGTAGGCAAGAGACGTGGGGGATGAGGAAAAGAAAATTTGAGTGTCCTCAGCATATAGTTGGAAGGATAGACCGAGATTATGGAAAAGGGATCTAAGAGGGAGAAGGTAGATACGAAATAGTAGAGGACCCAGGACAGAGCCTTGTGGCACTCCAAAGCGAATGGGGGTAGAGTCAGATGAAACGTCGTCAATCACAACGGATTGGGTACGATACGAGAGGTAAGAGCGGAAACAGTCAAGCACGGTGCCTGATATGCCGAGGAAAGAGTGGAGACGATCAAGTAGGACGGTATGGTCAATAGTATCGAAGGCAGAGGAGAGGTCGAGTAGAACGAGGATGGAGACACAACCCCTGTCCGCGGCTCTTCGTAAGCAATCGGACACATTGAGAAGGGCGGTTTCTGTGGAGTGACCTGACTTGAAACCAGATTGATAGGTTTCATCAATGTTACAGGCCACCATGTTGATGCGTGAAGCAACCACTCTTCCCAGAACTTTAGAGAGGAAAGGAATTTGCGAAATCGGGCGATAATTGGAAGAGTCAGTGGGGTTCAGTTGAGGCTTTTTAAAAATCAGGCGGATGTGGGCACGTTTGAAGGTAGAGGAAACAAGACCAGTTGCAAGTGAAGTGTTGAACAGGTGAAAAAGCGTTGGGATAATAGCAGGCAGAATTTTACATAACAGTTTAGGCGGAAAAATGTCCTTTGGGGAGCCCGATTTCTTAGAACGTGAGAGCAGGGCTGTAAGCTCCAACGCGATTACAGCGGAGAAAACGATAAGCGGTTGAGGCGGGAAGTCAGGGAGAATGACAGGAGCCGGGACAGAAGGCTGAGGGAGGAAGGCACGGAGGTTAGTGACCTTATCTGCGAAGAAATTCGAGAGTAGCAGGGCTAATGGGTGGGGAGACCTGGCCTAGAGGAGTAAGACGGGAGAGCAGGCGGAAGACGGTACGGGGATCATTCCTATTATCAGTAAGCAGAATACGTGAGTAGCCTTCACGAGCAGATTTTAATTTCGCCACGTAGGAAGCTGTCGCAAGTCGGAACGCAAGCGAGAGAGGGGTCGTGTCTTGCCCACGGGTGCGAGCCTTTCTAAGGACTCTTTCATGGGCACGCATGGACTGCCTAGTACGCAGGAGTTCCATAGAGTACCAAGGGGCACGGTGACAACGGGAGTTCGAAGATGTGACAAGGGGTGAGTGGGCATCAACACAAGTGAGAATGGGTTGCTCCAAAGAAGAGATAATCTGGTCAGGAGAGGCAGAAGCATCAATGGGAGGAAGTTTGGAGGTCACATCATTAGATAGGGAGGGAATATCAATGGAGGCAAGTGACCAGATATAGCATTGGACAAATTTGTAGTCGTCAGGTTGGAAATAAGACATTCAGAGATTACAAGGTCTAAAATGTTACCATGAGAGTGGGTAGGGGAAGAAACGTGTTGGGTGAGGGAGAAGAGATCAAGGATTTCAGAAAAGGATTTGAAATTAAGATTGTGGCCAGGAAGGTTGAAAGCACCGAGGATTAGCAGTGAGCCAATGGGGGAGAGGCCAGTGAGAAGGTTACTAAATTCATCAAGAAAAAGCTCAAGGGAGGAGCTGGGGGGGGGGCGTTAGAGGATTAAGATAGTTAGAGAGGGGGTGGAATCAGAGAAATTGATGAGCGCGTCAAAAGAAAGAAGAGGGAGAGAGGGCAGATTATTCAGAGGGAATGAGGCACTGTGAATGAGAGCAACTCCACCACCGCGAGAGTTACGGGAGGTATGGGAGTGGACGTAACCATCAGGGGTAGCGAGATTTACACAGCAAGCAGAAGCAGCAAGCCAAGTTTCCTTGACTCCAAGGAGAGTTACTCGAATGTTAACGAGCGGGTCATGAATGTAGTCAGCCTTTTTCGAGAGGCTTCTGACATTGAGGAGAGACGCTGAGAGAACGGGTGAAGGGGCAGGTGAAGAAGAATCAGGGCTAAGTGGGGGGTCTTGATTCAAGTAAAAAAGTTTTGTAAGAGCAGGAGCTAAACGGAAACCACGTTTAGTCTGGCGGCGGGAACGAGAAATTCCCAATGCATTAATGTGAGTAAGGGTGTTTTAAGAAACACTGGTAGCAGTTCCATTGAGGGCAAGAATCGTTAAACTATCAATCATAGTGGCTAAGCGACACAATAATAGGAGAAAAGCAAATCAACTATATATGTAGAGTGGCTTAAGCGACACAATAACGGGAGAAGCAACAATCGAGACAAAATAAAAAGTAATCGAATAGTGTGAACAAATAAAATTACGATAGAAACAAGAAACGAAGGAAAAAAAATATAGTGACGGATCAGAATTAGCGGTCGGTGAGGGCGGGGGGCGGGGGCGGCAAGACAACGAGGCAGCTTGAAAAAAAATAAATAAATAAAAAAATAAAAAAAAACACGTGGGTGCGGGAAGACAGAGTGGAGGTAACAACGGGTGGCTTGAAAAAACACAAAAAAGCAACACAGCAAATGGTGAAAGCACAGGCAATAACACTGCAAAATAAACAAAATTAAAACACAGCAAAAAAGATAACTTGAACCGTAGAAAGAGCCACAAATAAGCGCATCGAACCACTCGCCAAGAAGGTTCTCAGATAACTGAAGAGATCCATAAGATCGATTTGAAATCTTTCACCGATGAATAAATCTTCTAAATCTCTAAACTGAGTTTTCATGAATAAGTCAACGAATATGATCAAATAAATCAACCGTAGATCAATATTCTGGTCTAAATTTATAATCCGATCCACACACATCTTCGGTTGCAAAATAATTACTAATCCTGGATTTGCCACGGTGTGGATGAAGGATCATCTTAGAACGTATGACACACAGAGAGGTTTAGGAACAAATCATTTAAAAAAAAAAACAAGTGCAGAGGCGGACTGAAGATGTAAATAGTTAAGTGGCAACTCCGCTAATATGATGATAAGAGACAACACATGAACAGTAAAAACTCGTCCAAGACACCCTGATCAGTGCTCAAATAAACGATCACAGACCTAGGGGATTGGGGGCTGCGAACATTTTGGCAACAGACCAATAAGGGGGAGAGGGTCCATTAAGAAATGTCATGGATTTGTATTCTTGTTTATGTGTGTACGTGTTTGCATGTGCATGTGAGTGTGTGTGTGTGTGTCTGTAGACTCAGAGTGACCTGAAATAAAGCGCGGTCATAGAGGGAGAGGGAATGGGGCTGGGAACATTTTGCGACAAAATAATAAGAGAAGAGGAGGGCCACTAGAAAAGATCATGTGTGCGAATGATAGTGGATGTGTGTACGTGATTCTATATTCGTGTCAGTGTGGGCAACTGTGTAGACCTGGCTTCAACCTTCAATACTATAGAGCTATGCCAATTTGATACAATGATTCAGGTAAAAACGTTCTCCCCAATTCTGTCAAACTCTTGCCAATAAATAAAAATAATACAGTTCCACGGTATTATCCTTCAGAATTTTTTTCAGAGATTTTACTAAATGACTCAATTTTTGAATCCTCATTACCACCATCACACTATTTCGGTTCATGTAAGCAGCGCCTTTCCAAGACGCACTCATTGATTAAACTGACCAGGGACCAATGCTCGAGTTAGCCATGGCTTTTACAATCAGTCTTCGAATTTACTTTGACGAATTCATACAAAAATCTTTGGGGGAATTGATGAATATGTATATAGTTTCCTATATCTAAAATATTTGTTTCTCTGAAAATCTTTTCCGACATTATATCCCACATCTATTTATTTCCTAACATTATATTTTGAGGCTTAACAACCTTTTATACTTCGTCTCAGACCATGTTTCTATTTATGAAAAAAACGTTTTTTTAAATCATACGGGTATCTTTTTAATTTCTCAAAGACAGTATTAGTTTCTGAGTAAATTTGGCATTTTGTGTTAATGATCAGAAATAAAAGGAAATCATAAAATACCAGTAGCAATAAATGTCCGCTAACATGAATAAATTTACTATTCTGTGCATTTTCGAATTAACAGTTTATCAAAATAAATATTAGAACAGAGCTATCAATTAGAGTTGGTGTAATTTTGCGGAAACAAGGAAATAAATAGACTGGTGCATATTAAGTTTTGCTATCATGCGCAAATTTGTTTCGTTCATAAGACAGTTGCACAAATGCCTTACCGAAAATCCGAAACTCTTTTCACAGATGTACTGGTCATATCAACTCGACGCAAGGAATCGAAGTGTTTAATTAAAGAGCTCTAATTAAGGAATTGAGATAGAACAATCAATAGTAGCAAAGGAGTAGTTTATGAGCAAATCTTGATGCTGAAAAAAATGTGTAGCAGAGAAATGAAGCAAATAGAAAAAAAGGAAATATAAACTAAAATATTTTTTTTACTAGGTAAATTTAAGGAAAATAGATAGGTCTACTAGGTACAGATACCTGCTTATACTTGATGAGGGCTTCAATCAAGTGTGTCTGATCTAGTGTAAAAGTGGATACCCTGCTTTACTAACTACATAGACATAAGTGTAATTATTCCTTTTGAAATTCATTCAAAGAAATGAATCAAACATCCAGGCCCTTTTATATCTATTTTATCCAGAACCTTAGTCTCCCGGTATACCACCCGAAAAGGGGACGTGTTCAGAATGAAAGTAGTGACAATAAGGTAACATTCACTTAGTTTCATGTATCAAGATCCCCAAACACCTTCCTTTTAGTTTATCTGATTTATTTATAGTCACGTCCAGTTGCTCACATACAAATGATTTCTTTTGACCATTTATTAAGTATTGGTAAGGGCGAATTTAATTCTGCTCAATTGATGAGTGTCTATGTAGAAATGTCTCCCTTGATTCGTTTATTGCTTCTTCAAAGTGTTTACAGAATTGTTTTGTATATTTGTAGGCAACTCGAGCTTACAGAAAGATGGCGTTTAACCCATTTTGGTTTGATAGTAACTGCTAGAAATTCTTAAATGGAAGCTGCCCGGATAAGATCAGTCGTCAGGTTTATTCGGTTAACATCTTTTCTCTCTTCCATAATTAGGCGTCCTGTAAAAAAGATTATGAAGTAGTTGGGAGAACAAGTCTATAAAACTTGATTTAGACGCTTTGTATATCTTATTTTGAATTAAACCTGCATCACACGTAGAGCAAAACATGTGGAATAAAATGATCTTTTCAGTAATAAATTAATTATTTTACGTTGGATGATTTTTTTCTTTTCAAAGAGAAAATTAACGAGGAAATCTTTTGCACAAAGTTTGTAGGAGAAAATCTGTATAGAAAATGGAGGAAAATAGACGGAGTAAAAATGTGTGCGAGACTTAGTTTTAGATCCTTCCGCGAGTAATGGGGACGGGAAGGCACGCGTTCCTTAGATATCAGCCTCACGATAGTTACCCATGTTACACCGCTAGCCCCCCCCCCAAAACACACAAAGTCAAGGTGTGCGGAAGCTCTATAGGACGAATTATACCATTAAATATCTTAAGCACAAAGAGCTTTGGACAGGAGAAACCCAAGCAAGGACGCCTTGAAAATCCTCCTCCTAGAACAACCATTTCAAATCCTTATAGAAAGGGGGCTGGACACCCACCTACTAACTACGTGAATGTCTGGCCCCATTGGGGTGAACGCATGCCCTGGAGAGCATCTAGGTGCTATAGGTCCATTACAACACGGCGACTCTCTCCTCCTTCCATCATATCCAGCAACACAGAGTAGTAACTTTCCTTCGAGGAAACCTACCGATGATGGTTACCAAATCCAACTAACAGGAACATTTCACTTGTGCCCCTGTCCTGGCTCTCAAAGACTATCCTACTCGGTGGTTAGATTCAAGAAAAATACTGGCTTTATCCCTACAAAAAAATGACACTCTGCTGCTCTCACACTTGACGGTGAATGTCATTATGATTTTATGCGAATTCCATTATCCTCTCCGGGGATCTCGCCCGAGAATATAATAAGGACAGATGACCATAAATTCCGCTAACCCATTCAATCCAATTTGCACATTGTCTTTCTCACACCAAGCAACAATAACGATCTTAAATTGTCAATAATTTGTATCGCTCATAATCTTTATATTCTTTTCTTCCATATTAACATCGCCTTACCATAGTGTATGGGTAATTCTTTGCAGATTCACTTTCACACTGAATGACCAAAGAATTAACGACAGAAAAGCCCTGATGAATTAATAAAATCAAGTTCCTTTGAAGCTTAATTATTTAGAAATACTTTACTTTTCAAAGAAAAAATACTTTCTCGTGATAAAGTGCCTCAGATTTTATACGAAGTACATTCCCTTCTTTAAATTGTCGTCTTTCTCTAACCACATACGCGAAGATAAAGGGGGCTGGTATCTTCCAAACTCGCCCAACATGGAGGGGGCCGAGAGTTTCGGCGTCCTTCAGAACCTTTATTCTCGCTACCATTCTTCCTTCAAATCTTACCCTTCCTCCTGTACTCATCAACAGGCGCTGTTGGCGACGCTTCTGAACATTAGGAGCATGACCAATAAGTCAGAGTATTTTCCATGACCTCGTTGTTCGTACTGGGGTTTCCTTCCTAGGCCTTACAGAAACCTGGCTCAAGTCTGATTCTGTTTCATGCACTGCCCTTGCAATCACTCTGGGTCATTATTTCCTGCATGTCCCTCGGAACCACCGTGGAGAGAGAGTTGCACTAATTTCCAACTCATTCTTCTCCTTAAATCTTCTCTCTTTCTCCCTCTAGCCTCATTTGAGGCTCTCATTGCTGTCCTACGTGTTTTTCCCGTTCTGACTATTATGGTCCTTTACCACCCTCTCACCTCGTCTCCAGCCTTATTTCTCTAGGAGTTTAGTTACCTACTTTCCTACCTATCCTCTACTGGTTCCCTCTTTATTCTCGGTGACTTCAATCTTCCTAGCCACAATGAGACTTTAGGCGCTTTAATGGATATCATTGACCTCTTCTCTCTTACACAACATGTGTCATCCCCATATACATGGTAATACCCTGGACTTAGTCATCTCGACCCTACATACCTCTAATCTAACAGTAACTGACCTTTTTAATACGATTTCCGGCCACTTTTTGGTTAATTTTAAATTCTATAATTCCTACCACCTACCAACTCGCTCGTTTCGAGATCATACTCCTTTCCGGCGACTATCGTCAATTGCTACTACTTTTCTCTTTAATAATGTTGTTTCTGTCTCACCTCCTATTGATACTACTGACAAACCTGACCAAACCTTAAAATCAATGCACCAATCATTACTCGCCTACCTTGACGTGCACACCCCACTTATCACTCCTTTTTCAAACCGCAATCAGCACGCCCCTTAGGTCACCATGGAACTCCTTCGTTCAAGGAGGTCCTTACGTGCCCATGAACGTGCCCTTCGTAAAGCATTCTCTTGTAGGCAGGACCCGACCTCCCTCTCACTTGCTTATCGCCTTGCTACTTCGACTTATTCTTCCGAATTAAAATTAGAGCGTGTGGGTCATTCACGCAACCTTATATCTAAGAGCAAGAATGACCCTCGGACTATCTTTTTTCTCCTCTCACGTCTTCCTTCGCCTAGCCCATTTTCCCCCATCAACTCTTCTCTTTCTAAATTTTTTTCTGATGAAGTTATTAACCTTTGCGCCGTACTACTCCAGTCGTCTGAAAAATCCCATGCTCTTCTCCCCGATCATACCCCATTGCCGCTTAACGTCCTCACTCAGGCGTCCTCTATGGAAGTAACTACCCTGATCTCACGCTCTAACAAATCTGTATCCCCTAAGGACATCTTTCCACCAAATTCTCCACTAAATTCTTCCTGCTATCTTACAACTGATTCTTCATCTCTTTAACACTTATCTTGACACAAGGGTAGTTCCTCCTTCCTTCAAACATACTTCAATTCGTCTTATGCTTAAAAAAAACACACCTTAACCCCTCTGAACCATCTAGCTATTGCCTTATCACACAACTTCCATTCCTCTCTAAGATGTTCGAGAGAGTGGCTTTCTCTCGCTTTAACTACTATATTTTTAACGGCAATATAGATGTAATGCATCAATCGAGGTTCAAAGCAAGGCACCTTGCTGAAACCCTTCTTCTTAATGTTTCAGACGGTTTACATAGAGCTGCCAATAGGGGTTGTACGTCCATTCTAGTCCTCTTAGATCTCTCCTCTGATTTCGAAACCATTGACCACACTGTCCTCCATGATCGTCTCTAAACTTTGCTTGGTCTCTTGGGCACTGCACTTGCTTGATTCCGCCCATACCTCTTCTCCAGCACTCAGTCGGTCGTGCTCGATAACCTCTCCTCCGAGCTCGCGCCCTTTCATCTTGGGGTGCCTCAGGTTTCAGTACTTGGTCCCCTCCTCTTTCGCATCTACTCACTGCCTCTTGGCTCCCATCATCGCGATTTTGGACTGACCTTTTACCTCTATGCTGAGGACACTCGGATATACCTTTTCTCATCCCCTGTGTCCTTCTCTCAATCAATTACCAAGCTCCTTTCAACCTACACCTCCTTAAACAAATGGCTGTCTCCCAACTCTCTCAAACTTAACCACGTTAAAACTAAAGTTCTCCTTGATGGTACCGCTTCGATGGTGGAGAAATCTAAAGTTCTCTTTCCCTCTCTAAACCTTGGGTAAAGCAAGGTGGCCTTCTCTGTTACCGTCAGTAATCTTGGTTTTATTTTCGACGAGCAACTCTCGTTTAAACCACACATCTATCGTATCTGTAAATTTTCCCTCGGTTTCATCCGCAACCTTTCAACTGTTTGCTCCCATTTTGATCGACGAAGCCGTGAGACTACTATTCATGCCTTCGTTACCTCACGCTTAGACTACTGCAATTCTCTTCTAGTGAATCTCCCTTCTCTCTCACTTCGCTCCCTACAACTAGTTAAAAACTATGCTACCCGGCTCCTCCTTTGCAGCCCCAGGTTCTCTTCTTCGATGCCTGTGTTACAGGAGCTACACTGGTTACCTATTCAGTTCCGTACACATTATAAAATTCTTCTCATTACCTACAAGGCCCTAAAACTCGAGGCTCCACTACATCTCTCGTCTGCAATCTCCAGTCGTCAAACTCCTCGGGCACTCCGGTCTAACCTCGTTTCCATCCTGAACACTCCACGTTCCGTCCTCTGCTCTATGGGTGACTGTTTCTTCTCAGTTTGTGTTCCTAGACTTTGGAATCCTCTTCCTGCCGAAGTCCGATCCTCTCCCTTCCTTGCTATTTTTAAACGTCTCCTGAATACTCATCTCTTCAGAATTGCCTTCTCTTTACTGTAAACTTTCTCTGCACTCACTACACAACCTGCTCTCTTTCAGGGCTAACAGCCCTGAAGGGTGCATTATAAATACCTATTATTATTATTGATCATCAATAGGTACGTAATATCATCTTATTAGCCATAACCAAAACCTATCTGGGCAGCCAATGCAAGAGGGTACCATTTAGACCATTACACCTGGCCCCATTAGGTTTAGATGTTCTCCTGTCCCCACTGCTTGTGATACTATCAAACTAAATTAAGAATAGTGCGCTTTACTATCGTATCGTCGTTTTCCCTTTTATACTGTTTGTTACCTTTCCTGTCTTATGGCTAACTTCGAAGTCTAGTCACAACCACTTCTCGTCAATTTAACCCTTATCCAGATTGATTTAATCTCCCTCCATTCCGCTCCACTTAGGGGTAATCATACTCATGTGTGGAACACTGCTATTCACACATTTCTTTTATTCCCTCAGTCTTGCTAAGAATGGTTTGATACCATATATTGTCAGCATAATCTGATGTTCTTATAACGACAGGCTTTGTTAATGTGTCTCTCTAGCGTATAAGAATAGCAACTGTTAGGTTTCTCATAAATTCCTTAGGCTTCATTTCGATTGGGTTGATCATAATTCAACCACCACTAAAACTTTTTCTTTATCCTTCGTCGCCATCTCCCTTTATTTACAAACAAACAAATACGATGCTTTATCTTAGCCATACTCTACTCCCTTGTGATCAGTTCTTTGAAAACTTGAGACCATAGCTCGCCAGCTGGGAGTATATTTTCATTTTCAAATCCAGCTTTATACTTTAATAATGGGGGAGATAGTTTCACTCCCAATATATTTATCTTAACTCATATGCTACTTTACGTGTCAGTATCACCAGAAACATTATATGTATCTATTATGTAAAACACTATATGAGTACGGTTGAATTCAATGTCCACTAAAACAATATTAAGCTATTCGAAGGTGAAGTTAAGGAAGTTAATTTTCTCTCTTCGGTTTCTGCTCACCACTAAGGACGCAAATTGGGATCCTTATGTATGAGTCCATCCGGTGTTTTGAAAATCTTACACATGATAGCGATGTCTTAAATTTAAATTTAACCGCGCCAAAACTTAGTTACAGTCATAGGTATTTATATATTACAGCCCTAGCAATTTTTCAGCCTAAAATTTAATCCGAGTCTACCCGTTATTTACTAAGCTCCCAGCTGCCTGAACTAGGCCGTTAGGTTCATGACTCTTGATTCTAAAGGCATCTAAAGGAGAGTGTTGAACTTGCCTATCTTTAAGAAGAATATAGTGAGAAGAATATATTATATTGGCATAAAGTTGGGAGACGGATGGAGATCAATTTAATCGATATATTTGTTTCTTGTATTTTCTTTTCCATATTTTAAATAAGGTATTATTTAGACTTCATTCCGTTTTCGCCCTAAAAAATTGTGTTTAAGTAATAATTATCCAAAAATCAGGTGTGATTTAGTCAATGTAGGATGAATTTTGTCATTTCGTTTCATTTTCAATTTTGGGGTTAAATCCCTAATTTGTTTTGGTGACGTTAGTTTTTAATTGCATGCGAGTCTATTCGCGGGCTTATTATTGTTTTTGTAATAACATTGTAACTATTCGGCCGATTCTAACAGAATTCAAATCTTTCATGTTGTTTTACATTCACTTTCGAATGATATACTTGCCAAAGTTATCTCAAGGTGAGCAAGGGAATTATTGAAAGTTTTGAAGCTCGTAAGCTCATAAATCATAAAAAGTCTGACCACGCAACTTTTTGGTAAGCAAACCTTGTTTTTTTTATACCTTTTTTGTTATTCTGTGTTATTTAGGTTTTAGCTCGACTCGCTTATTGTTCACAAATGGCTGATTCCTTGACAATTTCTATTTTCTTCTTGCATCTTGGAAATTTTGCCTGGCTGGTACTTATTTTCTTTCATTTTAAATATTTACTTGGAGACTGGTTTTGTTTTTCCGTTATTTTTCTTTGATTTTTTTACCTTTCTAAAACTTACTCTATTGAATCTAATTTCGTGTTTTGAACTAAATTTTATTGGTTTTGCTAAGTTATTCATCTACCTGTAATTAAATGTGTACACTTACTTGATTTTCACTCTTTGAATATTTAGCTTCTGCTTTTTGGACATGTATTGAATGGTAAATGCTCGGGTAAATTAATGTTTCCTTTAATCATTTTAAGATAGATACCTTTACACTTTATTGTTTTTCTAGTTCTAAGTATATAATAATTCTACCAGCTTGTTTAGGGTTTTAAATCGGCATTGTGACTTGATCTCTGTACCGAGTTGATGAGACTTACATTCTCTTTATTTTGTCCTGTCTAGTGTTGGGATATTTTTTCCAGTAAACTTCAAATTGAACGATAGTTTCCTTCCTTTGAGATTACTCTGAAGTTTCCATCAGTGTTTTAAATTTTTAAATTTGCCTCATATTCATTAACTTTTCTTACTTCTTCGTCATTCATACTATCTTACATCATTTGCGCTTTTGTATGCGTCTTGAAAATATTTCGGTGATGTCGTCCGCTTATAGTAAGTTAAGGTTAGAGAGGTTGCTTTATTCTGTGATATCTTCCATCGATATTGATTACAGGGTCAGGCTTAGGCAACCTCCTTGTTAGAATCTTACCCAATAAGCAAATTTTGGCACTACGTAACCTCCATACTTATACAGGCATTCCTCTTCATGAGGTAGTCAAAGAGGATATTTTCTAAGTTTGCATTTAACCGAGTTTAAATCTTATGTGCTATACTTGACATACCGTATCAAATGGCTTTGGGACAACACGACCTAATATCTCTACATAGCTCACGTGTCTCTTAACTTTTGCAATCTTCTAAATCCTTAAACTAATCGAAATATTTTTGTTTCTGATTTATCTCATTTCGATACGTTGATTGTTATATTGGAGGTTCTCTTCATTGAATTTCGAAGATTTATAATAGGGACTTTATCGAAGAGCTTTCCACCAAATTCTGAGAGTGAGATTAGTCGGTAGCTTTCTTTATTCGTGAAAGGCTGTTCTGGCTTGGTTACAAATAAACTTTGGGCACTTCATCTTCATCTGGATAGTAGTCGCTATTTAGTCGAGCGTTAAAAGTTTTCTTAATTCCTTGAAATAGGAACTTGAAACCTCGACGTAATTTAAAAGAGTTCCTCACGAGTTACCTGGTAATTTTCTTTTCCAAAGAAAAGGGCACTTTCTGATTTTCCTAATGTCATTTGAGCCATTGCCAACCATTACCTGCGCCGCTGGATCGATCTGTTGGTTTGGTTGGAACTTGAAACCTCGACGTAATTTAAAAGAGTTCCTCACGAGTTACCTGGTAATTTTCTTTTCCAAAGGGAAGGGCACTTTCTGATTTTCCTAATGTCATTTGAGCCATTGCCAACCATCACCTGCGCCGTTGGATTGATCTGTGGTTTGGTTGTTTGCTTTCAATATTTCTACTTATTTTGTCAATTATTCTAATTTAGAACTCCATAACGAACTGTTCATTCCCCTTCTCACTGATATTAAATGTATTTTCCCAATGAACGCGGCATATTTTTTAGGTGAAATCTGGTTTATTTTCACACAGATTTGTTTTCTAATATCATTATTTTGCTTGAAAGGGAACATTATATCCTCTTCACCATTTTCATGGATTCTTTCAAAGAAAGTTCGTCACCTATTTTTGCGTTCACTTCATCCCATCTATGTTACTGCTATTCTATTGTAAGTTGCACAAGTTATTTTTACTTGATCTCAGGCATTGATACGCAATATGCCATTAAATATCGTCTTTTCTTTAATCTGATCTTTTATTCCAGTTGACTTCCGCTGGGCGTCTAAATAATTCCCCTCTTTTTTTGGTGCTTTTCGTGAAAGTTGGTCGGAGGTGATAAAATATCCTCAACAATCAGCACGTTTAAGTTACAAGGAGAGTCGCTTGGGCTCAGTGGAAAGGACCTTCTAGCCTATTTTCAAGAAAAGAAAAGGACCGAAAGAGAAGAGAGAAGACAAAGAGAAAGAGAAGGGAAGGAAGGAAAAGAAAAAAAAGAGAAGGATTAGAGAAGGAACGAGAAGAAAAGAGGAAGAGAAGAACGAGAAGAAAGGTGAGAAAGAGAAGCACGGGAAGAAAGGGAAACAATCAGCTTTGAAATGAGTAGGACCAGAAACGAGACTCTGTCCATCAGCTCAAGGTTCGAAGCTCCCCCTACCGCGTCTGTTAAGCTTCGGGTTTTCAAAAAAGGCAAGGATCTCGGAGCCTTCTGAATCCATTTTGAGAAAATATTCGAAATCATCCATTGGGACTTCGAGGAAGATGGAGTGGCTCAATATTTGCCCTTGTTATATCTCCAACTCCGAGTTATATTCATATCACTCCCCTCAGAGGCAACAATTGATTATTTTATCTTAAGATGGGAGATACTGGCGGCATATAACATGACCCCAGATTTTTACCGATCCAAATTCAGACATTCCCGCATTCAGCCAGGCCCAAAATACCCTCAGTTTGGGTACACCCTCCAGTGTCACCTCAATTTTTAGCTCGATGCTTCTAAAATCCCGCATGACTACACGCCCTCGTCGACTTCTTTCTGAGAGACGAGTTGTTGGCTGCACTTCTGGCTAAATCAGATCTTTCGTAAAAGACTGGCGGTGCCTCACATTCAAGGAGTGCACAGAAGGGACCGACATTTACTCAGCACCCAAACCTTTATCGGGAAGAAAACGACCGCCATTTCCCCAAAGCCTAAGCCATACAAAAGTAAATTCATCCTGCAAAATGGAAGCAACTCTGCCAATGTAATTGGGCCGTCGAAGCCGAAACTGCTCTTTTCTTCCGAAAAGCGAGTTGTAAAACCGTTCTCTTCAGGCCACTCTACGTCTTCTTTCCACAGGAGACCCATCATTTGTTTCTCCTGTGGTTTGAAGGGCTACGTGTAAACGAACTGTCCCCCAATCTCTCACTTCGGGTATAACTCTTCTCACCAGTACTCCAAATCTGTACCACGTCTGCGCCTCCGTCAAAACCATCGAAAATTTCTCCTCCCCCGAGCATCTCAAGTCCCAGTGGCCACCGGGTAAAATTCTTGTTTGATAAGAATACCCCTGGAGACCTTAAGTTCTAATCCGAAACGAGTTAAGGCTGCCGTGTTATCACCATTGTAAGAGATACTGCGTGAGCCTGCATAGTGGTCTCGGACAAGCTGCTTCCCCTGGTAGCCCCAGACCATAATAAATTCGCCATCGTGTACGACTACTTATGGTGCGCCAATCGATTCCCCATCCTTAAGTCCTACGTCGATTGTGCGTACTTCACTGGCTGTGCAGAAGTAGTAACAGCCCCTATTGAATTCTGCTCCATCCTCGTTGGCCAGTACCCACGGGCCACCTCCAGCTCCGGGGCTCAACCCTTGGTTACCCGTTCGCAAGTGGTAAAAGATGCGAAGATTTCCTCTCCCCTAGAAACCTGACGTTCTTCAGAATTCAAGGAGGTCATAAGTGAAGACTTAGCAGGCAACCAAAAGAACCGACCCATGTGGACTAGGGTTCATTCAAAAGAGCAAGAAGCCACCCGAGGAGACAAGGTTATCTCCTACCAAGTTACGGACGGTAAACTTCAGACGCTAGTATTGCGTGTTCCGCTTTCTCACCTTGGTCACATTTTAACCAGTGCCCATGACAGCCTATTTTCGGGCGATTTTAGCCACACGAAGACCATCCAGAAGATCTTCAAATATTTTTTATTGGCCAGGCGCCCATGAAGCAATCCTCCGTTACAGCAGCTCTTGCAATATCTGCCAAAAAACTGCCATCAAAGGGCAAGTTAAGCTCGCACCGTTGAAGAGCAGACACCTAATATCAGAGCCATTTTCCATGTTGCAATTGATCTCTTCAGTCCGATACACTTCTCGTCGAGTGAAGGTAACAGTCACGTGCTAACTTTAGTGGATTTTGCCACCAGGTTCCGATGCCTTGCAGTTGAAGAATATAGAGCATCTCTTGTGCCTAAGCACTAATCTCAATCTTTTTTCGCGTTGGAGTATCTAAGGAAATCCTTTCTGATCGTGGCCGCTAATTCACGTCGCAACAGATGGAGTACATCAGCAAGCTCCTTATGATATAACCCCTTTTCACCACTCCTTCCACCCAGTTGGTAATGGGATGCGTGAGAGGCTCAACGGCTCCTTCAAATCCATTCTCAAGAAACAGTCCACCGAAAAACCTCAAGAATTGCATCGTTTTTGGCCGGTAGCTCTTTTCGCATACCGGGTAATTCCCCATCGCACCTTAGGTTTTGCCCTATTTGAGCTTCTCTATGGACGTAATATTGGAATGTTCCTCAGCATTATAAAAGAGCGCAGAGATCGCGCATTAGAACGCTTAGAGTAACTTAAGCAAGTATAAAACATACTTAGACTGTAATTCCCAAGAACGAAAATATAAATCCGATGACGAAGTCCTTCTACTACTTCCCATGGAGAACAACACACTTTTGAGACAAAGGAACGGCCCCTTCCCAGTGATCAAGAGACACGGCCGCGTCGACTACTTGATCCAACCCCGTCTGGCACTAGCTATTTGGGTGGAACATGCTTAAAAAGTATCATTGACTCGTTTGTGCTAACCAACTTGTGGCCCTGGACGAAGAATCTGCCTTGGAGTGCAGCTATCTGCCTGACCCTTTGGTAGTGGTACAAGTCGCTTGCCTGGAATAAGACGCGAAATATCCACGGCATGTCTTGCCAGATACACTTGATTCCCCATCGACCGAATTGAGTATAAACCCTCAGCTTCCGATCCCCCAAAGGACCCAGTTACAAACGCTAATCACCCAATTCACTGATATAATCTCGGATACCCCTGGATTTGCTGCCCAGTTAGGGCACAATATTCGGCTCACCACCCAGGAACCTGTGCATTCGAGGCCGTACCTGCTCCCCATTCACTTAAAAAAGCGTTCAATGAGGATGTAGACAAGCTATTGAAGATGGGTATTATAGAGCCCTCGTAGTCAAAATATTCCTCTCCGTTCGTCATAGTGAAGAAGTCGAACAATTCTTACCGGATGGGCATCGACTTTCTGAAGCTAAAGTCCGTCACCGTGTTCGACGCCTAGCCGATTGCACATGTTCTAGACTAGCTATAACCCCCCTCTTACCTACGAGGAGTTAAAAACAATAATGGTCGCCTCATGAGGTGGAGCCTCTCTCTCCAAGAATTCCAATTTAAAATTGCATACATTAAGGGTTCCGCGAAATGCCTGTAGACAGCTTAAGCAGAAATCTCCTGGATTTGCCTACAGTGATATCCCATTAATTATTTATAACGTTAAATGGATTACTTTTGTAGATATTCCGGAATAATTCTTGTACATAGTTTTGTGTAATGCCTTATAAGAATGTGTGCCATTATTTCTTTTTTATTGTGTATATATTTTTAATGAGCTTCCCTGTTGGTATGTATCTTTTTGTGTATTGTAGGACTTTATTTTAATAAATATACTTTTATGTAAGCCCGTGGTTATTGAGACTATGTTGTCCCCGGGTATTGATAACTATTCCTGTCTGTCTTATTGTATAAATAATAATATTATTTTTTATTTGATGTTGCTTGATGTTGTTGGGTAATAGGAATACCTATCATTTCCTGAGTCCTCTTTATTTGACTTATTTTTTTGTAGAGTACCCATTGCCACTCCTTTTGTATTTGTGCCCCTATTGGAAATTTAGTCGTGTAATTACCATATATTACTCTAATGTTACTTCCTTCGGAAGCTCTATCTTAAGAGAGAAGGAGATGTCAGATAGAGAAGGTCCACCCCCCTAACGCCAAACGTCTACCCGTGGCGTGTGAGAAAATATGCACCTGCACGCCCAGACATCCCTAAGGGATCTGCGAGAATTTCGCGCGGTTGGATGACCCCGGCGCTCTTATCAAGAATGCTCGGGCCAGTTGAACCCAAGGAGCCCCCTCAAGAATGTCGCACGGCCGTGTGATCCGTGTTGGGTTCCTCTTCTCCCCCGTCGTATCACCTGATAGGTGCCAGACCTACGGCGTCGAGGACTTTGACGCGATCCTGGGATGCTCACCGAGATTTTCCCCTGCTCCCTGCTACGTCAAGTCTAATAAGATCCCATTCCCCTTAGGGGCCTTTGGCGACCCACTTTCGCCGAGGCAGTATAAATAGTTGGGAAAAAGCTTTGAGAAATTTGTACCATTCAGAGCCGACTTGGTTAGCAGCCATGTACAGTCTCGTACTCCCTGCTCCGCCTCCCAACGGCTTCCAGCTACGAACGCAACGCGTCACCTCTCTACTCAGCCTCGCTCGTACTTAAGGCCAGAGTTCCAGCCCAACAGACGATAGACACGGACAGGCATCTATCACTCGGGTACCAACTTCGCTCTGTTCTGGAGTACTCCCTCGTTCATTTCTCAGCGAGGTTAAATAGGAAGAAATTTTGCAACTGGAACTTTGCAGCGCCCCACTTCCTCGTCGTCTCCAAAGCCTCCGGTTAATTAGGCTTTACGTGAGTCTCCCCGTTATTAGCATTCTCCCCCTTTCCCTGGAAGCAATCACCGTACATCCTCTCTTGGACTCTCGTCCCCGTTGTGTCATTTGTACTTCCTCCCCCCTTATTTGGTCTTATCTTATTTATTGTCATTTATTTACTTTTTCTAACAATATTTTCTTTGTAAATAGTAAAGTTATTTTTCTGCAATCAGTTTCTCTTAACCCTAAACCTCTAAGAATGGATTATTCAGGCCAACTGCAGTCGATTTTGATTAAATATCCCACGTACTGGGAATCCCCCCCCCCCATTTCTGGCCGTTACCCTTCCCGCGTCTCCGCAGAGTCAATCCTTGGCTATCATCGACGTTCGACTCTATGACAATCGAAGGTACCTATCAAAAATATTAAGTGTTAAAACTATACAGAGAAAACTTGAAAACCTATAAATTTAGATTAAATAGCTACACCCCACGCTAATTGGAAAGATAGGCGAGAACTAAAACCTAAAAAGATTAAATGTTATCATGATCGAAGCAATCAGACACGAGATTCTCAAATCCACATTTAAGATCGTTTCGTCTTAAAAATGTGCCAAAATTATGAAGATATTAAAACTTGAGCAGAGAATTTTGAACTAAATAATTAACAAAGAGGAATCCCCAGAAAAATAGTTAAGAAATTATGAGAAGACGAAGAAGAAATGGAAAAATTATCGTAGAATAACAGTGGCAAATATAAAATTAAGAACACAGGTGATGAGCTGAGGACATAGGAAGAAGATATAGCGAGATTATTCTCAGGATATTAGCGTAATGTCTTTAGCATCAGCGAAGAGGCAAAGGATAAATTTTATATATAGCTCAAGAACTGAATATCAGATGAGCTGAATAATATGATCTAAAAAAACTCTCCAATATCACCAGTTGGAAGCAGAGAGGAATACTTTGGAAGAGGAACGTACACAAATAACAACGGAAGAGATAATTAGGTTAGTACTCTCCTTAACTATAAAATGCTGGGTCAATCTGCGTTTAGAATATTAAACTAAAACTAGGACGAGCCTCTAATTAGGGATGGCTATGAGGTTAGTTGATACCTGCCTAAACACTCATTACTTGCTCGACAAGGGTGAAGTTACCAATGAGAATGAAAAGGCACTACCTAATATCATTGTTAAAATTTGGCAAAATGTTTTTTAGAAGTTTCTTACCACGAAACCCTCCCGACAAACATAAGCAGAGAAATGGCAGTCTGTATCATGAATGAAAGTATTTTCCATGAGAAAAATACCAGTTATGTTTACTAGTCTGGATCCCCGTTTAAAAATCAAATTTTTCTCAAGTTCTTAGATTTCTGTATATTTTACAACGAATTTGCCCCCCAACCCTCCAAAAAATCTGCAAAGAGCTTTTATTTATATGATTTAAAAGCTGTCGAAAACAATAGTTCTGTGGCTCACTTGCTAACTGTTTTGCACTATATCTTTAGATCTTTAAAAGAATTAGGAAGAAATAAAAGCGCCTAAATTAAATTAGAAAAAAGAAATAATAAAAATAACAAAAAGTATTAATTATAATAATCTTCTTATCTGTGCATAAATTTCTTTTTAATGACAAAAATGTTCATAACTTTTACAAATGCATTGTTTATTCCTGTTGTTTATTGTACACCAATTTGGAAATTTTGATTTGATTTTGCAAGATTAATGAAATATTTTATAATAGCAATAAAAATACATACGTTTTGATATTTTGTAGGATATATATATATATATATATATATATATATATATATATATATAAAGAAAAAGAAAATAAAAGTTAATGAGCAATGAGACAAGAAAGCTTAGTTTTTAAGGAAAGAGAAAGAGACATTAGAATAACACAAAGATCAAAGAGAGTACAAAAAGGCAATCCATAATAAGAAGACAGAAATAATGCCGGGGGAAAAAGTTTGAAATTTCTGGCCGGAATTCTAACCCATGTCTGCTGATTGCCGGTCAAACGTTCTCCATATGGTGAAAGCACTGTGGTGGTTGTTACCACCAACGCAATTCTATTTGCAGTTTATTTGTATGTGACGTGGATAATGAGCCGTTAAATTGTGAGCTGGTAAGAATATATGGTATAAAAATCCCTTAGAGGTTCTTAGCTGGGTTTGATAGGGTAACGCTTTGGGATAGATAAAAGAAAGTTTAAAAGAGTCTTGGTCAAAGATAAAATATTTTCCTTGGATTGGTATACGATATCTTGTATAATATTACAGGTTTCTAGGATCGTTATATTGTAATAAACACATCACTGAAAGTCATAAACATGCCTAGTATACAGGGTGATGAAAGCTGACTCACTATAATGTTGTTTTTCTGAACTATAATTTTCACAAGTAATAAATAGGTGAAGAAAGTGTATAGCATGGAATTTTATTTTAAATTAACAAGGCGCGCCAGCATTCGCCATAAGCTTCTCAAACCACTCGTGAACTGCATTAACTAAATTCAGAGGAAACTTTTGTAGGATGGAAAACATAACTTCTCTGGTTCGCCCTTCGCCCTTCAATTTCGTCCAAAGTAGTTGGATTGATAAAGTAGATCTGCTCTTTTAACCAAGCCAAAAGAAAATATCACCAATGTTAAGTCAAGACTTCTGACTAACCAATCATGTGGACCCTAACGATTCTCCATTTCTGAGGAAAGTGGGTGTTCAGTCATGACGGACAACATTGGCAAAATGTGAATGAGCGACATAGTGGATGAAAATCAAATCTTCAATATTTTCCCAAGTACTGATAATAGTAAACCTGAAGATCGGCAGGGCGACCGATGGGACGCAAAATATTTCGTCCATTTCCAATATATTTCACCTTTTTGGAATACATTCAAGGGGACTGCTCGTGGGAAAGATATCACTGCGGGGGAATCCCCCTAGGATGATCCTGAGTTTTAATTAATTGAGGGGATCTGGGGGGCACAGTCCCCAGTATATAATCATAATTGTTTATAGAATAATGTTCTAACGTTTTTATTTAACCAAATGCGCATGAATATTTATGCGCAGATGAACGAAACATATACTCAACTTAGTGTCGTTTCAGCTGAAAAAAATACTCTTACTCGGGCACGCCGCCGATCTTCAGGTTTACCTTAATAACTGGTCAGATTTCAGGTTCTAGCATGGTGAGGTACCTTTCCTTCTTCATGCTATTGCGAAGGATAAAGGGATCATTACCTGGGCACGCTCCTGTAGGGTAAGACGTCCAACCCTGTTTGTAAGGGCTCCTAAAATTCAAACAAAATAATCAATCGGAAAAGAAAACAACATATATTTAATTCCCTCGCATCAAGGAACATACCAAAAGAAATATAAAATATTACAATATCTAAATAAATTATAACTATTTTAAAAGGATGAGTTACTTCACAATCGCCCGTATATTTATCTATTTGATGCTGTTCACCCTTTTGCGATTTGAATTATTTTTACACTTTAGATTTTCATTAGTTTCATCTATCTTTTAACTATTAACCCTTCTCTTTTTACTATTATATTATATACATTTATACAGTAGGCGATGGTATTATGGTGGATTATTTGCATTTATTAGAATGAGTATTCGCTGAAGATGATCTATATTGAGAAACCTAACTTTGGAAAATATGTTTTTACGGGTCGTTATATCCCTCGCTGAGGAGAAATGGCTCTGCTAATTGTAAGACTGGCTGTTTCCTTCGCTAATAGTCTTTCTACGCGAAGATGTTCCTAAATTGTCTGGTTTCTGTATCATATTGAATGCTGCTTGGACGGGTTATATTAAACTAAAGTCTATGTAAGTAAATTATCTGGAGTAATCCTTTATTTGTTGCTCGCAAAAGCTATTTTTATCAAACTTCCAACAACGTCAAGTAAGAAATCTAAAATTTTATAATTGAAGTGACATTAAATTAACAATATATACTAATGGATTGTTGAAGATTATTGAATCCATAACTATCAGTCACACTTATACGCTGATAATATTATCATAAATTATGTATGAAAAATAAGTTGCTTTGTTTATGTAAAAGTTGAATTAGAAACCCATATAGCTGTTTTTTCAAAAGTTCTCTCTAATCATATAATGAAATCAGAAATTTCCTAGATGTAGAAACCTATGCTTTGAATCAATCAGCCACACACATAACAATTTTCGCTGTATACGTTTATAAATTGTTTATTCTTTTATAATTTAATATATATTTATAATTCTAATATTTTTCATGAAACCTACTGCTAGTGTTTAATGATTTTGGAGATTTTAGTCAATTACTCTTCAATTTTTCAATCCAAGCTCTCAGATTTTGGAAGCAATTAAGCATATATCAATGATTGAATTTAAATATATTATCTTTTACGAAGCTCAAACAATTTTTTAGTCATACATGAGCCGAATATGCAAACATGCCAAGTAGAAAAGTTCAAATTATTTACTCCACATCAATTTATCCATGCCTCTCTCTTTTTCGCACTCATTTACTCATCGCGAAATGATCATTTATCTTCCCTAAGTTAAAAAAATTGCAGTTTTTGATTTATATCATCTTTTTTCGGAGATTCAAAGTACTTAAATTTATTTTTTTAAATTTTGGATGGTCTGGCATATATCTGGAATTCCAAGTCATTTCTCTAAAGAAGCAGACAGGAAAAGGGATCGTGAATTAATTTTCAATGGAGAATTAAATGTCAAACATCTAGAACCGAAGTTTAGACAAAGCCTGGCTAGCCTTTCGCTAAGTTCTCTTTGCTCAACTTTAGATTGAATTGGACAATGGATTATTGAATCTCTCAAGGCCGACGCTGAAATCTATTCCACTCTTTTGCATATATTTCTGATTAGATGATTTGTGGCCTAGAAACCTATGGAAAATCGACATAAAATAGAAGCATTTATTTGTTTCTGACGATGAATGTATACAGAAACCATGTGTTAAGATCAATATGATATACTGTAAGCTCAAGTATAGTATCGTAATGAATAACTTGTAAGAAACTAAATTGGAGGGGAAGGGTTACTACAACAGATTTACCTTCCTTTGAAGCCAAATGCTCAAAATCCGTCCCAACAAATTCACGAACTCCTTTAATGACGAGATTAATATGAAGAGAAATCAACGCCATGATACTCGTACCAACCAAATAACAAAGAAGCATTTTCAAGGAGTTGACGATTGAAGGTGACTCTTAGTTAAATGAAGAGTGATTCGCGATAATGAACAGGCAGGGGTGGCGCGGGAGAATCATCTTGGGCGAAGAAGATCACCGGCTGTAAACTTTGGGAAAATTAGATTCGGCTAAGCTCGAAAGCTTTTGATCCAGTAAGAAGAGACAAGTATCATTTATCAGGACATTTGGACATTTATATGATTAAAGGTTAAAATGAAACTGCTGCTTTAAATATATATTATTTCAATATTTTTATATGTCAGCAGCTTTTTAAAAATTCAGCCCAAAGGAAAATAATGCAAAAATTAAAAAACCTAAAGTCAATGCTATGGGTGTGGCTATTGAGTTATTAAATAAAGAGAAAAATGTCCTATGAATGTCCAGATATATACTAAACATGGTTATAAGTTTAACATGTTAGGATGGATGAAACTTCAAGCTACGGGCAAAGGAGCATTTTTATTCCCCAAAATATAATGGTCAAAACGGTTAGCAGCGGATAATTCGATTGTTTCTATCCTTGAACAAACAAAGTAATTTAGGGTAGTAACTTACTTTTTCAGATTCTTACTACTTTCAGTCATTATATTGTCACGTGTCGAGCAACAATCTTGTCTAGGGAACCAGATACATCTATTTCTATCCATGAGCCAACTACTAAACTACGCTAAGATTATAACCTCTCCATCAGAACCATATCTCAAAGGGTTAAACGACTCAAATGTGTCACCCATTATACTATATCCTGTACTCATACCACACCTCAGGTACCAGTAAAGTTTCGACTGCTAGTCCTAGTAAAACCTCATAGAGAGTTGACCAAGCCATCGTCCTTATTTGAAAAAAGGACAATGCATGACAGAAGCCATGTAATGTCTTCAGGAAAACAGTATCACGCAGTCTGACGCCAAATCTTTAAAATCTTCCACAAAAACAGTCATGTATGAGTGAAATTTCTGCTGCTATGCCTATATCCATGAGCTATTAATCAACCCTAGAAACAAAAAATCTAGACCCTCCTTTGCGCCTAAGTACATTCTATGGACAGAGTACCAATGCTTCAAAGTACACTTTAGCGATGACTCAAAGTACAATTTGTTTGGTCAGATGACAGGAGTTTCCTCCGTCGAAGACCTGGCGAAAGATTATGCGTGAACTGCGTGAAGAGCAGCGTCAAGTTTGATGGAGGAAGGGTTAAAGTGTGGATCATAACTGCAACGGAAAGTATTAGCCCACTTTTTAAAGGCAGGACAAAAGGAACGCTCAAATGCAATTCGAACTACTGCAAGCATATTCACTGCCCCATATGAGAGACACCTTTGCCCATCCTGCTATTTTTACGCAGGATAATGCACGGATTTCCTGAATTAGGAGAAAGTTAGTGTCATGGGCAGGCCTGGTCAGATCTGGGCAATAATTTCAATTAATAATTTGATGAAGATACTAAAAAAGAAAAGAAAAGAGAGAAACCACATATGTGTTGATGAACTTTGGTAAATAGTCGTATTACAAGAGAAATGGATAAAAATAGGCCAGAAAATAGATTCGGTTAGTGCGCTTCATATCATTTTCCCCTATCATATACTTCTGTTGTATTATCTGTCTGGATCATTTTGACCAGCATATTTTCGAATAAATGTGTTTTTATCAGTTTCATCTATCCTAACATGTACAATGTACATTAATGGAATACGAAATGTCCGAAAAATTATGGCAGCTACTGTATATCTATCTTCCTTTATCAGTCAGTACCTTTATTGACCCATCTTTTTTATGTAGAACGACTGATAAATTTGAACTTAATATAGAGTGAGGCCAGGGAAAATAGAGTAGCATCAGTATTCTCTAATTTACATATCGAATCAAGAGAGACTATTTCCCTAGCTTCCATTCTAGATTCTCCTCTTGTTTGGTTTCAATACTTCAATATTTCATTTTTTTAGTGGGTAATTATAAATATTTTCATACCTACATCAATAATTTTTATTTCCTTGTTCTGTGTATACCTTTATTCTCATAATTAAGTATAATAATAGAAATTTAGCTGATATATTCACTATTATGGCCCAAGTCTCCATATTAAACGTTTTGCTTTTACCTATGTTTTTTTTACCTCGCCTGGTCAATCAAACCATTTTATTCGACAATGTTCCGGAAAATTAAGTTTCTAAACGTTTGTCCTAATTTTAAAATAAAATGCAGGTAATGGAGAGGGGTTGCGTTAACCCTGTCCACGACTGCTGGTTTATCCGCATTAAAAGTTTTACCGCAGTTGCGGTAATGAACGTGGATTTCGATGCCCTCGCCAAGTCATGCCGCTTAATTATCTTCACTTTATGAAACTGTGGAAATGTGAAATATGAGCGGTATATTTTATGATGTTGGAAACGAGAGAGTATTAATTTGTTTAAATAGGGAGATTACAGATGTTTTCTTCTTTTGTAAAAAACGAATGGGAGAGATGAGTTTTAGTGGAATAGAGTAAATGATGTATGCTAAGGTGTAGATCTGCTGAGGACAAATAAGATGCGTGTGACAATGCTATTAATAGTGTACATATTAGCGTCAAATATTAGCTTAGTATGAATCTGTGAGCTTAAAGATGATGTGGTTAAAGCTGAGTGCCGCAAGAGGGAACCTTCGTATATCTGTAGGATGAGGTCCTTAATGAGAGACGTGAGAAAAAGAGGTTTAGAATAACAAAGGACAAGTTATGGATGCAATCAGGAATGTGTATCGGGTGATGGTTGTAAGAGAATTAAAAAGATGTACAGGTGATTTGAGAGAAGGGTTAACAGGATCTTTTGGCACATGTCCAGAGAATGAAAACAGTGAAATGGTGGTATGATTTTCTGATGAAATTAGTGGAGAAAAAGTATGACATAGTTGACTACAAGAATATACATATTTATATATATATATATATATATATATATATATATATATATACGCATATTTGGTAGATAAACTTGAGTAGGAAAGTTAGCAGTAAGAATGATAGCTGTTTTATAATAAATAATATGCTTTGGGATAGTTTTGGTGTAATTAAAATATTAAAAGTAGTAGTTAAAAGCTTTCTGATCACATACTAGTATTCATGAAACGTTAAAGTGTTAAATTTATGTACAAGAATTCATTAGGAAGGTAGATAGCGAGTAAAATCAAACACGTAATTTAGGTAATTTAGAATAATTGTAAAAAGTAAGTTAGAACACTTAGACTTAGGTGAGAAATTAGGGTGAAAGTTTGGCTTGATCAGATATTTAAGATGAAAAGGATAGTTCACTAACTCAATAATTAGACTCAATAAATATAAAGTGTATGTTGAATGCGTGGATCTAGAAAATATTTGGACTGTTTAAATAGGAAAGATTTATTGCAAGTTCTAAAATTGTATGGACTGAGTGGTAATCTGCTAGATTGTGTTAAAGGTACTGGAGTTAAAATGAATTCGAAAATTGTTGTGAAACATGGTCCAAATAAGTGGTGTGACATACTTGTATGACAAAACAAGGAATCTTGATATCGCCATGGACATTAATGTATTTATGGAAGCAGTTATGAGAAAAATACGTAGAAGTCAGATGGAAAAGGATGATGTGAGATTGATGAAGAAAATCGATCAAAAGGTTCTATCTAGGTTAGTATATTATTAGAGCCTGACTTAGTAGGTGAAAGTCATATGGTGTAGGAAACCTGATTGAAGCTTGTGACAGGAGATGTGAGAGCAGAAGCTAAACCTGAATGCGGTAAAGAAGATGCACAGAGGGGATTTAGAATAAGGATCATGTGGGTTTTGTGATTATCATTCGTGGTGTTAACAATGAAAAAGCGAGAAGGTTTAGCGGATGTTCAAGAATGCTAAGGGTGTCCGTCTGAAATGGATCCGTAAACTGAACGATATTATACTGGTGCCAACTTTGGGGTAAAAAAGAGTGAAATTGGTATTGAAGAAGAAAAGTTCCCAGTTAGGATCATTTAGAGTATAAAATTTAAGAGTGATGCTTGAAGTTAGGATGGTGGATAAATAGACGAACGACCAGGGATTTTAAGCTGTGAAGAAAGATTTGAAGTTGGTAATGGCCGATTGTTCTGAGGTAGGATGGAAAAGGAAAAAGATTTTTAAAGTGAATATATGAGATTAAGAGTAAAGATGTGCCAATGTTTGGAAGACCGCGCAAATGTGTTTTGATTATGTTTCTGCATGTTTCTTTCTTTCTTTCAAATACTGTAGGTTTGAAAGACAGTAGTTAAATATGGCTAAAGCAGTACGGTGCATTTTATCAGTCGCAAAACTTGTATTTGCTCTTCTTTTATTCTCTCTCTATTCTATGAGGCACTCTCATTTTGTGGTTCATTATATATGCACAGTTTTAAGCTCTGATTTTTAGAAAGTTTTATGCAACTATCACTAATAGCTCCCATGACGCCAGTTTCAATGTGTTCATTCTACCTTTCAATATTATATTAAACATCAACTCTCTGATCTTAGGCCATATGAAAATGACTAATTTAAGTTTTGCCGTCACGATTTACTGCATCAAATGTTACTGTTAGGTATTGGAAGCCCCACTTGTACAAAGTTTTATTTAGGTCTAGTTTGATGTAATCACGCCTGTTTCCTAGATACTAGAATCGCATATTTAGCTAATATCTTAGCTGTTGTCCTAGAAAGATAGATATCACTTTAAACCACCACAAATTTTCCACTTAGAAAATGAGTAATCAATTCCTTATCCTGCCCTTGATATCCATCGATTCATAAATTTCTTTCATAACGACAAAATAATCCACATGGATGTTTTTTATTACCACTATATAATAAAACAGCTTTGAGGCTAACCTTAACAGAGTCTATAAACAATCTATATTCGTTTTTTATCATGCAGGTGTTCTAGTTTTGGGTTGATTACATTGAATTCAGTACCAAAAAAAAATCATTAGAAATCATGGCGAGGAAGGGAAATGCTAACTTTCCTACCTTTCTTTAGAATATTCGATTTCGCTATCTAAACACCTACACTTCAGCCTTTTTCTTTGATAATGCCAGATATATAACTAATTGTTCGACTATTCTTGATTAAATAGCCTTAGCTCAATTATATTAGAATCAATTACTTACCATTTAGCTATACAAAATCATGTGTTAGAGTAACTGTGACAGGAATCTTAAAGTCATGTGTAGCCGTTTAAAAGCCGACTTACAATATGTATACATAAATTTTGCTTTGTATTTCTTTGAGAATGCAGTAATATTAGTCATTCAAATATAACGACCTTAGCCATAATGGGTTGGTTCACAGCATACCATTTTTGAAACAAAAGACATTTCATTCAGCCACTGTGTAAACCCTCAGTAAAACACGAGCATTAAATAAGAGATCTCCCACTATTTTGTTCCTCGTCGCTGTTTTATATTGAAAACATTATTTAGAAGTAATTGTAATTTGGTGGCAATTTTCTTTCCCTGATCATGCAGAACAAATTTACCAGAGATATAACAAAAGATGTCTGGGTGATTTATCCATCCTCTCCTTTTCATGATCTATCACATTCAATATAGTTCAAACAGTAATCACCCACAGCAAGACTTACAAGTACTACACTTGACAGCAACGCAAACGATAATGAGAGTTACCAAGAATGAACTGAGTAGCATTTGGGCCTTTCAGATAATACAGCAACATCTGTTAATAAAATAAATAAGGAACTTTCTCGTCGTTGTTTTATTCATGGCGGCCGAAAACATATATTGTTGTTTAGAAATATAATATTATATTGCATTGAAATATAAAATATTCAAAAAATGCACATAATTTCTAGTCTATATTCTCGTGCATGACTCAAAATCTCAGGTGCTAGATCAATTTTGACTTCCGATTCAAATTCAGCGAACTCCATTTAGTTTAGAAGGCGCTTTTGACCCAGTCGCAAGATCTTTGTGGTCCTTTGAAACTCGCAAAATGGGATTGATCACAGCCAGAACTACAAAATAGGTGCTTGTACAGAGTTGGAGCGAAGAAAATAAAGAGTTAACTGTAAATGGCTTGAAGAAATATAGCCCTGGTTGTCTCAATCTAGTCCCAGACTTCCAAGGCACGGGAGCCGTGATGGTGTGTCACTGCTTCATGAGACTCAATTTACTATTATTATTATTGTTATATTATTATTAATATTATATTATTATTATTTTTAATATTTTTATTTTATCATTATTATTATTATTACTAATATTATAATTTTTATTAATAATATTATTATTGTATTTGTTTTTATCATTATTATTATTATTAATGATAATATTGTTATTTTTATTAATATTATTATTATTGGCCTTTAAATTGGATTGACAGTGGACAATTACAAAGGAACTCGACCTTAAGTAAGTGATAGAACAAAACCTCGAAAGGAAAATAAATCTGAATTGAAATTGAACAAAAGAATGACGTCACCGAATCGATCACCCAACGAACAAAATTTGGCCGGAAATGAAAAATTCAAATGATAGAGGAAAGTTTAAATTTCCCAATTATTTTTTATTTACAAAATTATCTCATTTTTTTCTTTTCTGAATACTTTGAATAATAAAATAGATTAAAAATCGTCAATTATTTTCCCGATTTTCGAAATTTAGGAAGGCATAAACAAATATTTGTTTGGTAAGATCATCCATGAATTGAGAGAAAGGCAAGTGGTGTACCCACATGTGAGAACTTTGTGACCCTAAGCTAATCTTTATATGCAAATGCTGGCGTTTGAACTGAGCATCTATGTATATGTATGTATAATTACACAGGCAAGTGTGCGCATGTGTGATATATAAATACACCGTAAGTGTGGTTAGTTAAAGCAAATTCTGATATGCAATCTAGAGTAATAGAGGGTGAATGTATCTGTAAGTAATTTAGTATTCGTAGTAAAGATTGAAAAACAGAGGTTATTTAAAGAAGAGGAAAATCACAACTTTTTTGGTAGATTTGCTAAGGATTCAAACATGTGGAGTAAAGACTTTGAGTACAGAACTCTGTCTTCAAATCTAACGTGCTGAAATCCCAAAACAGTAGTTTTAAATTTGCTCTTTGTTGGATTATAGTGGCTAAAAATCCCGTAAACCTCACATACCTGTCCTACAAGCGTATGAGCACTATATTTATATGTTGACGAGTACTTGTGTAGCTCTCTCTATCTCATTATGCGTATCTTTCCATGTATGGCAGTGAGTGAAGGCGCGTTTGATATAAGTGTTAATTACATTTTTCTTGTATCGTTGAGGACATTTACTCTCTGCATTCATGAAGAGGCCTGGATTGGTGGTTTTAACGTATACTTTAGTTGTGATTTTGTCATTGTTTAAAGTGTTAAGTTGTCAAGAAATGGGACTTGGTTGTCCTGGATTCTTTAAATACTTGTTGGAGTCTTTGTATTTCTTCTTCTGTTCCTACATTAATGTAAATATCATCTATGTATCGGCAGTAGATGTGGGGTTTGGGTAGTTTGGCAAAAACTCTTTCTTCAACGGCTCCCATGTAAAAATTTTCGAATAAGACTCCTAGAGGAGAGGCCCATAGCAACTCCGTCTACCTGATGGTATATATCCCCATTAGGACCATGGAATGGGGCTTCTGAGGTGCAGGCTTGAAGGAGTTGTTTTAGGGCAGCTCTAGTTATGTTAAGAGGGGGGCAATTGTTCTGGTCGAAAACACGTTGTAGTATTATTTCGATTGTTTCGGCGACCGGGATATTTGTAAAGAGAGACTCGACATACATGGAGGCTATAACTTTTTTAGGGGCAGTGGCTCTGATGATATCAATAAAATCAGTGGAGGATTTTATAGTATAGAGTCGGGGCAATATAAGGTGTTAAAATTTGTTTAGAAATTTGGCTAGTTCATAAGTAAAGGTGGGGATTTGCCTTATTATTGGTCTTAGAGTGTTTCCTGCCTTGTGGGTCTATACATTACCGTAAGCATAGCCGAGGGTGACGTCTCCAGTTATTTTCTTAATTTTTAGGTTGCCTGGCTGTTTGTTGATGGCTTCAATGACTTTGTTAACTTTCTTTTTAATGTCCTCAATTGGGTTCCTCGTACTTTTTTTTAATTTAGTGTGATCACTAAGTATGGCATTCATTTTGGTGAGGTACTCATCTGTGGGTATATATATATATATATATATATATTAGTTTCCTCTTTAACACCAAATCATCTTGGGGAGTCTAAAATTTCTATCATTTCGAAATGACTGGGCTTAAGAAGGAGTTTGCTTTATTCTTCTTTTATTGGGAGTGTCCCCTGTGTATGGTTGTTCACCATTTATGGGCTTTCAGGTGATGATCAGATTTATTTGGTAGAGATGGTAAGGTGGCCTTACTATCGAGTTTGGTCTGACTCCAAAGTGTTATTTAGGCTAATCCGCTTGTAGGCTGGGTCCGAATGGTAACCTGGTTGGGGCTTTGAAGAAAAATGACGGTTTTGTAAGCTATAATCTTGTCTTAAGCCTACCTAAATTTAGGAAATTATTACGTTTTCTGTGCCTTATTTGTGTGTTAACGTGTTTCATGTTTTGGGGACTATGGACGAACGGATTCAGGACGAGGTACTGACTAGTGATACTACTAGTAAAAATAATATTATTAATAATAAAAGGATAGTGAAGCTGTTGTATGTTTCTGCCGGCTTATTTATACTAGCGCCAAGTAAGGAGGCGTGGCTTTGCTTCTCTAATGGGAACGCGAGGCGGAGCTTATCGGATCAAAGGGTATGTACGTATTTCTATACTACGACTTTTAGACGGAGTTTGTTTGTTAAAAGGGTGTGTGTGCATTAATATAGTATCTGACAATGGAAAAATAACTGCTTTAGGAACCAACATTTATAGCAGGATTGATTTGGGGTTTTCACGGGTTTATGTAAACTCTAGCGGGTCAGATAAGATTCTATTTTATACATACACAGCTACTTCCACCCTCTTTGTTATTTATGTGTCAGTCCTTCGGTTCGCATCTGTTTCCTAATGTATGTATGTTTGTATGGTCGTGTGGGGTCACAACGACTTCACTCGCACTATTACAAAAGATTCTGCTTTACATTGAAACATAGATTATTAAATTGTAACTTTACATTATTTACAGGTAATTGTTTTATCTTGCATTAATTAATTATTACAAGAAGGTATATTATTTCAAAGTTCGATTTATGAGCTTGTTACAAATCTTTATAGGATTCACATGATACTCATTTGTGAGGCTTCATTGTCGAACCTATTCGGCCTTGCAATGCACTTTTGTCATATTATTTTACAAAGATGTTTTATATTATTTAAAAAAGAGATATTCTTATTTTTTGAGACTGCTCCTCCATTTTTTCCATTCTACTCTATTTTAGTTTGCTGTTCGTCCTTGCATTCTCAAGCACGTAAGTGGGCTCATTTGGCAGTAAAAGAAGAATTTGTCTTTTGTCCTCTGTGATGCTGCAGTCCGATGGCAGTAATCATATCTAAGTTGGTTAACGAGAAAGAAAGTTGCTAATCGATGGAGTCTGATTTATTAGCGCTTTTCGCAAATATTAGGGGTCAATTATTAGCTTTACTCTATTTGTTCAGATATGCCTGCCTAATATTTGACTACCATCATAATATTTAAAATACTTATAATAGGAATTTCTCAAGTTGCGCATTAAACAAAAAACTTAGGTTGTGAAGTGGTAAATATCGTTTTTAAATCATATATTAAAAAATCTTCTTAGAAATGCTTACAAAATTGAGAGATTTAATACTATTAAATTCGAGAGTTAAAGCAACTGACCTAATGAAATTCGTTTTGATGCTTTAAGGCTCATGGAGAGTCTAATGTTCGAAGGCAGATGCAAAATAGGCAATAATTACAAATGAGATTCATGGATAAGTGCGTAACCATCCCATCAATATAGGAAAACGCCCCCAACCTAAATGTTGATTGGTGTCTCATCAAATATCTGAAGGTCGACTTGACAAGTGTAACTATTGCTTTATTTCTTTTGGTTAAAATGATAATGAGCGAATTCTCAACACCATTTTTACGGGAGAATAAATAATGTATATTTGATGCTATATTTAAAGCAAAAAGGATTGCTTTAAGCGAACAACGGAACAGCTCTACTTCGGAAAGTGAATTTAAGCAACACTATAGTAATTATAAACAAATGATCAAACAATTATATCAGACACAAAAACAATTGCAACCTTTCTATAAATCTCTCTCTGCTTCGCAACGCTTATCACGTTGCAGGAAGCCACATAGGTAGACAGACCCCATGTGTCCGAGAGTCACATTACGAAGCAAGATCAGATGCACCCCCCCTCTATCGTATCATCGAAGGGAGGGTGGAGAACATCTCCCATGTGGTCGGAAATTCCAGCAGTTTCCCCCGCGGAGAGAGAGAGAGAGGAAAAAAAATCAATGGTTGTGGCCGACAGTTGGCGCCTCGAGATGGCCCCTTGGCAATTGCCCAATGTGGGAGTTATTCCCCATCTCCCACTTGAAGATTCTCTGCCTAGTTAAGCCTTTTTCCCGCCTGAGGAGAGCAGTAGGTGTCAAGGCTCGCTCGCAGAAGACATCACTCGTTCCAAGTCGGTGTGTACCCAGTCAAAGTCTGGACACTAACTTCCCGGTAAGGCATCCACGGTCAAACGGAAGCCTCTGCCGCCGCCGTCTTCTAAGGCAGGTGCGCCGGATTACACCTTAGAGTCCTCGAAGCACCCAGGCCTGTTGAAATTAATCTGAGGTAGCCATTTCTATCCTGAAAATCACCAAGGATTCCAGCTCCACCGTCGAGCACCATCTACGGTTATAACTAACGCCTTCACAGGCTCGGAAGTAAGGTGCCGACCATACACTTCCTTCCACTATTCTCCTGACAACAACTCTCCTTTGAAAATGCCGACCAGATCGTCTCGCCGATCCCCTTCTTTTTCCTCAAGTCTCCTGTAAAGTCGCCGTTGCCCCCCGACCCGTAATCTTCTTTTCCCCTTTTATCTGGTTAGCTCATTTGGATCTGAGCAGGTAGCTCTAAACTAATTAATTTAATTTAAATTTATCCACCAGTAACGCTAAATCATTAGCCGATGATTAATTTCTCTTTATATCCTTTTAATTAATTTTAATTTATAAATAAAATTTATATTTTCTGTTTATATTTACTTAATCTGAACGTCACTATCGGCATCGTTATTCAAATCTTGCTAACCTTGAACTTGAACCTGATTAGTTATGTAAATTGACCCCTAATACTAGTAATAGATATTGTATTTGATAGTCAGATATACCACAATATATATTATATAGCTTCTTAAATATATATATATATATATATATATATATAAATATATATATATATATATATATATATATATATATATATATATATATATATATATATATATATTAATATTACTACTAAACTAGTGTCATAGGTTTAGAGTTACCCTAAGTTTATTTTTCTGATACCTTTAAAATCCATTATAATTTCCCTCCTATTATTCGTGTTTCCCTTTTGTTATTGTTCTTTATTCTGGCCAAAAGTGCGTTTAGCTTAATTCGAGAATTTATATTTTGTGTGGGACTGATTAATTTGTGTGTGAAATTTCTCGGAATCAGCCCCACTGAATGCAAGTTAATCCTCAGAACGGATTAAGTCACGAAGGACCATTTATTCTCAATTGAACCACACTTTAGTTATCTGTGTAGTTATTTGTTTTTTTGGTGTACAAACTAGCCTCTAGAAATATTACAGAGGCCTTTTTTTCGCGCGCATAGACCAACTTGCTCGCGTACCACATTTTTGCAAGCTAACCCAAAAGACGAAGTCTTCGTTTGAACAATTTAAAAGCCAAGATGAGTCGTTATGGCCTCATTGGAAAGGACCTTCTAACTTATGTACAGAAAGAGGAGAGAAATGACAGGAAAGGAAGAAGCGCATTATAAAAAGGAAAACGAGAAAGAAAGATATCAGAACGAAAAGAGGAAGCGAGAGCAGAGATAGAATAAGTAAGGCACAAAGAGAGATTGAAAAACGCCAGAGTATAAGACAACACGAGCTCGGGCTAAGCCGAAATCGATTGGAAACAATGTCCGTTTACTTCCAAACTGAGGTTCCGCAGTCCCCATCGGTTAAGCTCCCAGCTTTCAAAGAAGGAGAGAACTTCGGGTCCTACCTCACACATTTTGAAAATAGGCACCAGATTACCTTCTCTTATTAGTACCTCGCTGTGTGACATCCAAATTTCCCTTCCGTCCAAAGCCACAGTGGATTATTACACCTTCAAGTCCGAACTCCCCGCCGCCGAAAATATGGGACCAGACTTTTACTGTTGTCGTTTCCGTCAAGAGAGAATCCGCCCTGGAGAAACCTTCCGTCAGTTTGGCTTTATCCTTCAAAAGAACCTCCAATTTTGGCTTGCGTCATGTAAAGTGGCCCCCGAAATACGCTCGTTTATTAAAGACAAGCGCTGTTCCACATTCAAACAGTGATTGGAAGAAGCAAACATGTGCGCCTCTACCCATAATTTATACCCTAAGGACAACAAGAAGCCTTACCTGTAGTCCCCCAAGTCCAAGTTCGGTATTTCCAGATTCCCTCCAAGGAATACCCCCAAATTCATAAAGATCCCTGGCCCATCGAAGCACAAAAATCTTCCTTCATAGGAACCCAGGGATATCAAGCACCTGATTACCACGCCCCCCTTCGTCATCGTACCCTCGTTGGCCAATAATTGGTTTCTCTTTTGAAATTCCATGGCATGTGGATACAAACTGCCCCTAGAATTCACAATTCAGAAGTGCACCCTCTCACCAGGTGCACCAAATTAGTGCACCTCCTGCTTTCCCATTGCCTCTCCCGGAAACCCACGATCCTCTCTCCTCCACCAGCAACAACGGGCATCACGTTAATTTTCTTTTTAACAAGAGCTCCCTCAGCGGTTTAAATTTCGAGAATGGAACCGTAAACGGATGTCGCGTGTCCACCCTTGTTCGGGACGCCGTCTGCGCCTGTATTTTAGCAACTGAGGATTTATTCTCCCCTGTTGGTCCCGATCACCAAAATTCGCAGTGGTCTACGATTATCTGGGCCGAGAGAATTGTTTCCCGATTGTTAAATGTTATATCGAGGAATATGCATATATGACTGGTTCGGCCCAAGTGGCAGCGGCCCAAATGAAGTTCTGCTCGGTTCTCATTGGTCATAGCCCCCAGCTCAACCGAGACCCCGTGACACAGCCCGTTATTACGCGGACTTAGGGCGCAAAAGAAGCCCAGCCTCCAGGTCCCTTGGAAAATACCGTCGATCCGGAGTTTGACGTTCTCCGCAGCGAAGATTTTGCCTGCGCCCAGAAAGAGTGCGCAACTCTCCTACATCTGTGGAAGAAAACACGGAATCAGGCACAAGATTCCACCCGCGGAGATAAGAAGGTATCCTACGTCTTAAGGGATAATCTTCTGTAACGCTCCTGTTCTGAAGGAACTGACTCCGTCTCCCAGTCCTTATGTGTCCCTCGTGCATACATCCCCCATGTTCTTAGGCTCGCGCACGAGTGCCTCTTCTCCGGACACCTAAGTCATAACAAGACCTCCCAGAGGGTTTTAAGTAGTTCTTTTGGCCAGGTTCGGCCAACGATATAGCAGATTAGTGCAAATCGTGCGATGTCTGTCAAAAGACATTCGTCAAAGGGCGCATAAAGCCAGCCCCTCTCCAGAAAAGCCCCATTATAAGCGAGTCCTTTTCCCGAGTGGCCATTGACCTTATTGCCCCATTCCTCACCCCGTCCAGTGAAGGAAACATGTACGTCCTTACCGTCGTAGATTTTGCCACCCGTTTTCCCGAAGCAGTCCCCCGTAAGATGATTGATAGTGTCACCTGTGCTGAGACCCTAATATCCATTTTTTCCCGAAGGCATCCCCTAGAAGGTATTGTCCGACAGAGGCAGACAGTTTACCTCCGTGCTTATGAGGATAGTCGGAAAAACTCCGAGTTGTAAAGCACCTGTTTATCACTCCTTTCCACCCAGCTGCAAATGGTATTTGCGAAAAATTGAATGGCACCCTGAAGTCCATTCTGAAGAAGCTTTGTCTCGAACAGCCCCGAGAATAGCATCGTTACTTGCCTGTAGCACTTTTTTTGCATACAGGGAGATCCCTCACAGGACCCTCAGTTTCGCTTCCTTCAAATTATTGTATGGCTGTAAGGTGCAAAGCTAATCTACATCTTAAAAGAACTCTTTACTAACTTTCAACTGGAAAGGGAAATTCAGTCCTCTTAATCCTACCTCCTGGACATTAAGAAACGCTTAGAAGAATGCAGATGTAAACCTGAAGAAATATAGAACCTATTTTGCCATAAAATCGAAGAAAAAGAAGATTTAAGCCTGGCGGGGAGGTGCTGTTGCTACCTACCACGGAGAGCAACAAGCTTTTTAGTCAGTGGAAGGGACCCTTTTCCCTCCTAAAGGCCGAAGGTCAAGTGGATTACCTGGATTAACTGCATGCAGCAATTACAATCGGATAATGCGAAGAAATTGGACGACCTGCCCCATGTGTCATTTTACTTTGGCAATCTATACGTCACTTCTGCTACATGGGACCAACAGTTGATTGCCCATCGAGCCCTTTTGACCTAGCTCCATGAGCATAGACTAACCCTTGGCCCCAGTAAGTGCCACTTCGCTTACGATACAATCAAGTACCTCGGCTTCCATTTCGAGAAGAACCAAATGGCCCACAAGAAGAAAATGTTCGGGCCATAGTAGAATTGCCCCTTCCTCGCAGTAAGAAGCAGCTCCGGTCATTTATGGGATCGGCCTCGTTCTACCGGAGGTTCATCCCCAATTGTGCATCAATTTCTGCCCCCCCTGTGTGCAATGTTGCAGAAAAGGTCCACAGATCCCCTAGTCTGGAACCCCAAGTCCACCTCCATCTTCCAGCAACTAAAGAACAAACTGGCGTCCGTTCCCATCTTGAGGTTTCCAAACGCCACTAAGCCCTTCCGCATCCGGGCTGATGCCAGCGACAAAGGCCTTGGATGCCTACTCATCTAATACTCTAATAGCGGAGAAAGCCACCCTGTGGCATACTTGAGTTGGAAGCTATTCCTGAGTGAGAAAGAATACTCGGTAATAGAACGAGAGGATTTAGCGTTCATATTAGCAATTACAAAATTCAAATTGTATTTAATTGGTAAAGAATTCGCCATACAGACAGTCCACCGCCAATTGTCATACCTAAAAAAATTTAAGAGTCAAAATGGGCGAATAATGCGGTTGATTGGAATTTTGCAGCAGCTCCAATTTAAAATTTTGTATATTCATGGCTCAGACAACTGCGTGGCCGATAGCCTCAACCGCAATCCCTTAGCAAATAAGGGCACCTAAACACGCAGCTCTAGACTAGGATGTTTTTAATTGTAAATAGTTTGTATTCATTTAATCAAAAAAAGAAGAAGAAAAACGAGCGTTCGGCGATCAAGTCGTTTTTTTTTAATTATACTGCGTGTATAGAGTCCGGGTTTTTTTTTTACTTATGTGTCGAATCCTTTGTCTTACTGATTCTAAAATTAAATTTATTTCTCCATTTGTATGTGTAATTATTTTTTATCTAATGGCCAATGGCCGTTCGGTAACGAAACATTAAATTACTCATTTTATATATATATATATATATATATATACACACACTTAGCTCATATCGGTTCCTTAGATGTGTATACCTATCGTTACAGGTTAGGTTTCCCTTCGACTGTTTTATAATCCACATGAAATTTTGGGATGTCCTTTTTCTTTTCATTCTCTCGAAAAAGTGCCATCATTTGGAAAGGAGGGGTATAGAAGGATCGCCTTTTTTGTCCCTGCTTCACGCTTATCACGTTGCAGGAAGCCACGTAGGTAGACAGACCCCATGTCTCCGAGTGTCACATGACGACCAAGCTTAGATGCGCCCCCCCAATCGTACCATCCAAGCGAGTGTGGAGAACATCCACATGCGGTCGGAAATTCTAGCAAAGAAAAGGGGTAAAAGAACTGTTTGTCGCCAACAGTTGGCTCCTCTAGCTGGCCCTTGGTAATTGCTCAAAGTGGGGGTTATTACCCCCTAGGCTCGCTCGAAGAAGACATCACTCGTCACAGGTCGGTTTGTATCCAGTCGAAGTCTGGACATTCTCTCCCCGGTAAGGCATCCACGGACAAACGGAAGCCTCTGCCCCTACTGTGTTCTGAAGCAGGTGCGCCGAATTACTCCTTGGAATCTTCGAAGCACCCAGCTCCGTCAAATTTACTCTAAGGTAGCCATTCCTGTCCCGAGAATCACCAAGGATTCCAGTTCCCCCTCGAGCATCGGCTTAGGTTATAACTTTCACCTTCACAGCCCCAGCAGTAAGGTGCCAACCAAACCCTTCCCTTCCACTCTTCTTCTGACGAGGATCCCTCCTTTGAAGACGCTGCAAAAGATCGTCTCTACGAGCCCCTACTTTTCCCTCAAGTCTCCTATGAAGACGCCCGCCGTTGCCCTCCGGCCCGTTAGACTCTATTCCCTCCCCTTTTATCTGGTGAGCCCATTTGGATCTGAGTCGTTAGCCCTGAACTAATTAATTGAATTTAAATTTTTCCACCAGTAGCGCTAAATCGTTTTTATATCCTTTTATATCAATTTGATTAATTCTAATTTAAAAATAAAATTTATATTTCCCTATGTTTATTTTTAATTAATCTGAACGTCACTCTCAGCCTCGTTATTCAAATCTCGCCAACCTCAAACTCGACCTCATTAGTTAAGTGAATTGAACCCACGTCTCAACATGACCTTTATAATCCGCGTATCATCGTAGCGTTCGGTCTTTTGATGGTTTCCTTTAATAGCCTGAGTTCTCCTCACTTAATACTAAAAATTATTAGTTATTGTATTGAATAGTCCGCTATACCACGACATTGAATATGCACGCTAGTTTGAGGCATCTTTTACGAAAGAGAAAAATTAATACGCTAATTTGTGAAGTTTTTCCTCATCTTCCATATTCCCTCCAGCTTGAACCATCTGATTACGATTTTATTAGGTAATTACAACATCACCTAGTGGCAAAGATTACGCTGATAGAAAGTAGGAAAAAAGGATATCAAATCATATATCTAATCAAAACAGAATAATTCTTTAAAAAACTTATCCAATTTAAATAACAGGAGAACGTTTACCTGAATATTTCGATTTTTATATAGTAAAAATGAATTTACTTTCTTCAAAAACCTGCCTTAATTTTTGGATAATATGAAATACAGCATAAATTCACCATAATACCACAAAGGCCCCCATTTCCAAAAGAAAACGACAGACGAATAGATCTGAATATGTTATGTAAGTAGGGGAGAGGATTCTTTATAAAATCTCTGATAAGATCTATGTAGAGGTTAAGACTTTTGTAATTTTGCTAATTGCAAATAAAAACAGAAAGAGGGGACGTTAATAATTCAATGTTCATTAGTTCAGTAAAAGAATGACATTTTAACGTGATTCGCGGAAGAGAGAATCTAGAGTTCTTGTTAAAAGTATAGAAGCTAAATGCCAAAAGAAAGTAACTTAATTTTGAAGTAGAGGGACCGAATCTAGTAAATCCACGGAAAATCAATCAGATTTGGACTCGTTTAACTCAACTATCTCTTGCGACATTTATTTTACCTTTCTATCTCTAAGAAATGCGGATTTAGCACCCCGCCACAAGGTGGCACCACCTAGTGGTGAATTTATATGATATTTAAACTCACTGACCTCAATTACCACTGGTAGCTTTGGTTTTATCTGGCTACATTGAGCTAGTGACTCGTTGCGGACATAAAATGAACACAACACGAGATGTGCATGACCCATAGACTTGCTAACAACTTAAAACATAAAATGACCTAAAGCAAACTTGAGCAACCACAAAGAATAGAAGCTGCATTCAATTCCGTTTCTAAGGACGATCCAGTAGTTGGGTGTTTAACAAATAGCCTCAACAAAACAATACTTATCCATACTTATTAAACCCTATTTAAAGACTAAATTCCAAACAAAAAATAGAGAACGAAAACAGAAAATCGATGGTAGCATAAAATGACATAACCAAAGAGCAAGCGACCTACCTCTCCATTTATATCACATTCAGTTAGCCATCAGAACCCTCAAAAACTCCAAACTCTGGTATCTACAAGATATCGAGCATTCACCACTAAAATCCCCTTCCCATTCAAAGAAAAAAATAATTAAACCCACATTATCTCCCTTCAGACACCTACACACCGATGTAGTTCTATTGTAGAGAAATAATAAGAAATTAGTATATATATATATATATATATGTTTATATAGTCTAAGGAAATAATAACTAAAGACATCTGGGTTTAGTTGTGCCCCTTCGATGTTCTCCGGTAACATAGGAGAACGGGCAAAAGCGTAAGTGATACGAGACTGATTCCTGACCTCAGCTCAAAAGGCAGGCACTTCGAGGGTGTACTTATAAACAACCCAGTCAAAAGTGCAAACTGCCGATCTCGTATTACCCCCTCTCCGAGCCTACCAGACGCAAAAGGGCGGCAGACCAACCCGAGGTCCCACCATGCGAGCCTCCCCCCCATCCACCTCCCCACCCACCTCAGCGGGAGTAAGTTGGGTATATAACCTGAGGACCCGTGTAAACGAGACTTTTTGTTCGTTCCCACTGGAGAGACAAGAAAGTCACCGGTTGACAGAAGATCTTTTGAGTTCGACAAGAAGACTCAAAAATCACCGGTACAAAGTTATTGCAAGTTAAGGAAAATTTGCAGTCCTTGTACAATACCAGATTGTACCAAGGAAGCTCGGTGCCGTTCGAGCCCCAAGATTAGTGAGTATCAACCGACACAGATTGAGGACTCCAAATCTTATTCTATCTGAGTTTGACAACTCCAAACTAAATAGATTTCTTATCCAACATCGAAATTATATAAGCGAGACACAGATCGCTAGGAAAGAATATCCCAAGATTAGAAACCGTTTCAAGGTCATAAACGTACGAGAACCCACCCTCCTCATCGGCGTCTTTGTTTTGATTCTCTTACGCCAACTCGAAATTCCTCGTGACGTCACCCGTCAACTCGCCAGGCAGGTCAACGAGCGCCATCTAGCGATCAAAAACCCCGAAGATATTCTTACGGGAAACTGGTATTAATCTCCATTACCTTATGTAAGTAAAGAACAATCTTGTTATTTATGTCCCCGTGCTTAAAAATTAGTTTATTGGATGTCTGACTAAGGACAAAAACTATTAACTTAAAAATTGTTCCTCCCGTAAATATGTATCTCGAGAGCTAGCCCTGTAATCCCATTTTCTTTTTATACGTGTGTTAGATCTTTGTGTTTTAATGTTAATTAGTGAGGTTGGTTATGTTGATTAAAGTCTATTTTTTTCTTTAGTAAATGCACTGTTTTAATTATCCCCGAATGAGTTGAAGTGGCAATATTTGATAAAGCTAAGAAAGAAACCCAGTTTATTCATTCAATAGAATAAAAATCAAGTTTAGCACTCTTAGAGCCCGATCCTCAAGCGATCTCCGAGGCACGAACTTACGCCTCAATTTAAAGTTATTTGGTTTATTAAAAGCTAATAAAACAAATAAATATATATAGCTCGGCATTCTACGACATCTATGTTCTGTCGAATCTTGTCCAATCCAGGTTCATCTATCCTCAGAAGGCGCCAAGCACAACTATCATACACAATAGAATCCACTCTCTTTAGTCAGGCCTTTCCCTTTTAATCACTTAGTCACATAATTAACTGTACTTTTAGGTAGTCTTCCATTCCTTGTTACATACTGAAGCACAAAAAAGGGAAGTAAATAAAGCCAAAAGAAAAATTAAATTTTAATAAAAATTAATTGAATCGGCGTATGAGGTTACTCAAAGGTAATCAGCCCCTCTTTCTCGCGTTCCTCCCTCCTAAAAATCGAAAGGAAACCAAAGATTAGGAGGAATATATATTTTGAAGGGTCCTATCCGTTTAACACTTTAACGATGCTAAACTAGAGCAAAGTTAAATTGGAGAAGATAAAGAAACCAACAATTTGGGCTCCTACCTTATGATCCTGCCTGCGAAGTCTTCTTTGAGTTTCCAGTCCAAGTCGATTCCCCCTCTGTCCACAGCTACTCTGCTGTGTGAAGTTTCTTGCCTCGCCACTTTTCTTGTAAGCTTAAGGCTTGATTAAAGACAGCTCCGTTGGTACCGAAAATAAAATCACCGAAGGTTAATATTACTCTTTCCCAATGGGTCATTTTAGAGGTAAGTAAATAATTAAGGACGGCTCATCCTAACACTGCTTGCTCAAATGAATATTGTGAGCAACGTTTGCTCTATCAGATTTTAAGAGTGACTGGAGGCACGCTTCTCCGAGATCCCATAAGATTACGCCCAATTGTTGGTGGGTTGGTTTTTAGTGAATTTAAATAAAATTATCTGAGAATCTTGGGCTTTTATTTATTAAATTTATCAAATTTATTAATTAAATTTATTCATTAAATCTATCAAATTTATTTATAAAATTAATTTTAAATATATTTGTAATTTTATACAAAATATTCTACTCTCGCATATTCTCTTTTCATCTCTATTTCCTTTCCTGATCCATATATGCCCATATAAACTAAGAAAAGTTTTATTACGACCCCATTCCACCCTTCTTCACACCTGAAAACTTCTTAGTCAGTCCTTTCTAACTATCTACTTTTCGCGCACAAAACAGCTGTCTGAAGTTGTCCATTCTCACTTCTGTCATTCAAGGTCATTCCTTGTCATTCCTAACCATATTATCTCTTCCATAAAAAAGTTAATAGTATCATTCACTCATTCATCTTTTTTTGCACATTCCTCACTCAAACCCTTACCTTTCTCTGATGCTTTATTTCCACAGAGAATTTGATAGTGCTTAAAATGCTGTGGTAGCAATCTTCATCTGTACTACTATCACTTACAATGTCCCACTGGGTCCTTATAACTGTGCACTTTTCAATGGTAACATCGTGCCTCATATAACATATTACAACCTATTCTTAGCCTCAAATACCAAAAACTACCGTACTCTTTTCTGCATTCATTTGTATAACTCTCCTCTCATGCACCGTATCAAAAGATACAATATACAAATTTTATACGCTCACCTACCAATAGGAAGCAGGTTATTAGTTTATATCAACATAGATAGAACCCATCCTTCACCACTCCTCATTCCAATACCCACTTCTCTCAGAACTCCTTTAATAAATACATTAACTGCCATGATGACATAAAAAATCCTTGTCTCACATCCCTCGTATGTTAAACTATTCCTTTCGCCTGTCTTTCACCTTAAGGCATGCTTCAGTTTCAACATAAATACTATTAACGCAATCCATAGATTACCCGTCATTCCATACATTCTTACCAACTGCAGGCAATATACATCTCTTATCCTTGTTTTTTTCATATATCGGTTTCTGTGCACAGACTTGATCCATACAACTCCTATTGTAATCTTGCGTTAAATTCTATGACTCTAGGATATTTCCACAATTTTTCAGCTTCTAAGAGGTTACATTTTATAATTTTATTCAATTCATTATTTCGTCTATAATTACAAATTATCTTCATAACTCATCACTCGGGCTTAAAGTTTTTTGTGTAGCATCTAACATCCTTGCTAGCTCGTACAAAAGTATAATTCCCCGTCTGAGAGTTTACTCATCTCGGTTCCATTAATTCATATTCATGTACGACAATACCAATGATATGTAACTCCGACGATTTCAAACAAACTTTCCCCCACATATCGTCCGATAATAATTATCCTATACGTTGTATGATATATATTACAACCAATCAAAACTCTTGTCTGACGTATTTTAAACCGACCAATAAGCATCAACCTACTTCGCGCTAATGTTCTCTGACAAATATAGTCCACTCGTGTTCTTGTCATCTTAAAACAAAGGTCAGTAAAATTAACGTTAACATTATCCAACTCAATCGAATATCTTAACTACTCAAAATGTAATTCCCTCCTTTCTCTCCATTTCCTGTACCGTTGAGATTATAATTCGAGCAATTATTCTGTGTCCAAAAAACTATTCCCAAGGCAATCCATCCATACATTAAATATATCATTTCCTGTAAATTATATCGACCAAATCTTATATTAAATATACTCAAAATATTATTCGATAATTTCTAACTTAAATTTGTATAAATATTTATTGGAATATATAATTACTCTAAACCTACATTTATATTCGATCAAATCCATTATTCTCATTTCGTGTATTCCCCATTTTCTCCTTGCTCTTTGTTTGCCTTCTATATCTTTCTCGTTAATTTATAAATAAATATATAAATATATCACTCTTAGTTTCCCCTGAAATTGCCGATGGCCTATTCTCATTCCTCATTTTTATAAAGCGTTGGTTGATGAAGATCTAGACTTAACATTCCCACCACCCAGAATATATATGTATATATATAAATATATATATATATATATATATATATATATATATATATATATATCATTCACTCATCTCTCCATATACATATACCCGCTTTGAGTGCAATCAGTAATATGAACGGTTTCTGATAACGGATATCTGAAGCATTTATTTAAATTGAGCGAGCAAAGATTCATTAAGATCTAATTAACTTCATAGCAATCACTTAGTTATCAGCATTCATATTTTTCACTAAAGTGAACTTCAAAAAAACTTTCTAGTTTTATTTAGTGCCGAGAACTCATAGCAGCTCGTGTGAATAAAGAAGGTAGATGGCAACCGTTATTTTACTCATGGTTCACTTGAGAACCCTTTTCTTGCAGGCAAATGCGATTTATTCTTTATTAATTTACTCTAAATCAGAGCAGAACTTCCTAGTAACTAAATATGAGCTGAATAACTTTCTAGAATAAAGTACATAAATAATTGGACGTGAGAGATCAGTAGTAGACATGTTTCTTCACAATCAGTTTGATTTGATTTCGATTTGTCACATTTTCAAGAGCAGAAGTAGTTAGATAGGAAAACATCAGCATTTAGCTCATTACCATTGATTATTTTTTTCAGCTGTTCTTTCAATATTACACCACGAGAATACTTTTTCTTTCCAAAGAAACTAGTCCTATCCACCCATGCTGTTTTCTCTAAGATAAAAACATGATAGTTAGTAAACATAAAACCTCGCTAATCCCTTCTTCCTGAAATTTTCCTCTTTGTCAAACAGATAATTAGCTTTTAAGCCTCAACAATAAGTCAATTATTATCTAGTCGTTTCGGTTACCATAAAAAGGTTAAGCTTGCTTGACACTCACCTAGCGCGTAAGGATGTCGCTCAACATCCACGCAGAGCAAAACTTGCAACCCTTAAATTTATCTAGCAGCCGGCAAATAAATCTAGATTAAAAAAAATAGAGGTTCATAATCTTCTTTGTTATCCAGACTTATATCCTCCAATATTAAGATCCCTCTACACATCATTTACTTTATGAGTTTCATAAAGGTGTCAATGAGAGTTCAGCGGCCAAATCCATTTATCGAACAATCAGAACGATGCAGTAAACAAAAAAGGATGTTTACCCTTTACGAATTGTAAATTTCAGCTTAAAAGTCTGACCATAATTAAGGTCATTTAAATGATGTTAATTCCAAAAAGGTGCAAGATGTTGTCACAGCAAATCCTTCTACAACTTCTAGGGAACTCACAGAAAAAGGAAACGTAACCCACACAACTCTTCTACGTTAACTAAAAAGGTTCCAGTCATTAGAAAATAGGTCCAACACAAGCACTCCAGGGTGACATGGAAAGTGAGTGTTGCTGGTTGTGGGGAAATTGCTTTTACGGCTAGTTTATGCCTTCCTTTGGGGCAGGATTGGTACTGGTGATGAGAAGTGGATCATTTATCCTAACGTTAAACGTTGCTTTAGTGTATCAGGCGAGGAAGCCGAATTTCACAGCAACTGTGAGCAAAACTTCCTCCCGGAAAGATCATGTTGAATGTATGCTACGATATTAAAGGAATTCTCCATTATGAAGTGTCATATAACAATTAACCAATTAATGCTAAGCTCTACTTCAATAAACGTCGTCTTTGGAAAGACGCTTTAAGATAAAGGCAACTCTAATTATTCAACATAAGGCTCTCCTCTACCATCATGATAATTCCCGTCTTCACACAGCTCGAATTACCAATGATCTCTTGGAGGAGATCAGTTGTGAAATAGTGATTCATTGGCCATATTTTCTTGACCTTACTCCTATTAATTATCACTTTTTGAGAGGATTAAAGATCCATTTCGATTGTCTTGGGTTGACATCAAGCGAAGTGGTTGAAAACGATTTGAATTCATAAGTTGCAAAAAAAACATGAACAATTTGACAAGCGTGGTATTATTAAGCTTGTTGGCAGATGGAATGAGGTTCTATGAAGCTATGAAGATTATGTTTATAATTATATATTTCTATAGTTATAAGTGCTTTCGTTTTAATATATACCCTAATATCAGACATTATATTTGTTCCAATCTGATAAAATAATATGGAAAACATAGTTTTCATAAATCTACTTATTTTCTTTACTTGGCAAACTAGAATGAAGCCACAATAAATCTTTCAAAATTATAAACCAGCAAAGTCTCTAATAGCACTTCAAGAGAGTTCAAGTCAAAATAAAAAGGTGAAATTCAGAGATAAACATAGATAAAAAGAAGAGAAGATAAGGTTATGATTACGTCAGCAACCTTCCTGCCTTTATATCTTAAAAAATAAATATTGATTTTATTCTTAAAATACTATATAAATTCTATGTTGCTCTCAACGACATTCCTAGAAAAGATATTCCACGTTTGTTATTTTATTAAAAAATAAATACTGTGCTATAGCAGTACTAAATCTTTTCTTTAATAGCTTGAAACTATTATTTCAAGTGGCCACTCGCTTAGCTAGCTCAAATAATGAGCTCAAATCAGCTCATGGACAAGAAAATTTGTATGCTATTAAAAATGATGTCACTCATGTTAAAGTTAGGGGAAAATCCTTCTAAGATTAGGAGAAGGAGTTCTTACTAAAGCCGGTGAGATTCTAATACAGTGCCTTGAGCCAGAAATGATACAGGGAGGGAACAATAAAGAATCCGTCATATTCTTATTAAATTCTTTATTCTTAATACATATTTTCTTGTATTTATTCAATTAAGGAATTGTTCCTTTTTAACGAGGCGTTTGTCGAGTCATTAAGAGTCTAATGCAGCTCTTCTGAACAGACTGTTAAAATCACAGAAAAAACACACCTTGATATCCCTTGGTTAGAATTAATAAAAGCAAAAAACTATTATACTAAACGATTCAATAATCTAAAAGAGAGTTATATAGGAAAAAGAAGGAAATAACAAAAGAAAAGAACACTATGTAAGTGAGAATAACTTTGGAAAATTCATTTATATGATGATTTTGTACAAGAGAGGGCAAGTGGTATTAACGACTCCGTATTGTCCAATCAATCTTAAATAGGGATGAGTAGAATGAGAATAAATAATTAATACAATAAATTGAGGAATGCTGAAGTGGTGAAAAAGATTTTATTTTAAGAAAAGATATTGAAGCATTACTCATACGTTCAGAGTTTGAGATTATAGCGAAGTGCTACACACTAATGCAGAAAACATTGATAGTTATTTATTCCGATGTTTAAATTTGATCTGACGTCAAATCCTAATTCAAACTTTACTCTCCTTTGTGTTTACCAGGTCTTAAAGTTGCAATTTGAAGTTATATTACATCAATTAACATAAGATAAGCATCAGAAGCTAATTTTTGATATTCTGATAAAACAAAACATTAAACACATAAATCCTGTCCTATTTAATTAAACTCGTTGGACGTAAGCAGAAATGGAGGAAATACGATGAAAGGGAACATGACTTCAGCTAGGTTTAATTGACTTGGCTTAGAATTGCCACCTGGAACCAATTTGTGCATTGTTGCCGTCGCTTTTAATACTCGAACTTGAATACTTGAATACTCGCCTTGAATATTCGAACTATGCTCTCGATGCGTTTGAATTCGATTGTATCAAAGGAATAAATGCACAATGCTAATAATAAATTTCAGTTTTGCTGAAATTGAGATAAATTTTATCAAACTCAAAATAAAGGAAGATCAAAGAGGAAGTCCATATGGTTTGCCTAATGAGACGAGCCGGAGAACTGATCCCTCAGTGTGCAGGGCTCAAAGGAGATACGTCTCTTAGATATTAATTCTTCCTGCTTCATTATTTCTTTCGTAGAATTGTTTGATTTGTGGAGGGTCCTTTTTTTAAACTTAACATGAACATTTTTCCCTTTATAAGGCTTTCTAACCGAATAGAAAAGGCATATGAATCTAGTCATGAATATATATTTTCATAAATGTCATTATCGAGGAATAGGTCACCTCCCCCCAAAATATGTCTATATATACATATATGTATCTATTGGTTGGGAGGAAAGAGATAAAAGCCACGAGAATATGTATATCCTCTAAGATACATACGCGTCCTTCGCTACGTACAAGTACATTCACTTGGTAAGAGTAATCCGTTGATTCCGAGGTATAAGAGTGCAATTTTAATATAGGGGCCGATAGCGTTTAATGAGTTTACCAAGTTGAAGTTCTAGGCTATATTTAAAGAGTGAAAACCAAAAATATAATTTCAATAAATCAAAGGTTAACATATATACATACGGGAAATATAGGTAATGTAAATAAGGACAATTCTGACAGAATATAGATTAATTGGCAATCGGGTAACGTTAATTGCTCGTTAATCAGCTTTTAAATGGGATACTATAAATCAGTAATACAGAGGGAATATTTATATGTCAAAAAGTGGGTCGATTACGGGAAGTACAAGCAAGGGTCGTTTTACCTTAATGGGGTCAGCTCGATGAAGGGGAATCCTTTAGCGAGTTGGTGCGTGGAAATGGAGATGGACAATGAACAGGACTCCCGATCGAATATGCTGACGGTGACAGGGGATGAAGGGGGGCGACCAGAAGACGAGTTCACGATCCTCCTTGAGACTGACGATGGCACTTCTGCTCCAGAGAAGTGCAACCTCCAAATCGCGAGACTTTGACGCGGCTCGGCATGAAGTCTCACACGGGAAACTGGAGATCCTTCAGGGGCGGTTCCAGATTAAGACGAGAGGAATCCTGGCCAATCCTTCGGGGACGAAACGATTTGAGGCTTGCTCTGAACAGAGTAAGCCTTCACAAAAGAGATGGACCTACCTGGTGAGATATAAGTCGATGGTATAAGCGAATACAAGGGACTTGAGGAAACAGACACACGATCTGAACCGAAGACGATAGGTTCTCAAACTCAATCTGCCTATTTTCGAAAATCCAGAGTATTTATATGACGGCCATTTTGGGAGGTTTCTCCTGGTTGGCAAACTCAGACAACTCGCTGAACATTTCTGGCGGTCAGATGGATTAGCTTTTATCGCCTGAACCAAGTCTTAATGGCCTTTACGATGTTGGCAAGAAACATTTGGCTAGCAGTTTCCCGACTACGGAGATTAACGCTTCCTTGGGGAGGTAATAGCTTTTAACACGCCCAACTAAATTAACTGAACCTGTGAGGCGGCTGACGGATATTCAAATTCCCTCTTATTCTTATTTTTTTTCTTGGGGTCCAGAGATTACTCCACATGAAGTTATACTTAGGAGACAGAGAGAGGGAAGGAATTCATGAAACAAATGAAGGGGTTATTCTTCTTGGCGTCCCTTCCCCTTACAGTTATCAAAAAGTAAATAAAGTAGAAATAACAACTGGGAACAATGTATTTGGTGAATGAGATAAATACATTTTCCTACCTAATTCGAGCATACCGAATTCAAATCTGAAATCAGATCAATACTTGATATTATACAATAATTTAAATTTTATCACGCCTATCATCATGCCCTGAAGTAATTTTAATCATCATTTTGCGTTACTTATAGTAAAGCAGGTTTTTTTGCACAAACATTTTATTACATATGAGAAGAAACTTGAATTACAAATTAGGATTACAAATACTGTGATCAAATAGATGTTAGTTTATTAATGACCGTACATCATGCTGGAGGAACTCTTCTTAATTTCAATCGGGCAAAAGTTTGCGTTTGTAACTTTCTCTTGTAAGTCTTCGCTAGCTTATCTCTTCTAATCGTCTAGCAGTAGTCCGCCAGCATGTGTCTATCGCAGTTACCTTGGTAGCCCTCTTCCATCGTCATAAAATCCTGATGGAAGCGTTCCCCTTGTTCGTCACTACCGGCTCCAAGATTCTCTGGGCATCGGTCTAGGGAACTTTTTAGGAAATACAGCTTCACACTAATGTTGCATCCCAGATTACGATATGCTAAAATCATATTAATAACCAAATCCTCGTAGTTATGCGCTTTTTTGTTTTCCAAGAAGTTACGAACAACGGCAGAAAATGAGAGCCAGAATCCCTTTTTCTTTTTCATTCATGGTGTTCACAAATCTAGAATCACTCAGAAGTCTTCGGATTTGGGGACCATCAAATACCCATGGTTTTATTTTTTTGTAGGATAAAACAAGAAACGCCGATACTATGTACTGACAACAATCATTATCAGTGCTCAATGCCTCGACATACTGCTTCATCAACCCCAGTTTGAGATGAAGTGGAGGGAAAACGATGTTCTCTCGACTAACGATTGGCTCAGTAACAATGTTTGGCATTCCTGCTTCCAAAGTTTCCCGAACTGACCAATCTTTATGGGACCAGTTTTTGTCACGGGCTCGACTGTCCCACATATAGATAAAGCATGGGAACTTTGTATATCCCTTCTGCTGGCCAAGGTCTACACATGTAATCCAATTGTGTTCATGGTCCCTAAGTAAATCTATGACCATTCTTATGTCATCGTGAGTTTCTCCCAGATGGACAGAGTGACGGAGAGGAACTGCACCAAAATCATTGCCATTATGCAAAAGAACACACTTGAGGCTACGCTTGGAGCTATCCAAAAACAGTCTCCACTCAGCATGGCTATAGGTACCAAGTCCCAACTCGGTAAACAGACTAGGAACATTGCAGCAGTATACAAATTGTTTGCCCTCAGAGAAATACTTAACAACTGTACTCTTCCTTGTTCAGTAATATGATACCCGTAACAACCTGTCAAGCATATGCTTTTCACTCAACCAGAAGGTTAAAAGTTCTGCATCTTTCTGGGAGAGCGCTAAATCACGTATCAAGTCACTCAAATCCTCTTGATTGAAACAGTGAAAAGCTATTTACTGTTCAGCATCTGATGATGAATCTGCAGACTCTAAATCCATTCCGTGGACGTCCATATCAGGTACATTATTTTCATCCTCGGAGGAAGCATATTCACTGAAAATCGGAACTGGTAAAGCTTCAGAATGAGGTACTGGTGGGATCGCCGAGGGAATGTTGGGGTAGTCGATCTTGTGGCAATTTTCCTTGACAATCCTTTTATTATTCACCAGACAGAAATAACAGTCCGATACATGATCCTTTGGCTCTCGCCCCACCATGGGGATTCCAGAAGGAAACCATTGCTCTTTCCTTTCGTCCACTCAAGAAGATGTTCCCCACAACTATAAAAAATAGCATGTGGGGCCCACTTCTTATCTTAATAGCCAGGAGGAACATCAAAATATGCCTTATAAGTGCGGATCACAAAGTTTGATATATTGCACCTTGGGGAACTAGCAGGTAACAGCCACATATGTAGCAGAAGGTGTCTGGATCATTAACGCAATTTCCTCTTGACGAAGCCATCACTCTAACATGAGACCTGAAAAAAGAAACAATAATGTCAATATTTTTCGCAATAACACTTATTACTATATTACTACTATTTACTGTGAAGTATTTGCTTTCTACAAGCACCCTCTCTGTCTGTCCGAGGTTCAGTTTTCTGGGACGCGAGACAATATAAATTATAGAATAACTATAGCATATAAGTAAAAATGGATTATATATTTGAAATCAGCATGAAAAATGAATTAAAATTGGCAGATAAATTAAGTCACTAGAAAATGGGATTAAAATTGTTCCCCTTTGTAATTATTAAATGTGGAATAATCTTAGTAAAGATTTTTTAAATAAAAAAGTTACTAGTTGAATAAATATTTGAATATAAATAGAAGTAAAAAGGTTTCTTTATTTAGAAGCAGAAAAACACTGTTGTTAGGGACTTGAACCTCGACCTCATTTTTACTCCCAAAACATCAACAAAACGGTATTTTCAAATAATCGTAACCAAAAATCTTATATAAAATGAAACTTATTATTACAAAGATAACAAAAAAATATTTTGTAACCAAAGTGAAAGAATACATTGAAAAGGATGAAGATGAATTAACAGTAAAAGAATTAAGCTATAGAGCTGATACGCAAAATCTTAAGCGACACAGGAAAATTCACAAGAATAATATTATTTAATTGGGTTTAACTCATGAAATTTTTGTGGAGTTGTGTTCACTAGTAGATCTAATTCCCTATTATTTGTTTAGTTAAAAAGAAAAGGAAAATTATTGATCATAAGGCTAAAAAAATGAAATGAAAGAGAAATTGAATGATGAATCAAATCAAAGGATATTTGGCTGGTCCAAGATAAATTTAGTATTAAAAACAGTACTAATCGTGTTTATATGCTTTGTAGTCGTCATATACCGCTTTGGTTAGGCGAGGAAAGAACAAAATTTAGAGATACTCCTCCTGGATGTAGTGAAAGTCCACCTTGCCTTCTCTTGATGTGGAAAGAATTCCTGATTTCAAATTTTTTAACCTAATTCTAGGTTTTCAAATTGCTAATACTACTAGGTCATTAAAAATAGCGGGAATGGGTGGGTGCAACACCCTACAATTAAAGGGGGCTATTGGGGCGGAGCCCCCATTTCCAAATAATTACTTTAGGGTTCATATACAATTCGAAAGCCTAGTGATGTCAATGTTTGAAATCATGAATTCTTTACATAACAAGAGAAGTTAAGGTGGACTTATTTTAATTTAATTTTCAACCCATCGAGGTGGAGTATCTTGAAAATATGTACTTTCCACGCAAACCGAAACCATATATGACGAATACAATGCCTAACAAGTCAATTAGTACTGTTTTTAATACTAAAAATAAAGCGTAGGTGTTTTGAAGTTTGATCATTAGGTTAATATTAGTGAATTCTTTAGATGTAAAACATGCTAATTAAAAATAGATAAAAAAATCTGGCTTGTAATCAGAAAATATTTTAGATTAGTAACTGGCGGAATTCCATCTGAATGATTTTCAATGTGAGTAATTTATTATTACACTTATAGAAACGCAATTATCGCCTAAAACGACAAGAGTTGATCAATGTATATCGTGTTCTACTCAGATGAGTAATATTTAAATCAACAAATTCTATAAGCAATTTTGAATGGGAGGAACTAGAACAGAATAATGTGTTGAAATAATCCTTGTTTAAATAATAGACAAATGAAGAACAAATCAGCCTGTATACGTGTTCAACATATGATATATTTAGGGGGCTAAACCAGTGACATTTCTTTTAAAAAATTGTACATTTTACTTGTTAGTACTGCCTCCCTAGTGAATTTGTTTGAATTATCTATCGACCGATATTTTTTGCCCTCTTACCTCCTTTTGAATCATATGATGCAAAGCCTATAAGCTTTGCCTGAAGATTGGGGCTGCTTTCATCGGAGGGCAGAGAAGTCCTTCACACTAGAGAAGGAACGATGAACTCAGAGGAAGACTGCAAAAGGTTAGAAAACATCTCAGTAGCTCCGCCAGAAATCCCAATATGGTTAGGCAAACAACTGATTGCCCCAATAGGCATCGTATTAATGTCATCGAGTGTTTTAGCTAATCCCCAGACTTGAATCACATAGAACATCTTTGGAAATTTTTGAAAATTAATGTTGGAGCATAGCAGCCATCCAATCTTGTGGATTTAAAGCAGATGCTTAGAGGTAAGGCTTGCAGGTCCACCCGTTTTTGGACATGTTCTGGAGCCTACTAACCACTGATATCTCGATCACAAACCAGGGTCAGAAATGCCTATAGGTGCAGTTTTATGTGTACTTTTTTCCGGAAAACCTACTTTACCCATAATTGACTGAAGTACAATATTAGAAAATGTATGGATTTCCAGCTAAAATGAGCTTCAGATCTGAAAAGTACACATAAAACTTAATAAGAAAAATACATTTTGAAATTCCTTCAAAAGATCCAGCACCAGACCTAACCTAAACTTTCTTAACCTTACCTCAACTTACTTTACCTTACCTTACCATACCTTAGCCCGTCTTACCTTACGTTACCTAACCTAACCTTAACGTTATTTTCTTCACCTTCTCGATTCAACAAATTTATGCGCAGAAAAAGGTTTAAAACCAAAAGCCAGAATTTGCTCGAATGCACGGAATAGAAAGCCACGTAACCTTAAACGCACTTAATGTTAATTTGTATGTGGTTTTAGGTTTTTTCTAATCTTTAGCAATTATATTAGAGTAAAAGAAATTTCGATCTTGTCTAAATTACAATTCCTTCAGCATGTTAGGCATTTAATAACTTGCGACACTATAGTGTGAGCCCTATATTTTTCTAAGGGCTTAATATCGTCCTCAAAGACTTCACGTATAATTTTGTATTGTAACTTAGAACAACCACCGCACGCTATTGTAACACTTAAACTGAGGACACAGATATCCGCGAACTGTCTGAATTATATAAAAGAGCATGCTATTGGCTAAATAGTCAAAATAAGCACGCACCGATCGTCTACAGATTTAACATAGCATGCTATTGGCTAAATAGTCAAAATAAGCACGCGCCGATCGTCTGCAGATTTAACATAGCATGATATTGGCTAAATAGTCAGAATAAGCATGCACCGATCTTCTGCAGATTAAACATAGCATGCTATTGGCTAAATAGTCGAAATAAGCACGCACCGATCGTCTACAGATTTAACATAGCATGCTATTGGGTAAATAGTCAAAATAAGAAAGCGCCGATCGTCTGCAGATTTAACATAGCATTATATTGGCTAAATAGTCAGAATAAGCATGCACCGATCTTCTGCAGATTAAACATAGCATGCTATTGGCTAAATAGTCAAAATAAGCACGCGCCGATCGTCTGCAGATTTAATATAGCATGATATTGGCTAAATAGGTAGAATAAGCATGCACCGATCTTCTGCAGATTAAACATAGCATGCTATTGGCTAAATAGTCAAAATAAGCACGCACCGATCGTCTACAGATTTAACATAGCATGCTATTGGGTAAATAGTCAAAATAAGAAAGCGCCGATCGTCTGCAGATTTAACATAGCATGATATTGGCTAAATAGTCAGAATAAGCACGCGCCGATCTTCTGCAGATTTAACATAGCATGCTATTGGCTAAATAGTCAGAATAAGCACGCGCAGATCTTCTGCAGATTTAACATAGCATGCTATTGGCTAAATAGTCAGAATAAGCACGCGCCGATCTTCTGCAGATTTAACATAGCATGCTATTGGGTAAAGAGTCAAAATACGCAAGCGCCGAACGTCTTCAGATTTAACATTAGATACTTTTGCTCTCCTTTAGAAATTAACAGGGTAAGCCGATATATATGCAACGATCGGTTTGCCATGTGTAATTACTGTAGCTGCGACACTAAATAAGAATGAGTTTGAATTTGTAATTGTTACTGGTACTCCATTAAATCTGGTGCAATTTTGTGAAATATGTCATTCAAATCTAAATATTTCCACTGCTCATGGTGAATCAATAAAAGTACATGTTTTAATAAAAGAATACCAAGACTCGTTATTTTAAGAAGGTTCAGTAGTGCTGTTTGGGTTTGATGAGAAGTCTTCACATCTGTAAAGATAAGACGCCCTCAGAAATTTGATCCTGCAAAGTCGTTGCCAGGGGTAACATTAGGAATTAAATATTTTATATTGTAGAGGGTTCTGGATAGAGGTAGTACTTTTCCTGTTCGACCGTTACAGCCTTCTTAGTAGGGTGAACGGATACCACTGGTCATGATCCATCTCCTAAACTCCCAGTGCTTGCTTCAACTGCCACATCCAGGTACACTGCCTCACCCGGTGGGCTAAACCACACGAGGGGATGGTGTGTACACTGCACTATAGAGCTAGGCGGAGGAGCTGACTCTAGCAGCCAACGGCTACAGATCAACCAACAAAGAACAGGAGGTTAAAGTTTGCGATAATATATATATATATATATATATGTATTTATATATATATTGGCAAAAGTAGAAGTAGTGGAATCGCCAAGAGAATGAAGAAATACAAATGCGGAATGCGCCGGGGAATTATAACTTTCTGCTTTTTCTTACATAGGTTTAGTTATGATCATACAATTGACTTTGATAATACTAAAAATATTTCTAATTCCTACAATTTTATATATATAGAAGCCAAATAGAATCAGTTCAAATAAAAGAAATTCCCAATATCAATTCATCCGACAGTCACTTCAACAGTAATTTCTTTATAACAGAAGACCTCTCCCACTTCAACTCGAAAATCTCTTCCTGCACCAGACTGTGGATTAAAATCTGAATTGTAAATTTGTGTTTCCTTAGCTTAAGCATCTTTCTGTAATCATTAGTTTCCTGAGAATGAAGAGGAGAGACGTCACCGTCAAGACCGGGAATAAATTAGTCCTAAATACTGTGGTTTGTTCGTCCTTGTATTTTACACTAAATTAGAGAGTGGAATACTAATAACTTAACCAGCATCAATTAAAAACCTCTTATGTGTTCTGAGGTCATTGAGCTATAAACAAAAATGGGACATACTATGATGTGACAAGTTGTTGAGACCGGGGTGAACAGCGATGTGCAATCGGATCAAAATTATTGGTGAGACCAAATATCCTGTATAAGGCAGAAGAGTTACCAGGAAAGACGCACGGCTGCGATTGTGGTCTCCCTCTGGATATGTACTGAGCGTGTTCCAGGAATGAGATTTGGGCTTAAAGCTTTTCTTGTTAAGCTTCTATGAGGGCTACTGATGCACACAATCGTTACTGGAAAGCCCGGACAGATTTGCCAGCCTTGGCAATAACTGTTACTTGTGTATGTGAAGTGTGGTTGAAAGATGAGATTTGGGTAGTGTGAGATAACATCACTATTTTTTAAGCATAGATTTCTCAAGCATAGCATCTTGGAATAAAGGGTAAGTGAGGATTGTAGAATTTTAGTTAGTGGGTGTCACTTGTAATGCGCTTGAGATTGAACAACAATTTACTTTGCTAATCGACGACTGCGAGGAAGAGCTTAAAAATTCTAGAAGTGGCACAGAAAAAACTGGGCTTACCTTATGGAAATTATTCGCATCGCCCATTTTAAATATAGTGTATTGCCGGGGACGGTTTTCTGTTTGTATTTCTCCTGAGGCCATTCGTGTCGCTTCTCCTAACTCCGGATATTGAGTTCGTCTTCACTCCGGGAAAGGAAGGTTTCATTTACGTCTGGGAGATAGTGGGATGGAACTATGGCAAATAATGTATTATTATCATACCAGGGACACCAGATGTAGCAAGAACATATAGTTTTTGGTAGGGAGGGCAACCTGTTCAATAGGGTCAAGGCTCTTCTCTTGAGACAACTGCACATTGGTATTCGTGCATAAGACAAGACTTCTTCCGTTACAAATATGTATATATATAATGTTATGAATAACGTTGATATATTTTTATAAAACAGGCTCCTGATTAATATATATATATATATATATATATATATATATATATATATATATATATATATATATATATATATATATATATATATATATATGTATATATATTAAGAAATATTACTGCAGTAACGCAATTAATTATGCGGCTAAAAGGCTATTTTTGGCAAACATAGTCTTCCTCAAAGCCCTCGGAAGGAGGTCTTCTCACATATTCGAGGAGGCAACAGTTAAAATAAGCGTTCTCTCAGATAGCCATAAAGTATCTTTCCATTGGCTTTTTCAAGTGTCACGCCTGCTTGTCGAAGAGAATGGAAAATGTTTCTTCTCTATTTGCTCTACGCCTTATGTATATATATATATTTATATATATATATATATATATATATATATATATATATAGACCATCAGAGATACCCGTCAATTTCCCGAAAAAATAATTCGTTTGGAAAAAAAGCAAGACTTTTTAGCTAGCAGGGCATTGCCTAGGATAAAGTCACGTGGTAATTAAATCGAGTGGACTAAATTTAGTAAGTTCATTATTATAATTTAACTTCGTGGTACGGACGTTTCTGGTAGTAACCCATTCTCAAGGATATGACATTATATATATACAAACATAAGACCTTTTTAGCAACGTTATAAGATATTTCTAAATTAATTATATGGGGAATGGGAAATATGTTTTTGTTTTTAAAATATAAAATGAGATTAATTAGTTTTGTGTGTCTTCATTATAAAGAAGGTAGATATTAGAGATATTTGAACAATATGGGCTGTTTTTTTGAGGGGGGTAGACTGGATTTAGCGTGTGTAATTCGTAGGTCATCATAGTTGTAGTAAAGGTGGAAATGAGCTTGTTTGGGAGTTTAAAGTGGGGGTTTTAAATCTAATATAAATAGATTCCAGTGTACGTAGTTGGTATTCGTTGTTGCTGTATCTTTAATTGAAAATTATTTAAGTTTGGTTTATGGTGTGGATGTCTGTTTTCGTAGTGTATTCGGATAGGGGAGAATTCAGGATTAGTTAGTGGGGCTCCAGTTCTGTTGCTGATGCCTAAATGTGCGCAAATACGGGTATGTAATGTGCGCTGTGTCGATGCCAAATACACCTCGGAATTACATCTCGAGCAGGTTAATTCATATATAATAGAGGATCGAAGCAGCGTTGGTATTTTGTCTTTAATTTTGAAAAGATGTTGTACTTTGTGTGTGTTTTGAAAAATTTATATAAATTGTGTTGTAGGAAATTAAATTTTAAGAAAGGTTGAGAATTTGTCCTAGAGAAGTGAATTGAGGGGTCCAATATAAGGAAGAGGTATAAAAAACTTCTCCTTAGGGACATTGTATGAGGGAACTTCTGGGTTAAATATTTTATTGATTAACTTTCAAAGAATTCAGTCGTATAAGTTTGAAGGATATCCGTTTTGTTGGAAATAGTTAGTAAGGAAAGTGACCTAGTTTTGGAAATTTAGTTATCATGAGGCAAGATTGTAAGAGCAAAAAAGTAAGGTTTTGATAGAGTTTAATTTGATTTTGGTGGTACCGCAACTAAATAAATGGAGTCCAGAGTCCGTATGTGTAGGTTTTTGGTGAATGAAACTAAAAAAACCATCGGTTGTACGTGTTATTAGATGTCCAAGAAAGGAATGGACTTGTCTTCCTTTTCTTGAGTGAATTTAATATTTTGATGTAATTAGTTTATGTACTCTAGGAATTTATCAGATGAACTTTTAGAGCGCAAAAGGGCGATGGTGTCATCTACGTATCACGTGAAGAAGAGAAGACGGAATTGTAATGGGCATTTGTCAAGTGCAGAAAAAGGTTTCCATTAAATGAGAAACTGTAAGTAGTATTTTCCTTATTTTTTTCTCATTAAAACCGTGAAATAGAGAATCGGAGCAAGGGAATTCGCGAGAAATAAATATATCAATAGTGTTTAAAAGTGGGATAATGGTATATAGGGTGGATATGGTAAAACTAGTCATATATAAGTTAGAACTTTGTTTTGTAATTTATCCTTTTAGGTGCATAGAATTTTTTAATTTGGCGTTTTTATAATTAGGAAGAAGGTTGCTAGAATAGATCGAAGGGAAACATTATGTTTATGGAATTTAGGGAGACCATAGAGTTGATTGTAGGTGGAGTCTGGAAAGTGGAGCTGTTCACAGGTCTCTTCCTTAAGAGCGTGCGCCTTTGATTGAAAGAAGAATCCCATTGACTTGGTCTTCACGTCGGAGAAAATTTGGTTCGGTCATCTGAAATCATATGCATCTTTCGTGTATATTCTTCTTTGTTAATTATAATTACCCCTCTACCTTTGTCAGGGTGGGTAATGATAAGGTTATCTTTTAAAGATAGTTCTCGTAACAGGGTTATATCATCTTTACGGATATATAAAGGGATTGTACGAAAACGTTTCAGCTTGTGAAAAAAGTCGTGGCCGATGAGAGAAATCCTCAGTTGTACGGCCTTAAATAGCCCTCGTATGGTGAAATATTCAATTTGTTGCGAAGGCGTCTCAAATGTGAAGATAAATTTAATTTGGTTCGGGAAAGTTGGGGGTAGACAAAAGTCTAGTTTAAATGCTAGTAGTAGTTTCTGGATCTGGTAGATTTGAAGAAGTGAGGTGCATTCGTTTGAGATTACATGCGTGAGTCCGTTTGACTTTGGATATGTAGGCTTTTACCGTACGTTGAGTGAGGGTAAGGAATGAAAATATATTGTCAATTAAGGATACTCTATTTTTCAATTGAAACGTAAGATGAGGTAGAGATTCTTGATGACGTTCCTTTAGTTTGGTTTGAAGTTGATTTCGTTGGCTAGAAGGTAGGTGAGAGATTCGTGGCCTTTAACCTTATTTTTCATTATTATCCAACAATTTTATATGTGAATGACATCTGAGCTATTACTAGGCCAATCCAAAATATTAAATTTATTGTCAGTAAGCCATTTTGTCCACATTCTAGCCTTGTGACAAGGTGCCCCATTATGTATGAATGTTTCTCTCTCCTAGATTGCCATTACTACGGGAAGTTTCTCCTGTAATATTGCAAAATACCGTGCGCCATTCATAGTTGTGTTCTTAGGAAGAAAATATATGCTTCCTCTCCTTTTGAAACTGAAACAACCCTAAATCATCAAACTTGGAAGGTCTTTCATTGTCTTTGGGTTCCATTATATTTAAGCCAATAGGCACACGAACCTTTTTAGGACAGCTTCTGATTGTTACAAATATTTAATCATCGCTGAATAAAACTTTTTCCACTAAAAAATCGTCAATGAATGTATTTTTTTAACAAAGTGCCACACGTTTGTTACACATTTTTTTCGTAATTAAGTTTTTTTTTGCAAAAATTGCGACATGGTTTTCAGAGTTCTTTTTGTAGCTGCTTCTTAATAGTTCGTTCAGAAACATCAGGTATTACATTATTTATACTAAATTATAGTTCTTTTGCAGTTATTGTTGGATTATGCACTACTAAACTTTCGAAAATTCGTTTTTCTCGCTCTGCCGGATCGATTTTTAGGTAGTGGAGTAGATAGGCTAAAATTCTATTTGCACGTGAAACCCATAAATTAACAGTAACTTGGGCTATATTTAATTTATTAGCTATCTGTCTTTGAGATTTCCAACATTTATGAAGAGCAACAATAGCACCTCGGCAAGAATTTTCGTGTTGTTTCTTACCACACATTAGAAATATATTATATTTTGACCACTTTCTGTAAAAAATCGCCAAATTATAACGAAATGGAAAAAAAAACATGAAATCGGACAAACTTGACCTACGCCCACAAGCAAAGAACGCTACTACAATGCTAACTTAAGATTGCATTGAAAACCTGTCACATCAGAGCGTTATATGAAAGCTATCAGATGTTTCTAAAAACAAATCTAATACAAAGCGAATTATGCGTCACCACTTTTCCGTCGATAATGGTGGCATGTGAAAAATGATGCAATCACAGTGTTGTTTACATCAGTTTATGTGTTGACAGTTACAGTAGTAATACTGACTCATGTGGCTCATGAAATTTTTATCTTATTTCCTTTTGCTATTTTATATGTATGTTCTTGTATATCTGTGCTTTTAAGATTACATCAGTGTTTTCTTATTTAAGGCTGTTTGAAACGTTTTATTGTTGGAGAATATTGCTAGTGCAACAATTAAATGGAAAAAAACAGGAATATAAAATAACAATCATTCAAATTATGGCAAACAAATGGAAGATGTCCTATCACTCCTACTCTACCCCCACATGAACCAAAACATTCTACTCCAACAGTCATCCACTCTGATCTCCGCGGCATTTGAGGTTTTAGGGATAAAGCTAGAATCCTCACAATCCGAAAGGACAGCATCATTTAGAGAATCGAACAGCTGTACAAGAAATATTAAGCACAAATGAATGGCAAACAAGACGATCGGATCCACAGCTCTGCAAAGAAAAGCAGTTTTTCCAGCAGATAAAGGATCTGTTTGATATAAGTCTCTATAACGCAATGAAAATGATAAGAAGTAAAGAAGATCGAGAGTTTTTGACAGCTTAAAGAGAGCCTGGAAGAAGGGGCCACATGGGTTCTGTTGATAAATCCTTAGCCGCTCAAGAAAAGCGTGTTAAAGCAAGATCAGCCAATGAGTCACAGTGGAATAAACACGAAGAAATAGGAGCCTCGACGTCCTTAGCCAAAGTCATTCTAGCGTCGTCCAGTAGTAGCAATGAAGACAACTCTACTAGTGAGAAGACTACTCTCGAAGAATCCCAAAGAGCCTGTGGACGGGCTAGCATACCAAAACGAACAAGGGGAGCAAAAAATAATGTCATCAGACCAGAAGTTGCAGCAACTTTCTATAGAATTGAAATGACTGACAGGCAAGCTACTATGGTTGCTACCATAAGGCTAAAACCATCGGAGAAGATGGAGGGCAACTTAACATCAATCGGTCTACAATCAGAAGGCAGCGCCACTTTCAACAGGTAATGTTTTCTATGCAACTAAAGGAATTTTTCTCTTTAGATGTGCGTCTTGATATCCATTAGGAAATAAAGTTCATGTCAGACCTAATGAAAACAAGTGGACAGTCAACCGCCTCCCAGGGAATGGAGTGACCCAAATTCTACGAGTAGACAAACTTTCAAGTGGTACTGGCTCAGAGCAAGCTAAAGCTTTTGCTTCAACGCCTAATGAATGGGGGCTGACTGGACTTGTTGTAGGGATTTCCTTCGACGCAACTACCTCTAACTCTGGACGTAAAACAGAAGCCTACATACTCATAGAGCAACAAATTGAGAGATACCTTCTCTAGTTGGTATACTGTCGTCACCACATACACGAAATCATTGCAGAAGCTACTTGTCACTCTACCTTTGTCTTTAGTGAGGGACCCGAAGTAAAACCCTTCAAAAGATTCAAAGGATATTGGCCACAAATCGATTGCAGTTCCTTCAGCACAGGCATTAATGAGTAACAAGTTGCTGTGGTAATTAATGACATAGCAAGGGATATTCTGAATTGGGCAGTGAGCCTATTGAGGGATAGAAAATATCTGCGTGATGAATACCATGAATTCTTTGAGCTCTAAATAGTTTTTCTTGGAGGGGTTCCACCACTCCAGATTCACTTCCTGGCTCTCTGTTCGATGCTTCATGCACGGTGGCTGGCTAAGGTGATATATGCCTTGAAAGTTTGTTTTTTTCGCATGCAGTTCCAGTTCACATAAGGGAAAAGGAGGGCCAATGATTAGTATGCATTTTTGCAGTAGGGATCTAATTGAAGCACTTGATAGAAGCCTCTCTTACCTTGCATGCACTACGGATTGATCTTCAGCTCCTTAAAAGCCAGAAAGAATATCAAAGTATTCACGTTACGATCAGCAAAGCTACACTTGCCAAATTCTTAAGCCATCTCTAGTATCTCTCTGTAAATTTGGCTGTGTTCGACTTGTTTGATCGTCATTTATCTATCGAGGAGAAAACCAGTATAGTGAAGGCAATGAGAGTGTCGCCAAAAGTACAGGATTCTGCAAAATGAGTAACACTTCCGGTGAATAGCATTGATACATCCCAGCTCCATGATTTTGTTTCTGCAAGAACACTGGAAGTCGACAAAAAGCTTAGAATTAAGACCGACTTCTGCAGTTAAACCCATCTACCCGGACTTACCGTGGCACTTACCGTGACAAATTATGTAGCTGAACTTGGGATTTCATTGATCCAGGAGTACTGTCTTAAAATATCGAGAGACGAAGATCAAAGGTAATATCTGCTTTAGGTTGTTCAAGCACATCACCACTAATACCTAAATTTTAGCCGTCGTCTTTCATCTTTTTGGGGGCACCTTAGGACCTAGAGTTTTCTATTTATGTTGCCTTTTCTACTGGAGTTAGTTTGAAGGTCGTCGCGAGCAACAAAGAATGAAAACCTTTTTCTTATATACCTCCATGTTCTAGTACTGTTCACCTTTAGAATAAAAAATGCAGTATTTGCTACTATCTAGTGCTCTTGGTGTTGAGGTTCGGACCTATCTTTGCAACTGTCGGGAGGTTAAGGAAACTTAATGGAACATTATATTTTGATTGTATGTAAAAGTAAGAAACAAAGCATAAATAACAGGTTAGATATGAAATGAATCATATTGGAATAAAAAAAAAGGCATTTTCCCTTCAAGATGAGCAGGTGTTGTGTGATACACAGTTAAACGATAGAGGTGGCTTTATACTTAATTAAGATAAAACAACATTTAGATTTAAGTTTATATCATTTCTATAAAAATAGAGAGAGTTATTAACAAATCACTATAACCCTACGGAATCTTCAGGTGGCAAAAATCCAAGTTTCTTGTGAAAATTGTAGCGCTTACAACAGAAATGGTCTTGTGATTTTGCATTTGTGCTGTTCATTGTAACAAGCTTTGATTCCTCTTTCTTTGAAGTGCCTCTTGAGCTGTCACCTGAGGACGGTAGTAGTCATACCAATATATTGATTTTGAATGAGTCTCGTACTACTTATATAGGCATTCGAATATTTACACCACATTCGTAGCCTTTGGCTCGATTTTCTTTTTCACAGAGTTTGTTTCTCATTAACAGGTTGCGGACGCTTGTATTCTTACATAAAACAGAACATGGACTCATACCACAACTAAGACAGAGAAATGAATCACCTAGTCGAAAAGACCTTTATTAAAAAAGTTCATTATTCACCAACGCATGACTCCTACTGACCCAATAGAGTAGATCAATTATGTAATTTATTACAGGATAAATAAAAGACGCTCTCTCTTTATCAAGAATAGATGTCTACCACTATGTACATTGAACGCTGCATTTCTTCGTATTTTGGGATCACCTCATAAGTCTAGCCCTTATGTGTAGCAAACAGCACATCTTTAATATGATCCATCAAACGCCACAGTGTAGGGCACAGGATAACCCTCTGGAAGATTAATCATAGACGACTGCGGATGACTGAAGCATGTCACCATATGAGAAAGAAGACCAAAAATAAATATACAGCTCCAGCCAGAACCCAGCTTGCCCACCACTCGCACTCCTAATGTCAACCTCAGAACCTCATACACCACCTTGTCATTTACATTGTGTCTTTTATCGATCGCTTTAATTTTACTTTATTAATAGTTCGCCAATCTGACCATGATTTATTATTGTAAGTTTTCTCTTCTCTGATTATTCCTAACCAATATTCTCGTCCAAACCGAATTATGCAAAAATAGGCCCAATTTTGGTCAATTCCACTCATTTTAACCCAGAGATTATCAGGTAAAAGTTGGAAATAGGTCTTGGCTAAAATTATAGTTCCCGGGTGTTTCTCTCCTTATGTTTGTTAAGAAGAGCGTCGTTGTAAAAGTTAGAAATTTGCGAGCTAGCTATCAATGTTGACATTTACAGATGATGTATCACACTTGGTCTCGTATATATATATATATATATATATATATATATATATATATTATAAAGTTATAAATATATGAATAAGGGTATATATCCCAAGTTCACTAATCCCTTGTCGATAACCCTAAATTTATTTATGTTAGCCAACAGTAGCCTCATTTAAAAAAAAACAGCGATAACCGACCGAGGCTGATCACCATTATTATACTACCTGGGGTTATTATCTGAAATTCGATAGTAATCATATAAATAGACTCTTTTTATAACAATTAACGGCTAGTCTCTTTACAAACTAAAATAATTGAACATACGCTATCTTCAGCTGCAGCTAGGTATTAATCTGAGTGGCCTTTGTAAGCAACCTAGATATCAAGTGACCTAAAGATTAAGTCTACCAAAAGAAGATCTTAATTAAGTTTTGAAAAATCCGACTTAAATACCACCTCTAAAAGTAAACAGCAGATCGCAAGTAAAATATATATAAATAAACAAGCAAAATTTTCGCCACTTCTATTTACAGGAGGAGCTTGTACTTTGCTGTGCAGCCGTTCCCCCTGCGGGCCTCCGGCCCGTTTGGACACGCAGACCCTCTTTTCACCCTCTTTCATAACGGTTTTAACAAATTGTTTAATTCCCCCTTTGATATGTGCCAATTAGGATGGTGTACAAAATATTACATTTTTGCGAGAACTGTTTATTGGGTAAACCTTATTGAGTGAAGAGGCTATCCAAACTTTCCCAAATTATATAGAAGAAACTAATTGCCTCGAAAGGAAAACACAATAATGAACGCATCTAGAAAGGAACAATCTATTCAGCTTAGAAAGTATACGTAAAATACGCAAATTCCTTCAAGTTTTGACCGTTTTTAGACGAATTTTTAATGTGGATCATTCACTCTGGCTTGAAAATAATACAAATTACACAGGTAAAATTGAAGTGAACTTGTTTATGAGCCATTTAGAAAAGGATTGTTTCGAAAACTTTGTCTATTAGTATAGTTATTTTCTGAAACAGTTCGGCAGGAATTTTATCTAGTAATAGTGTAGAAACCCGTAAAAAAGTTAAGATAAAGTCATCAGAAGTGAAATTTAATGAAATAAGAATAGAGAATACCAAATTATCGTATTACTATAAAAATTCCTAGTTGTATTTTTTATTTAAACGCTATTAGTATTTTTTTATTTAACCTCAAATAGTAGCTACATAACACGAACCAATAAATACATACAAACCTAAACTATGCAAAATGACAAGAACCACTAAGGCAAATAGAATTAAATAGAAAGCAACCAAAATTGCCAGAAGGAGCCCCAACTACCCCACATGTCACTTCTTGTTCACCCAAACCCCAAGAAACTAAATACTTTGAGAAAGACTTCCTCCTCCATAATAATAATAAAACCAATCTTTATTAGTGCAAGAAATAATGCCGAGTATAGAGGACAAGTAGTATTGAACTGGCCCATCCCAGTATCAGGATAGGTAGCTCAGCTGAAGATCCCCCCCCTCTATAAATCTTTTTGAGAGGGACTCCATCAAAATGCGCTGCATTTGCATGAAGAAATTGCATACAACTTTAAATTTAGCTCTGCCGCCTCTTATCTCCTTTGCAGTGCAGATTCAAGAGCTGAAATGATTCCTGCCGTGTAGTCAGATCCAACGAGATCGGAAACGAGGAGTACCCAAACTTATCAATCCCAACTGATATTTCGAACAAATTATAATTAGTGTATATATTAAGCACGTATAAATATAAAATACCGGTTATCATTATTTCCCAATGTTAAGTCAAAATAAAGTCATCCATTACACTTATTAAAGCAATGATTAGCCACCTTCACTCTGCATTAGCAATGCCTGGGGAACTATCATCTAGACAAAATTTTACTTTATTCAATATGCCAATCTAACAGCACTAAAATATTTAATCTGGTTGATTTATTTTTCACTCTTGCCGTCTCAGTACATCAGCGATTTCATCCCTTCGTAGAGAAAAATGGTATGTTACAAGTGATGTATTGGATACATTCACGTGCTTGTCGTCAATGAGGAACGTGCCGCAGTCAGACCAAATGTAATGTGAAGGTTGCTAAGCATTGCTCGATAACTGCATATAATCGTTGCATTGATTTCAGTCTAACTGGACACGAGGTTATCGATTGTTCACTCCCCCCTGTACTTTATATCTTTACCCCTTAATATTTGCGTGTGGACATCCTGAGTATGTAACGATAACACTTTATTTTATTTAAACATGTAAAGCGCCCTTAAAGAAACGTCAGTAAATATAGGATGATCAAGCACAGAAAGACTTCTATATTATTTCAACTAGAAGCGAAATATCATAATAACGTGTCCTTCGCACAATTTGTACCATCTGTCGCTCTATCGTTGACTGAGTCGTGGCTTTTTCCCCCAAAGTCACAGATTTCCATTTGTATGTCCATATTCATACTGCAGGAAAAAAATAGAGCTTTAGAGGTTCCAGGAGGCAAAAGTAGACACACAGAGAAGAACATAAAAATATAGACAAATAATAATAAAGAGAAAATTTTACTCTTTAGTTAACAATATAAGAAAATGTTAAAAATTCCGTTAATGGGGGGGGCGGCAGCTGTTTTCTTTATCAATAAAAAAAGCTTTAAACCATATTTAATATTTCAGTTTCGATATCATTTAGGTAAATTATACATAATAATGTATCCAGGACATAAATATTAACTTATTATGTATGCGCCCTTGTTACGCTTAGAAGGATACCACCGAGTAGTTTAACCATACTCATCTCCTGCAGACTAAAGAGCAAAGAGAAACATTTTACTTTTAATCTCGGCCACATTTTCTACTAATTAACCAATTTATTTTCAGCTACAGCATTTAGATGTAGGTTTCAGTCTCTCAATTACAATCGCATCGATTCCCCCAAATTAAAGTAACTGGAAACATTAATGAAAAAATTAAATTGTTTTGCGAGGACTAAAAAAAAAATACTTTCTAAAAATATTTGTAGCTAAAGTTCATTATCATCATTTATGGATAATCTCATTAACCGTTATTGAAAGAGCTTAATTAGAAACACGGTATTGATAAATTTCCCCCTCAATAAAAAAGGCGCCTATTATTGTGTATTCAATACGGCCGGCAATCTTAATTAAAAATGAATCTTATTTAAGTTTAATCGGTCACAGACTATTATTAACACTATTTCTAAACATGCAGCTATTCTGTTTGTTAAAATATCCACGCTAAAACATGTATCATAACTACCCGAAGTGTCTAAGTAGGTCGGTCATCACTAAGCACAAAACTACTTATTCAATTCAAGCAACATAAAACATCTGTGTCACGTTATGGTTAACAATCGGTTTTAGTCATCAAGGGTAAGGCCCTCATTCATAGGATTATTTACATATATTTCCAGGATAATCTTGAAGGTGTGTCTATTACATAGATCTCTATCAACTGTTGTTTCACTGATTTTGTTGACTTTCTCTTGTGCATAAACTCTCAGCTTAATCCTTCACTATTTTTCCCACTATTCTTAATTATAATCAATGCCTAGATAGGGGAAAGCTATGACCTTAATTACGCTCCATCTAGACCAAAATTTTTAATGGTGTAATTTTAGATCAATGCCTAGATAGGGGAAAGCTATGACCTTAATTACGCTCCATCTAGACCAAAATTTTTAATGGTGTAATTTTAGTTGATCAACTTTTGAACTCTTCGTCAAAGTAAATTTTATTCCATAGCAAAAAGAGTCATTGGGTAACTAACACAACTGCACTTAATTTTGCATTTGACACTTAATTTAATTTATTTCAGTTTGTTGACACCTTCGGGTTCTCCTTTGATCCCTAGCCATTCATTGTATTCATTTATTTTCGAGCGTATTGAATACTTGGTGTTATTCATCTGTACGGATTAATTAATTCATTATTGTTATATAATATAATCAACAGACACAAAGGTTTTATTTCTCTTACCTACCTACCAACAGTTTATATTTGAACTTTAATAAATCATTAAAATGCCCTTCTATTCTTTAATTTTAAACAGAACAATTATTTCTTCCCTCTCTATTATCTCCATTCAGGAAGCTTGTTATGAAGCAAGAAATTCCACCAACCGAAATCATTAAATAGGAATCATGACTGGAAAAATCTAAGGAAAAAATAGCCATTTCGAATGAATAGGAGACAAAAATACTTATATATGAACATGTTTTTCTAAACTAATAGTGGAAGTCTCGAAGAAACACCTTTTTAATCTCGGGTGACTCTACATCTCACTATATCGGTCGGTCAGCGTTTTGCTTTTTTTATTGTTTTGGTACTAACATTGTAATTATTCGACCAATTCTAATGAGAATTGAAACCCTCATGATGTTTTACATTCTCTCTCGAATGCTATAATAGTCAAAGTCCTCCTTAGGTGAGCCCGGGAATTATTTTGTTTTGGTAATAACATCATAACTATTAAGCCAATTCTAAGGAAAATTAAAACCCTTATGTTGTTTTACAATCTCTTTCGAATGATATAATTGCCAAAGTCCTTCCAACCATAGCTGAGGAATTATTTTGAAATAACATTATAACTGTTCAGCCGATTCTAAGGAGATTTATAACCCTTATGTTGTTTTATATTCTCTTTAGAATGATATAATTGCCAAGGTCCCCCAAAGGTTAGTCCGGAAATTATTGAAAGTTTTGAAGGTCGTGAGGTAAAATATCAGAATAAGTGAAAGCACGCAACTTCTGGTCAGCAGACATTGTTTTAATCAGATTAGGTGAAGATGGCGACTTTTTACAATAAATATGCACCATGTTTAAATGATGAAGTAATTATTCGAAGGTGAAATTCCTTTACAAAAAAAATTGTGAGTATTACTGATAACAAAGTGTAGAATCTGATATATGATCAATAGTAGAACTTCTTACAAATTATAAATTCATGATCAGAAGGTGTTAGATTAAAGTAATTAACATCTTTCGGGATTAGGTTTAAGTTATTAAAACTAAATTTAAACTACTCATCTAAGAGATCTAAATTCGGAATTTATTTTATTTTGGATTTATTAATATTTTTCATTTTTGAAAATAGTTACAAACTAGTGCGAAATTAATCAGTAACATAGTTAGCTTTTTTAACATGATTAAAAGTACTTGAGGAATTGGTCTCCAATTTCCACAGTGCGCTTATTATAAATGCGCATATTTAATGTCCTTTCAATCTCTCCAACTTAGAATAAATGATTGCTAATGCGATTGCGAGGGATTATGTATACACCAGCATCTTTCTTATGTGCTTGGGTCTATGATGGAAGGAAAAGATTTCTTGATGGTTAAGTGTATTTGAATAGTGAGGTGCCGAGGCACTCGGTCATTTCAAATTGATGCAAAAGTTTGGTTTTAAGTACCAATTTAAAAGTAAGGGTCCATAGAACAATTTTGGTTTGAGTGGCATCAGTCAGATAAAAGAATTCAAAATGGCCGCCAAAATCCAAGATGGCTGCCAATTTCCAACTTTTTTACGAATTACGCCTCATAACTTTTCTAATATTGGTCTTTATACCTAGGTTTGCATGTATGAGTAGTTGAATAAAAATAAAATAAACATGATGAGAGCATATCTTATCTATATTGAGTCCTACTTCCAAGTAAATGCTTATACAATTGCTTGAAAAAACTCCTTGAACAATACATGCAATAACAAAATGGCTAACAAATTAACCAAGACCCCAAAGTACATATTAGTATTGGAAATTGTTCTAGTCAAGATACTTCTCGCATGTGCACCTGCACTGACGTGTGCACTTCGACTTTGTCTTTCCGCATTTGCACCGAGGTCAGGTAATTGGGCAAGTGCAATTCACATCCACGTGGAACACATCCTTGGCGAGGGACAAGACGCAGCTTGCCGTCCTCTTCCTTCCACCCAAGATTCGTTGGGTTGCTGACAGGCATCATGGACATGCGGGCTGTTTTCTACATGCTCGCTTTGAAGATACTCCTTTTGAGATGTTGATCAAAAGCATCACCAGTTCGGGGAATTCTCTCCACGTCCCTAGTCTTCTCTGAGAACAACTAAATTCGGACGAGGTCAACATCATTGTCCTCGTTTGATTCATTTGACTACATACAAAAGTTTGTTGCCACTTCTTTCAACCTTGGCGATGTTTGGAATGGAGTTTCGATGATAGTTGCAAATTGCTCCATAAGGGATAGCACTTGGTGCATCAACGAGAAGCAGGATCGTTTACCCTAGAAACTTGAAGCAAGAAGTACTGTCTTATCCAGTGAATGCGTGGAAAAGAACCATGGCTTTGCATGTTGTGGTTCCCAGATTTGTGGCGATAGTGTTCAGGAAGATCATTTTGGTCGTCTTTCCGCTTTGAACGAGATCCAGATTTCTGCGGCCTGATTCAGAGCCTTGATGTGATGGAAATTACTCAGAATGATTACGACAACATTATTATCTACAGTGTACACCATCCAAAGTGACGAGGATTGGAGAGCGTAAAGGAGATCTACTAAGACACGCGTGTCAGCTTCCTCATGGGTGCATTGATCTATTGGTGAACTCTTTTCAACATGGTGGACTTGAAAACCTGCAGTGATGCAGACATTCTTACCATCTGGGAAATGTTATTCTGTTATCTTTTTTGACAAGAATGAGAACAGTTCCTTATTGTTATCAACTTTCGCCAGAAAATTCCGCCGATTTCCTTGGACTTTGGCAGCACCAGACATGCGTTGTCGGATGACTGTTCCTCGTTTTTCCCTTGTGCCTCCTTTGATCGAAAGTGCACGATACTGGTCCATACAATATCTACTCTTGTCGATCGCTTCAAGTGGTTGCAAACCTTTGGGCAGAATACCTTGACGAAATATCCATCAAAGGTCTTGCCTTGGACAGTTGTACCAGGCAGTGCCTCTATAAGTACTGCATGGTCAATAATAATGAAGTCTTAAACATCTGGCTCAAATAGCTTCTCGTCGACAAATCTGACTTGGTACAAGATTTCCGAGACCCTTCATGACAATACAGGTGGGTATGGGAAGGATTCGTGCTGAAAATACTCCCTCAAATCCCCTTATGGCTGGCTAGTACAAGAAAAGCTTGACCAAAAAGCTCTGCATGACGTTTGAAGTGCTACATTTTCAGCTTAATTGCTGAATTCTTTTGTGTTTTCTTCTCATGGAACAACTGTAAGTTGTTTCGCTTGTTCGGCGTTGTCAGAGGTGTGTCATTTAAGTCAAGTACACTCTGTCTGAAGTTGTTGTACTGCTATTGTCCCATAGATTTGATTTTATGGACAGATACGCAGCAGCTGCAGAATCACGCACCTTGTTGTCTAATTTAACCAGGTGTCCACTGGGCCCCTCAAAAGGATTCCTATTGTTCAGCAACACATACATCAGATCTTTGGCATGACATAGAAATTGGTGCTGAGATGCATATCGTTCCTCATGATGAAAGAGTTCTTCATCATCATCGTTTTGATTTAAACCAGTAAACTCAACGACATGGCTGATTTCTGGGCTAGTCACGATCCAGCGTTCCAGCATATTAAGGTTCTCTGTGAGAGCAATAATGCCATCAACTCCTTTCACCATTTCTTTTGGCTTGCTTGTGTGCTTGATCAATGGATAAGGATGAGAAATGACTATTGCTTTGAGTTATTTTCAAGTGTTCCTTCTTAGACTCTTCCAGGAGGTTATCTGGTAGACCTATCAGGTTTTGGAAAAAGATTGGAATCCACTTGGCGTAATTCTGGTGATCTCGTGTGCTTGATCGATGGATAAGGATGAGAAATAACTATTTCTTCGAGCTATTGTCAAGTGTCCCTTCGTAGACTCTTCCAGGATGTTATCTGGCAGACCTATCAGGTTTGAGATAAAGATTGGAATCCACTCGGCCTAATTCTGGTGATCTAGAGAAAATAACAGACACAAGCTTCTGGAGGGTAGTAACCATGAATTCTAACTTCCGTTCCCGATGTGCCTGGATGAACATGAATATGATCTGTTGGTACTTGTGTACGAGTAGCCAGAATTTAAACGTGGGACTCTGTTTGGGACCTACCACAACCCATTCCTCGAGAGCCATCTCGGTTCCATTGGATGCATTCAGAAAATTTGTGGCTGCTACTTTTGTCTTCACTAGACTAGCTTTTTCACGGTTTCAGGCCATCTAGACTCACGAAGAAGATCTTCCATGGTGCTCAACAAATCTATCTCAATGTGGAGCTCACCTAGCATAACCACAAACTTGTCTTCCCCGTAAATGTCAAGAAAGGTCCACTGCATTTTTTGGTGAGGTCATAGATGGTTGGTCAACTACCAACTTGGTGTGTGTGTAGGTGCTCGGTTGTCTTTTCCACCAGTTCCATATTTACCATAGCCACATGACTCACAGAGAGGATCTTCCTGGAATTCTCTATTTTTCGCGATGATTTGGGTCCTACGAGAAGTTAACGGAAGAAACACTTTATACGTTGTGGAACAGATGATTCTTCGCAACCATTGGGAATTAAGCAATCAAACCCGAATGCAGTGTCGTGATCCAAAACAGCTTTATGGCGAATCGATGCTGCCATTAGTAGTGTAAGTGCTTCCTTATCTGGTGTTTGAGTTGCATCTGATATAACCTTTCTAGCCGTCTTCGAAAAAAGGATGTAAACTCGGTCTCGGATACCTTTCTCCTCTGTCAAATTCGAGAAATGTTTCAGGACTCCTTCCTTTAGGCGTGTCTGGTTCACGGTTCTCTGGATTCCATGTTTTCTAATCTCTCGGTCTTTATATCTGTCAGATCTTGCAATGCAAAAATTCTAAAACGGTAAAGGAGGAACACAATTGTAATCAGTTAGTAAGTTATGAATCATACATAATAACATAGATATAGAGTCAAAAATCACCATTCTAGGTTCAATAGTACAAAATTATAAGGCGTAATGCCCGAAAAAGCTGGAAATTGGCAGCCATCTAGAATTTTGACAGCCATTTTGTTATTTTACCTGACTGCTTGACACTAGAACTAGAATTGTTATATAGACCCTTGCCTTCAACTTGGTACTGAAAACAAAATTTTGCCTCAATATGAAATAAAAAAATACTCATGCACTGCTCCCCCAATAGAAGTCAGGTTTGGATAAACAATCGGCTTTAATCTTTCAAGTAAGGGAGAATATGGAAGCAGTCAGTAGTATAGAAGGGTGCATCACGAGTCTAAAAAACAAACACGCACTCACACACACATCCATTAGCATACACACAGTAGCTTTGTAATGGACCTACCGTTCCAAACTCATTCCCCTCCTCCCTTATTGGTTTGTCGCCAAAGTGTTCCTAGCCGCTTCTCTCTCTCCCCCTGTCGGTCAATGTCTTATTTTCGAGCAAATTGGTAGAGTCTCTTAAAAGTGTTTTGAATATTTTATGTATTGCCTCGTATTAGCATATAAGTAGAGTTGCCACTTAACTGATTACAACCCTTTAATTGGTCTGCCTAGCTGCTATCTTTTAAATCACACTCAGATTTAGTAAATTTTCTGTAACCTAAAATGTGTTTGGATCGAGTTATAAATTTAGCACAGGCAATTGATCTACGATTGATTTTTTCGATCATATTCGTCGACATATTCATGAACACCCAATTGATCGGAATGAATTTCTGTATATTGGTGCAGTCCAACCACCTTTAGACTACTATAACGGAAAAGAAGTACTTGAACATCTCCAGTTTTAGATTTGGAAGATTTTATCATCGAGATAAATTTAAAAACGAACTTAAGGATCTGTTTTATTTGTAGGAGGTCTATCTGAACGTCACAGTAAATGGGGATTAAGTTTTTTTGCATATTTCATTCTGACATGGTTAATGATGGTGAAAAAGTAGGGAACATCGCTATATATGAGAAAAACACCTATTCTTTCGCTTTCTCTCATGGTATTCCCATCAGCTCACTGATATGATGAAAACCAAGATTAAAGAGGCAAGGATGAATGAATTCTCCTTCTCACAAGATCAAGAGAATGTGATGAGTTTTGTGTAGACAAATTAAAACATTGTTAATATAACGCTTATTATTTCATCTTCATTTATTCACATTAATCACAGAATATTATAAAAGATAAAAAATATATACATAAAGAATGCATAATAGCTGACACGGATTTAAGCAACGTAACTTGTTTTAAAAATGTCATGTAAGATCTTTTTAAAAAAAAAGTTATGGTTCGATAACTCCCTGGGAGTTTGTGTGGGTCGAACCAAATAAACATTCAAATAAAAAATTTAAACGGTTCACACATTGAACCTTATAAATGTGAAGACAAACTTCCCGGTATGTATTGTTTTCTCTCGTAAATAGGAAGACAGACTTCTCGGTATGTATTTCTCTTTCTTAAATGGGAAGATGGACTTCCTGCTTTGTATTATTCTCTTTCGTAAATGGAAAGATAGACTTCCGGTTTTGTAGTATTCTCTATTTTGTAAATGGAAAGTTATACTCTCGAGTATGCAGTAATTTTCTCTTATAAATAAAGAACAAAAATTCCAGTATACTCGGTCGCTGAATGGGCTGCCAAAACCGTTGCCTCCAGTGCAGCTAATGAGGTAAAGGACCAATGCGATATACTTGTTTGGAGCACAAATCGTGCGGGTCACAGAAATCGACATTGTTGAGTAGATGCTACCCAGAGCTTCTGTTATTCTCCTTGTAAGACCTCGTAGGGAAAGGTTTATGCCATTGAATTCACCTCCACAAACCTTACCTCCTTTACCGAGAATACACATTCGGTATCTTAGCTGGATCTGAGCTCTGATTGAGCGCTTCAGTTGTTTGGGAAAAATTGAGAAAATGGATTTCAGCGGCGTTTACAAGCAAACGGTTTGAGCGTTATTAAATTATTAAATCTATTGTGACGCTGATTGGACAATTATTGCAGTGTTAATGTCTAAGAGCTGATTGGTCAATTTGTTAACGCTAAGGTCTCTTATTCCAAAAATGAACATAATTATGACAATTAAATATATCTCAATCTTGATTAGTTGAATTTTGTACAATTATGAGTAGATAGAATGTATTTTTTGTGGAAAAAGGGTTAGCAATCATTATTATTCAAGAAGAAAGAAGTTTTAATATCCGTTCGCAATTTCAAGGCTTGTTCCAGCTGTTTACCAAAAAATAAAGAATCCAGCTTAATATTTTGCTTTATCCTAAGAAAGTTTGTTGATCACATAACACAGCCTACAAAACAACGAGAAAGAAATCCTTATCGAGCACCTATAATTTCACCTCGTTTACGACAAGATGAATAGAATGTGATGAGTTATTTTGTAGGCAAATAAAACATTGGTAGTATAACGCGTATTATTTCATCTTTATTTTATTCATATTTTATACATATACATATTATATAGATAAAGATTTCATAATAGCTAACAGGTATTCAATGTATCGTAACTTTTTTAAAAGTCATGCAAGATTTCTTTGACAACGAAAGGCTAAAATTCGATAACTCCCTGAGAGTTCAACTCTTTTACGAAATGTCTTTCACAAAACTTCTACCCTCTCACCTCTTTTACCCTACCGTGTTCCTCGGCTCTTAAACCCATAAATGGGGCAGGGATAAGAGTATCTGAATTCTCTCTATCATGAGCCGAACCAACTGGGTGTTTCATAGTATCGCGGGTTATTGTATCCTTCTTCTGAGTGTATAGGGTTAATCCTTTAGCTTAACGTATATACGAGGGGCGGTTAATAAGTTTTGCGAATCGGTACGGCAAAACAGAGGAAGGAGGATGGCTGTTTGTGGGGGTGTTAGGACAAGTTATAACAAGTCAGGACCTACAGCCACACGCTTCTGCCTCGTCTATTTAAGAAGCAGTAGCTAATCGCAAATCGTCAGTCACAAGTTTTTCAACAATGGAGAAGGTTAAACTCCGTGCAGTGATCAACTTTTTGACCAAGGAAGGCAAGAATGCAAAAGAGATCCATGAACGCATGGTTGCAGTGTACACCCACACTGCCCCTTCCTATGCAACCATTGCTCGCTGGAATAGGGAGTTCCGCTATGGTCGTGAGTCTCTTGAAGATGACCCCCGTCCAGGACGCCCATTAGACGTGACCAACGAGGACAAGGTGGCCCGTGTGGAGAGGATGATCCTCGAAAATCGACGGGTGAAGTTCGAAGGAATCGAGCGAGAACTTGGAATATCACATGGAATTATTATCAACATCACTTAAGACAATTTGGCCACGACCAAGGTCTCTGCCCGTTGGGTCCCTAGAAACCTCACGCCATATGATCGACTTCAACGTCGTCAAAGTCCACAAGGCCAGAGTTGCACAAGCTACCCTGCTCCAGTGTGGATTTGAGGAGCTCCCCCCTCCCCCCCTCTACAGTCCATATCTGGCCCCTAGCGACTACTTTTTATTCCGCCAGCTCAAGGCTGCACTGCGTGGACGCCGGTTTTGGGACGATGAAGATGTCTAGCTCGCCTTCCAGGAGTGGATTGAACAGCAGTCGGGAGATTTCTGGTTGTCAGGAATTCGAAGCCTCAGGAACAAGTGGCGCAAGTGCATCAAAGTCGAGGGTAGTTATATTGAAAAATAATAAAACACTTTACCCTCATATCTCGTTTCTTTATATCCGAATTGCAAAATTTATTGACCACCCCTCGTACATAGTTTACCCCAATAGTCGTTTGGATAAGTACTTAATAGCATTTAGGACCCGTAGACCAGAATATATCTCCATACGCATCTGCCCCGACCCATTTTTTATCGCATCGGGAAGATCACCTAGGTATTTTCCAAGTCAAGGTTGTGGATAATCTCTCCTACTAATGTAGATGGCACTGTATGCGTCACAGTAGAACAACCGCTCACCCAATAAGTTCAAGAGACCATAGAGCTTTATTCGAGCATAGGTCTTTGTGACGGCCTCAATTGGAAGATTCGTTACAACGGAATCAACTTTTATACTATATTTACAGCATTCTACACTTTCGCTATGCATGCATTGCCAACTACATACAAAGAGTTCACAATAAAATCATTTTATTTTAGAAAGTCTCTAACATTATGTTCCGAATCACTGAGGGCCACTTCCTTACCACTAATCCTATGACCAAAATTCCACAAAGACTGTAAAAGAAGAAAATATTATCAAAACTACTGGGCTGTTTTTTTGTATTATTATTTTTATGATTATTTATTATTATTATTATCAGTGGTAGTAGAAGTTTTATTATTAGTAGTATCATTATTTTTTATTATTATTATTGCCTTCTCTCATCCACTCCTTGCGGGAATACAGAAGTTTCAACCTTTTCTTCTAGAAAGGTTTTTATATACCCTGAGAACAACCCATCCCTCTTTTCAAACTCCTAAATATTCTTGAACCTATGCATCTTTCTCAGGGCAAATTTGAGTTCCGGGGTTGTGTACACTCCACAAATCATATGTTGGACTTCAGAGTGATCACACTCTGCATGGATATATTAGATTCCAAATGTAATTTTTAGGAATGTTAATACATTGTACAACGAATATGAAGTCAATAATTTATAAAACGTGAAGTCGATAATAATAATATTATATAAATACAAACAATTATTCCTGATCATATTTTCTTCCTTCACAGTCTCTGGAGAAAATTCGCTCAGAGGTTGGACTGTATGAAAATGGTCATCTGTGGTTCGGACCATGATGTAATAGAACTCTTTGGATGCCGTTGGCAATGCATACATAACGAAAATGGAGAATCCTGAAAATGTATAAGTTTACTAACAATAAAGAATTTTCAATGGCAACATTCACAACCGCCTTGGCTCAAATCAAACTCTATGTCCTCTTAGACTCATTAAGGGAACGGTTGTTGTACTGTGACACAGACAGTGCCATCTTCATACCTATAAAAGATTATAATTCCTAGATGATCTCACCAATGAAATATTAAAGATGTGAACGGTAGTAGTATTGCTTGGTGAGGTCCAAGAACCTTCCCTCCCCCCCTCCCAAGCCTTGGTCAGTGATGTTTTCATAGGAATCTGAGTCTACACACACAGAGAGACACACACACACATACACACTACATGGGATAAATCGGTAGGGTTATTTTGAATTATCCTGCATTTTCTTGTACCCGCATAACAGCGGAGTTGCCGCTTAACCTTTTACATTCTTTAATTGGTCCGTCTAGATGACATCTTTTAAATTATTTGCCGCTAAACCTCTCTGTGTGCCACACGTTCTAAGATGATCTTCCATCCACACCGTATCACACCCAGACTTAGTAAATATTTTGTAACCGAAGATGGATGTAAATCGGATTATAAATTTAGCCCAGACTATTTATCTACGGTTAATTTCTTCGATCATCTTCTTTAACTTATTCATGAATACCCAATTGATCGGATTGAATTTCTGTATAGTGGGTCAGTCCAACCGCCTTTCAACTACAATAACGGAAACGAAGTACTTGAACCTCTCCAATTTATGGAATAAGAAGATTTAATCATCGGTAAAAAAATTCCAAAACGTACCGATGGATCAGTTTTTCTTTGTAGGAGGCCTATCCGATATCACCGTCGCCAAATACCTCAAAAACCCCGTCTCCCACCCTTTACACCACCACACCCCCTCAGCTGTTTCTAATGAACTCTTTACCTTCCAACCTATATGTGCTTGTCACCAAATGTTTCCCACCTCCATCTGTAGGAATATAAAAACCAATTCCAAACCTTCTTTTTTTATTATAATTCATAGCTTGCTGGGAAGAAGCCTTTTTTTCGTTGTTCAGCTGACCGAAAACTAAAACTTGTAACTAAGGGTAAGAATATGGAGCCATTAACAGAAGAAGAATGGGTTTCATGTGGTGAGATATTTGAGTTTCTTCAATATTTCACTGTTTGTCAGTAACATCTTGGTTCACATGGTGGCATTTTCTTTTTGGAGCTTGTTTTAAAAAAGTCAAGGTTGTTATAATGATTTATTTTATACTTAAATTCAAATATGCATACATTCTTCTACATATTAATAAATCGAAAAATAACATTTAATTTAGAATAACCAGCTTACATAATAACATAAAATATATACAATTTTGTAGATAAGCTACACAATTACATATTTTCGAACTAACAATTAATATTTATTGAGTGTACAATATCATTTTTCTTTACATTCTACTACAACTATTCCTTACTAATATTTCTTCATTTCTGTCTTCATTATAAGAATGAAATTGTTTAATAAAAGCTCGATATGATTTACCGATTGACATCTTTTAAATGAAATAGACGCAAAACAAAGCTATCCAATGCGATCCAGGTCAAAGGCTGCTGTCCAAATTAATGATATAAGCTGCCAACAATATTAAAGGTTGACAGAGCTGAGTGTCTCTTCTATTTCTACTGCATTTATTTTATTAAGAATTAACTAGTACGTTTATAGACTTATCTATCTCAATAACAGACTGAAACTCTGCATATATAGCAAGGGTAACAGGGTCTATTGATGAAATTCTAAACTGTAACTGTATTAATAATGTTCACCTCTTGTATATGATTAGAGCATTCTCCAAGACAATTAATACTCTTGTCCTGATTTAGGCTAATAGAATAAATACTGTTATTCTTTAGAAATTGTTCGTACGTAAGTCCAATACTCTGTCCACCTGCAATACAGAAAGACTTCGCTCACCACCGTTCCTTGCAGGGAAAATCGAGATTCCTCTAACAGATCCTTCAAACATAAGTCATTTTTGATCAGCTCAATTACATCATGATCCGAAGCACAGAATACCGTTTTCATAGAGTTCCCATAGAGTGTAAAAGGAAGAAAATATGATCAGGATTAATGTTTTGTTTTTTTCTTTTTCTTTTTTTATTTTTTGTATTATTATTATTATTGACCTCAATTTTTATTATTATCATTATCGCATTCTAGTTTTAGAAATTACTGACTTCATATTCGTTGTACAATGTGATAATATTTATAAAAATACATTTTGAATGTAATATATTAATGCAGAAAAAACTAATTGAAGGAAGAAATCCTACCTCTTTAGACGGAGCTTTGCTTTAAAACGTTTTCTAGGATTAATTTTGATGCTGTAGATTTGTATTTTCATCCCCTCAGGCTGATTTGCCTATTCCATTTTCTCCTTCTCTCCAACCACTTCTCGGGGGAATCCAAAAACTTCTATTTTTTCTTTAATAAATGTTTTTATATACTCTGCGATCAAACCATCCCTTTTTTCAAACTTCCAAAACTCGTAAATTTTCTTGATCTTATACCTCTTTTCCAGGGCAAGTTTTAGTTCCGGGGTGGTGTACACTCCGTAAATCATGCGTTGCTTTTCAGAGTGATGGCACTCGCGTGAGTTTTACTGAGTGCATATGGTACATAGTGTGAAAGTAAGTTTACCCTCTATGGATTAAGGAAAAACTGGAATATATATCATTAGGACGGAGAACATCAACTTTCACGATACCGTTATATGTCTCATTCATACCATCGGTGAATTCTTGAATAGACTGAATTTCTCACACAGATGCGCAACGCTGAGGAGATTCTACGGGATATGGATTGTTTTTCATGCAGTACAGATATAAGGAGGAAAAATCAACATAATGTATTTTTACACTGTCGGTTGGTGGGGAGTATAATATAAGTGGGTTACATCTGCCGCCAAAAAGTGCACTCCCATTATTCAATACAACATTCACTACATCGGCGAAATTCTATTAACTATCTCACTTCGCCCTGGAATGGTTTGCCTCATGGTTTCAAATTCACACTCCCAGAGAATGATAACTTTGTATTTTCCTCCGAGAATTTAATGACTTTCTATTGTGTAGTAGTAGCGGTATAACCACCCACGTCCACAAACGGAAACATCTTGTTTGAGATTACAGTCCTCTTTCTGACACCCATGACTATAACATATATGAAAGAGAAACGCGGTTCCTCCGTCTGATGCTACAATCCCGTCAGAGAAAATGACTCTCTCACCAACAAAAAGAATTCGCTCTCCACCGTTCCTTGCATGTAAAATCGAGATTCCTCTAACATATTCTTCAAACATAAGCCAACGTATAGCTTTATAACTAAAATCTTTTGATTTCTTCTTGTCGATAATTCAAATTGAATTTTCGGCTAAGAAGACATCTTTATACACCTTTTAACACAAGAAGCTATTGTGATGCAAAACTGCATAAGATCAATGTTAAATCTCCTGATAAAGGAACACCTAAACTTCCCAAAACACAGACAGATGATAGAAACATCTTGGATGCAATAATTAATACACTCTGTACGAATATTGTATTCTCGATCCTGAAAATTCAGGTAAAACTTATTATTATCAAAATATAATTTTTCCTCATTGTTCATTTTCTCATAGTTAAATTACCTATTTTGATGAACTGGACCAATATAATTCAACGTTTCCTATGAAAGAAAATCATACGGAAAATAACTTTTTTTCAATTCGGGATTACCATTGTTTTGGACATTTTTTTCGACGATGATGGCATGAATAGGAGACTATCCTTAAAACGTATGTACTGAAGGGGCGCTGTCTTAAAGATTTTTCGTCCCCGCTTCATTGGATTTGAAGAAAACAGATTAGGATTAAAATATTGAAGCAGCTCGTCATAGATGAATTAGGCATTGAATTTGGCATTATTATGTGCCATTCCATATGATTTCACATTTTCTCTCGACCTTCTTATTCATATTAACTCTTCTATAATGGGTTCACAAGGAGAGTTTTCACCATCCACTTAAATAATCTTTGTTGGTGGCCACAGTTCTTACCTTTTTCATAGGTTTCATTCTCATTATCAAAACAGACTTCACAGATTATCTGCATAACCAATATATGTATAGGATAAAGTATGAGTGATCGCACTTTTTTATATGAATTCTATTTCTTCACCACCGACTTCTCCGACCTCTTCACCAGCACGTATGCTCTGCCCCATCCGTTTATAGTATGTATAACATTTTTAATAAAACAACTTCTCACACTCGTGTTATCTCGCCAGTTTGCACCATGCATGAATATACAATTACATCTACGGCAACTCCAAATTTTTACACAAGTATGTAGCTTCTTGTGCGTATTATAACACGGTTTGTTTTTAATGTCCTATTACACTCATTTCTTAAAATATATCTTTTTTCTTCCTCCATCCTAATGCCCAAGACACTGGCTGCACACCTCTTCACAATCTTACAGATAGGACTTTACTTTGTCATGGAACGTGTAGCAAGAAAAACAAATACCATAATTAAAAAGAAGTATCTGGTTTTTAATATACGTATCATTAATGTTTCGAATTGGATGATAGGTTTCACTTTGAAGACCAATGAATAGGAGTGGGGCTGATTTTTCAGAATATGTTGGTCGATGAAGAAATTTGAAATTACGTTCAACCCATGTAGCCTTAAATACGAGGATCCTGCATCTAAGCTCGCGTTCTATTAAGGAGAACTGATCTACAGTAATAAGCTCTTCGTACCCGAGATTGCATTTTCTTGCCAACTCCTGAGCTTCTTTTATTATCGTTGGAAGCCAGAAGTTTTTTAAAAGAAAATTCTCCTTTATCTTTTTCGCGATGATTGAGGAAACAAAGGTGCAGCGTGCAGAAGTTCAATGGTTCCTATATATGTTATGTCGGTCAAATCGAACATTTGATGAAATTATAGACTGGACTGCCGGAATCTTATAAATACGTACTACGAGATTGAAAGTTCCAATCTCAATTGTGTCCGCAGATTGGAATGCTGTCTCGAATCGTCCCCTGATATAATAAAATAGTGTCGATTCACGCAGTTGAAACGAATGGAATGTGTAAATAGATCGTATTATCGTTTCCATCCACAATATCAAAACTATATTTACATGATAATTACCCTCCTGAAGCCATTGCCGTTTCAATATATACCGTGATAGCTCATGCATTACTCGACCAAGACCAGCCTCTTCTGGCTTATCCATAATTATACGGTAGAAAATGATGAGAAGATTTACATGCCTGTTCTTTTAAGGGCATACTATTTACACGAGAATGATTTTCTATTTGCTGTAAAGGACCTTCTTGCGTATGAGGGTACGAAGTTCTACACAGTTCATTTACTTTTCCCTCCAAAAAAGGAATGGTGCTGAAACATGATCTATCTTGTATATTTGATCGTTCACCTTCTAGTGCAAGTACTACATCTTTATCGTCGAAGCTCAGTGTAATGACAGCGTAGGTATTGTTACGAAAGTTAGGTATTCTTGGCCGATCAAAAACTTTATCACCCCCATCATCTTCGTCATCGTCGTCTTGTTCATTAGAAACACTAGTTGGAGCAGAATCTGATATGGCTAAAATTTCACCGCTGACACCTTCGCTCGATGAGGGGTTGGGTAAGGTGGACGAGGTTGGCTAGTTTCGGTAGATCCTATCACCCCCATGATCATCGTCGTCGTCTTTTTCATTAGACACACTATTTGGATCAGAATGGGATATGGGTAAAATTTCACCGGTGACACGTTCACTCGATGAGAGGTTGGGTAAAGAGGAAAAGAATGGCTTGTTTTGGTAGATCCGCTTTCCTTTGGCAGGAGGAATAAACATCATTTTTGATCAACTAAAAAAGAAAGGAAAAAGATTTTGTATATAGTTATCTGAAAAGAAGTTGGTTCATTCATTCATTATACAAAAGTGAAGCATGAGTAAAGGATATATGAAAAATTACCAATGAAAACTTTGTCATCCTCAGCATCATCATCATCATCATCATCGTTGTCGTCTTCATTAGAAACACTAGTTTATAGCAGAATTGGATATGGGTAAAATTTCACCGATGACTCCTTCACTCGATGAGTTGTTGGCTAAAAAGGAAGAGGTTAACTTGTTTCGGTAGATCCACTTTCGTTTTGCAGGAGGAATGAAAATCGTTTTTGATGAACAAATAAGAGAGAAAACCAATTTTGATATATAATTATCTGAAAGAAGTTGCCGCATTCATTATAAAAAAGGAGAGCATGATTTAAGGAAGTATGAAGAAGAAATAATTTGTAGAGAAAAGATTTTGTATATGGTTGTCTGAAAACGTTGGCTCATTCATTATACAAAAGGAAAGTATGAGTGAAAAAAGTGTCAAAAGATTTTAATTTATATCCTTATGTACTACATTGAGCCGACGTCTAGCGAAGAACCCCAATTCCTATTACGTATACTCCGCAATAGAGCTAAGATGTTTACTCAACACGTTGATAGAATTATCTGGTGTTACACTGTATGGCAAACAGACTTTGAAGAATTTAAAAATGAAGTAATGTCTTACGAAGGTGTGTATGATTGAAGAATTCATACACTCCTTATTTTAGATGACTTAATGCAGAAGATAGATGTAAATATATCAGTGATATTTACAGTGACCTCACACAATAAGAATATATTTATATTCCTAGTTGCCCCACATCTTTTTTATAAAAATTCTTATATGCACGATATTGCCTTGAATTTTCACAATCTCGTCTTATTTAGCTAAAGGAGAGACATCTCCCAGATAAATATATTCGCTGGCCAAATAATGCCTGAGGAACGGAACAGCTTCATGAGAATATATAAAGAAGTCTTCTCAAATCCCTATGGCTATTTGCTCTGCGACTTCAGTTCGAGAAACACTTCGATTAACATTACTGACAGGAATATTTCCAAACGAAATCGAGAGTGTATATCTTTTAGAATGAGACCTATATTGAAAAGATACGCGTATCTTTTCATACGTTCCCGACACTCTCTAAATAGAGGAAAATATCAATCATAGTGATTTTTTCAAATATATATTTGAACTAATATGTCTTAATCTAATAAAAGTTAATGTTCCCATGACATCATCGCAGAAACAAAAGATATCACGATTTAAAGGGTTAGCTCGGAAGCCAGCTCATATACAGACCTCTAAAGAAAAACTAATAAATCAGCGTAGAGGATCGTTTCTACAAATCTTATTCTCCGTTCTAGAACCTATCCTCTCTAACCTTATAAGATGAAAAAAAAAATTATTTATCCCGGAAAAGAGATTGAAGTACCCTCAAACTTAATCTCACCACACGAAAGACTTCTATCTTTGGAAAGAAAGTTGACTACTCTACTAAATAATTTACACATTCCCCTAGATTGAGGTGTTTCCTTTACCAGAACACGCTGGAACACTATTTGAAACAGTATGAAAAGGTTGTGAACACATCTACCGTTAAAGTCGATGAGAGTAGCAAGGATCAAATAAACGGTTATACAGATAGAGTACTGAAAAGAGGTAAATTAATTTATCAGAGACTAAAAGATACACAGCAATTCAGTTGGAGTAATGATGTGGTGATTACCATTCCATGGTAAAAGACATCGACATTCTAACATTATCACCTACTCAATGATTTACCAAGAACGTGGAAAAGATCACCACCCACCTACTGGAAGGAATTAAAAGTAAAATTATTATCTTCTAATTTTCTGAAATCTATCATAAAAAAACTCGCAAAGTCGGAAAGAGTTAGAAAATATTAGTCACAATTCAACTTTCTCTACGTCAAGCTCAGTGGATCACGCAAACACACGTTGTACTTATCTTTATCATCAACTCAAACAACTTGTTGAATTACTAATCATTTTAACTGCCGAAAGATTTCAACTAGACGGACCAATCAATGTATTATAAATGGTTAAGTGGGAACTCTATACAAGGATATTAATGAACATTCAAATCGTGTCAAAGAAATAATATCCTATCGGACTTTGTGTCAGTCGTTGTGCAGACCTTCTCGAGTACTCACACGAAAGAAGCAATATCTAGATTCCAGGTAAAGCAAATTATACAACAAGAATAAAAAGTTAATATAGTCAGCCTTTTGAATATTACTAGAACAAAATTTGGCGATGTTAGAGTGATATTTTAAAACTCCTACGGAACAACTCAATATAACGATAAACTATTCCTTGGTGAGAATGAGTTTTGGCTTGTGTTCGGGGCAATGCACAGGTTAAAACGGTAAATTTTCCCTATGTAGATCGACTGGTGAAGGACTACGTTGTAAAGCAGCTAGTGTGTGTAGTTAGGGCAAATACAATCAGTCTATTTTCACGTATACATTTCGGTATTTACTGGAAAATAGATGAAGAGTTCATTCCTATACGATTTAAAAACGCGCTGTACAATGAGTATGAAGTCAATACTTTTCTTAACCGGAAAATGAATTCCATCAAAGTTTTTATCAGATAAAGTGTTTACAGAATGAGGTTGGTTCTTGCTATCTTGCATTCAACGATGGATTTGTTGAATGTCTAAAACATTAAATTACCATCACAGAAGATGAGTATATAAAAAACTGTATCGTTTGATGAGTTCCATTGATTTCTCAACGAGAGAGGGAGCACTATCAAACTTGTGAAAGAATTTGTCCTCGAGGATCTTTATGACTACGTTACCATTACGTGTAAAGAAAACTTAATAGAATATCTATCTATCAATCTGTCTCTCCATGGAAGTCCAGAGGATGGAGTGTTCCCGGCCTGCGTCATCAAGATTAGCAAGAAGAAAGTTTAAGTTTACCGCATATAAAAATATTATTTTATTAGAGCATAATTCCTTAACAAATATGTTTATTAAATTTCTAGATTATGTAAAAAAAATTATAAAATTAATTATCAAAAAGATAAAGTTGGATTAAAAATATATATTGATAATTTTTATCCATTGCATATCGAATGCCGTTTTCCTGAGGGATTAACCCAGCTCTTGTGATTCAGAGAATCAGTAAATGTACCAAAGTAATAAAGTTGTGGACATCCATGAAATTTTAATTGAAATTATGTATTTTAACCCAGATGTAACATACAATTGAGTTTGATTTTAAGTTAAGCTGTCTTTTATTTAATAGTTATATAAGAGTGTGAACGAATCAGATATTCAGTTAAAAATGAACCGCCGATTGTTAGGCTTATATACATCTTAGAGTCTGCCATCATCTTTTGAGTAGGTAAATCGGCTATTCAAATCTGTAAAAAAATCGCTAAAAAATCTGATGTGGAAAGCTTTCTGTCAGGTTTAGATAGTTATACACTACACAAACCCGTGCGAAAAGGATTCGAGTAAAAACACGTAAAAGCACAAGGTTCAAACGAGATTTTGCAGGTAGAACTTACTGTTATGTATAAGTTGGAAAGTTTTAATAATGGTGTACATTACATACTCTTTGTAATTGACGTATATTCACGATATCTCTGGCTAATTCCTTTAAAGGAGAAGAAAGATCAAATGGTGTCAAATGCTATAAGAAATTTCCTGGAAGAAACCGGATGGATTCCAGGTTATATATGTATATTCTGATGATGGAGGATAGTATAAAGGAAAGAAGATGAAAATCTTATTGGACGAATATAATATTGGCGTATATCATGTTCACTCACTAAACTATCCTAGTCTTACGAGGGGTGGTCAATATGTTTTGCAATTCGGAGATAAGGAAAAGATATATGAGGAAAAGCGTTTCATTATTTTTCAATATAACTACCCTCGACTTGAATGCACTTGCGCCAATTGTCCCTGTGGTTGCAAATTCCAGACAACCAGAAATCTCCCGACTGCTGTTCAATCCACTCCTGGACGGCCAGCTGGACATTTTCATCATCCCCAAACCGGCGTCCACGCAGTGCAGCCATGATCTGGCGGAATAAAAAGTAGTCACTAGAGGCCAGATCTGGACTGTAGAGAGATGGTTGAGCTCTTCGAATACGCACTCGCGCAGGAAAGCTTGTGCAACTCTGGCCTTGTGGACTTTGACGACGTTGAAGACGATCATAGGGCGTGAGGTTTCTAGGGACCCCAAGGGCAGTGACCTTGGTCAGGGCCAAATTGTCATGGATGATGATAATAACACTTCCATGTGATATTATTAGTTCTCTCCCGATTTCTTCGACCTTCACCCGTCGACTTTCGAGGATGATCCTCTCCACACGGGCCACATTGTTCGTTGGTTACGTCTGACGGACGTCCTGGACGGGGGTCACCTTCAAAGGATTCACGACCATGGCGGAACTCCCTATTCCAGCAAGCAATCGAGCATAGGAAGGGGGGTGTGGGTGTACACTGCAACCATGTGTTCATGGATCTCTTTTGCATTCTTGCCTTCCTTGGTCCAAAATCTGATCACTGCGTGGTGCTCAACCTTCTCCATTGTTGAGAATTTGTGACTGACGATGTGCGATAAGCTACTACTTCTCAATTAGACGAGGCAGGAGCGTGTGGCTGCAGGTCCTGACTTGTCATAACTTGTACTAACACCCCCACAAACAGCCATTCTCCTTCCTCTGTTTTGCCCTACCGATTCGCAAAACTTATTGACCGCCCCTCGTATATAGCGTGTACAAAGAATGATAAAGGAAAGACATTTCAGATATTTTACTTTTAATAACACATGGAAATACACCGACGTGTTAGATGATTTTGCAATGGCTTATAATAAGTATAGATAGAATTATTGGGAACACACCGTTTAAAGTTATACATGATGTTGCTATACCGAATCAAACAGCTGATGTTAAAAAAAGAGGTTACTATATAAGATCGGCGATTATGTTCTATTCTCACTCGTTTCCAGTAATATTAAAAAAGGATACGAGGTAGGATAGAGTGAGAAAATATAAAAGATATATAGGATCCTAAATCTCCGAGTATTAGACGTGTATTATAATGAATGATTTAAATGGATAACATATTGAAGGTGGTGTCTATAAAGAAAAACTAGAGAAAGTAAAGTTTAACCCCCGTAAGAAATATGTAGTGGAGAAGATAGTTAAATTAAAAGGGCATGGGAAAACAGGCATTAACTCATTTAACTCATACGTTAAGGCATGTGATATCACTTACCAACCTTGAGCACATGAATGCATTTGTGAAATTATCTAAAGTTGGAAGATAAGGAAGGTTTTATCTGTTATAAAGATGGAGTAAGTAAGTTTTTATGTTACCCTTCCTTCATCATCCTCGCTGGATGTTTACCCTCAAAATACCATCGCTGACTATAAAATTGAATTGCCCAAATCCATTATAACAGACGAAAGTCAATATGAAGTAGGAGTTTGCTGGTTTCAATGTACAGGGAATATCTATAATGTTACTAAGCATACACATGCATTCAAGGCCTATCGAGAATAACAGAAGTAAATAAGTAAGCTTCCAATACTATATTGGTAAGATGAATGGAAACAAAAATAAAAAATTCATAAACTATGCTTAGGATGAGATATGGATAGACGCTGGATATTACAAAAATGAAAAAGCACTCATAGAGAAAATGAATCTGAAAATGAAACAGAAATTATCATCTCAAGATTTAATGTTTCAATCTGACAGAAAGCAACGGAAAATGCCTACTGATTATATGTTAATGCTCACTTCAGGTTCATTGTTCAATGTGAAAAGAAAAGAAAATCTATTATTTCATCTGTCAGAAGAATTTTCTAGTATAATGAAAAGATCCATCAGAGATGATATGCCCAAATTAAATAATTGCATAGCGTTTAATATAGATTTTCGTGCTTTTGTATCTTATCCGAAAACATGTTACATTTACTCTTACCTTGTAGACTATCATTTAGTAGGCGGGACCCAGTCGAGGGTGCTGAGAATTATTCACCTTCTCTTCCATGATGCTTCATTCAGTATAACTTTTGATAATCCACACTATCTGAATCTAAGCTCTGGGGAGTTGAAATCAATTTATATCAATATAAGAACGGTTCGAGGGGAAAAATTTCCATTCTTTCTTGGACATTTGATAATAAAGCAACACATTAGAAGAAGGCATTAAAAATGTTGAATGGCCAACGCGTGTTTAAAGGGTTAAGAGCTCAGAGAGAATATGGTCTTGGATTCTTATTCTCCTCCCTATTCCGAAATGCGATGTACTATCTAAAGAGTGGTGCTCGCTCTCTAGGGAAGAAGGCCATTTCCGCCGGTTTCGATACCGTTCAGGATATTATGCATGAAAATATCCCAATACACGCTTTCAAAGATCAGCTTGGAAGGATGAAAAATAATAGTACTAGATAAACTAGACGATATTTTAGAAAAAAGATAAAATCTGAAAGTGATAATGAGATGAGATCCGAAAAAAGTGTAATAAATAAGCAAAAATGGCTGAAGAAGTTGAAGAAGAGAAAAAGTTGAATATAGATGATGAAGAGAATAAGGATGTTCTTTTTCTCATAATATTAACAAACACGCATTTTATTGATGTTCTCATAAAGTTATCATCGGCTGTAAATCATACACATGGAAAAATTAACACTTTTCACCCATCTGTTCGAAGACAGAACTCGATTTGTTCGCCATTCCACCGACCCAAACTTCCATCGTTGAGAGCAATTGAGTCTCCCTCTCCACTTAGCAATATCTCTTAAGATCTTACCCCAGTTGAATATTATATATCTGAGAGCAGACAGTTTTATATAGACCCGAGTGAGGTTTATATTTATATTAAAGCAAGAATCTTGAAGGCAGAAGGAAGCAAACTTAAGGATGGGGAGAAAATTTTTCCGGCAAAAAAATATTCTTCACACTCTGTTCAGCCATGTTGATATTTATTCAATTAAATGAAACATCTGTAAATTCCATAGGAAATAATTACCCCTATTGTGCATTTTTGGAGTCCTTGTTGAACTATACTGAAGAAGAAAAATCTACATTTTCTTCTACTGCAAGAAAGTAAAGAACGTATAGAAAAGAAACATAGCAAATCAAAGTGTCGAGAATAGAGGGTCCTTGCCGATATGTTCACCGTTAAAACCATGAGTTCAGGCAAGCAACGTGAGCAAGGACCGTGGGAAAGGTCCGAATCTCAAACTTATGTAGCAGTTTGCATCCTTGCTAGGTCCTACAAAAGTATAATTCCCCGTCTGAGAGATTACTCATCTCGCTTCCTTAATTCATATTCATGTACGACATTCCAACTTTGCTTACCATATATGATAATTCCAAACATAATAACTCGTACGATTTCCAACAAAATGTACCCTACCTATCGCCTGATAATAATTACCTTTACATTGTACGATATATATTTCAACCAATCAGAATCAACCTACCTTGCTCCCATGTTCGCTGACAACCCAGTATCTCTCTAAGCTAGAAACATGTAAGGAATTTTTATAACACATCCTCTTACCCGCTTACAATTTAAAAGCTCATAGTCCATGTCACATACAAAGAAAGAGCAAATAAAAGTGATAACAACAACCACCACAAGGCTTTCGCAATATTTTTATTTTTTTCCTTTCAAATAAATTTGAAGACAGAAATAAAGATGCAGAAACGTTGTATAGCTGATTATTTATACATATAGAACTAGAGAAAGAGAAAATGGGGGCGAATGAGCATTGAGACAAGAAACCGGTTTTTTAGAGACATTAGAAGAACACTAGAATCAAAGAGAGCAGAGGACAGAAATAAGGCCAGGGGAAAAATGTTTTTGAAAATTCCTGGCCGGGACTCAAACCCAGGTCTGCTGATTGCCGGTCAGATGCTCTACCGATAAGCTACCAGGCAGAGTAACTATGTTTCGCCCAAAGCGTTACCCGATCAAACCCAGTATTTCTTAAGCTAGGAACCTCCAAGGAATTTTTATAACACATTCTTTTACCCGCTCACAATTTGAAGAGTCATTGGCCGTGTTACATACAAAGAAAGAGTAAATACAAATGGAACGACTCAATTGCTAATGCCTCCGAATATCAGCATTAATTTGCTAGTGTCCTTAATAAAATACAAAGGGTTGCAACTTTAAGTGTATAGGAGCAGTATTTGTTTAGTTATAAGAAAATCAAAGGTTTCTATTACCTTCTCTCTCGAAATGGATTACCCTATTCAGAAAATTGTGCCTAATTTTTTGAGGTAGCACTATTCGCTCTTCGAAGAAAGGAGAAATTTTTCCCTGCTAGGCCAAGTCAGTAGAACTTACGTTTCGCTTGAAAACACTAGGCAGCCCACAATTATCTATCAGTGAGTTGACTTTTATCATGTGGTTTGTAAATATCGTGAACTGGTAAAAATTTTGGGGAGTTAGAACCACAAATATACGATTCAGGACAACTCAAAGCGAGCATAACAATTCTTCCCTTAGTTATATTATACTAAATGGGTGTAATTATGTACCACAATTTTTTTTCGAGGCCACTTTACTCACTGATTTCAATTGCCAATCATTTGAAAAATTTCATTTGATCACCTTCTTCAAAGAATTTTTCTTAGTTTTAAGGTGATTATTTTTCTCGTGGACAACTGCAGAGAAAGACTTTAAGAGAGGATGAGAAGAACTGGAACACAATTTCGGCCAAGATTTATTCAAATAGAATTTTCTAATCTTCCCTGAAGTGATCAAAACTCCGAATACAAGCATCCCTCCCCAGTACGGAAACGTTGAGACCGAAAATAATTCATCATTTTCTTTTAAAAAATGGAGGAAGGCACAAATGAAAGGTTAAAACTCTTTATATTTATTCCTAAGTTGTTAAAAAAACAATAGTAATGAGTGTAAAAGTGGAATTAACCGCAGTGGACTCTTATGTATGTAATCTGCCTCCTACGAAAATTAGAATATAGGGTGACCAATTTAATTTCCATGGGTCAAAAATTTTTGTAGCACTCTAAGGAAGTTGAGAATTTACATTTTCGTCATTGGTGAAGATTTCGTGGAAATTTTAAACTTCTAAGTACGACTACGTGGCAGTCCTAATTTATTTTTGGGCAAAATACAAATGATTTCAGAAAACTCTTGATAACCTTTTTACTATTCACATATGTTGCTCAACCTAAATGATATATTTAATTTTTCTCAATTAGTTTCTAGAGTGAATAATCTTATAGCGTTTTCCAATATAAACCATTGGTAAGAACAAAGGTTTCTGCCTAAGTAGTGTAAGCTTTGTTGCAAAGTTCACACGGCGTTTAATCTCGACGGTGAAATAAGAATAATGACATAACACTTTCCCCAAACTCTAAGTTATCTTGGCAAAATATGCATATAATGATGTTCATTTTCCCACTAAAAAATAATTCCTCGCTCAAATTATTGAAATACCTGCGACTAATTACATATAAAAAAAATTACGTGCAGTAAAAGAAAGATCGGAATTAAATGGGATTCTCGAAATTGTAATGGGGGCTGTATAATTTGCGATAAAGAAATGTAAAAGGAAAATTCCTTACAAATACGAAAATGCAGAGCCAAATTCAGCGGATTATACTAAAAACTCTAATCGACATAATTTTCTTTGAATGGGATTTCTTCTATGTTTTTATTGTATGCGAAATTGCCACCTAAATCCCACAATATTCATTTAAGGAACTAAGAAATGATCTTAAACTGACCATAAATGTTTTATAGTCACGATTCTCCTTGAAGATGTCGTTTGGCCTGAACAAAGCCGGAATAATGAAGCTGGTAGGGCCGGTATCAAAAAGGAAGTACAGGCATGTATCTAGAATAAAAATGTACGCGTTCGAGGTACGAATAATGATCAGTGAGGAGCCAGACTGATCGAATTCTATGGAGGAAGATGTCCCTAAGGTGGAGCTGATGGCGCAGCTGGAAGGAGCCAAAGATCGACTGTGGAGATCGGAATGACAACACTGACGAGGTGAGGTTACGTTTTGTATTTAATCTTGAAAAACCATCGTTATTTGTTATGAATTTTCTGAATGGAGATGTTGAGCTTGCATATTTCTGCGATATGTCCTCATGAGGCACATTTGTGAGACTGGTAGTTAATGAAGAGTTAGAGACATAAGCAAGATGGTCTTGGAGGTCAGGTGACCTTGGAGTATTCAGGACAAGATATTCTTTGGTTCCTTTTCACACTGAATCCCACAGGTTGAGAGGCAGCAATTGACCTCACCTTTAAATTTCTGGTGAAACTAGCTCCAGCAAGCTTACTCAATCAAAGGATCACACGTCAGGGACTAAGGCAGAGCCGAGATTTTAACCCGCAGCTATTTGGTCAGATTCTGGACTACTTCGATGAGATTGTATATTTCGTCAACCAGCAATGGAGGGTCTTTAGCGACGGGAGCGCTTGCCACCAACTGCTTCGTAGCTTGGCTGTGCAGCAAGAAATTTGCTACTTGCGGCATCTTAGAGCTGCCGAAGCAGAGTTGTGGGCTTCTGCCAATCAGGAAGATATTTCTTGTAGGTTCCTTTCAACGGTGCCGATTAGCAGGCATGTGGTGCGCAGACCGATCGCCTTGAGAACATCCTAGATCCACTGATATATTTGCATCCCAAATAACGTGTTCGCGTGAATTTTGTTTTGCAGGACGAGAACTTTTGTACCTTAAATACTAGCAAGCACAGACGAAGCCAGCGTTTTTGCTTACCTGTCAAATAACCATATACTTGCAGCGCAGAAAAAATTCCTTGTTCCTGGTTGAGGAGTGCTGGTTATATTGTTCTTGAATAACAATGAACAAGTGCGTGGAGAATTTTGGTCACCGATGAGGTTACTTGTCTCTGGCCTGTGAAAGTGTAGGTTGTCGACGGTAGGGTTATCAATAGAGGGAATGGTTTTACAATAGAAAGCTTCTTAAAGCCAGAAAAAACTTATCGGATATCTTTTGCTATACACAAAAACTAATCCTCTTAAATTTTGAGAAAATAAGGATTTGTAAAGTTTAGTTTCTTTCAATTCTAAAACATTCGATAATTATATCTACTTTGATAAATGTTTAAATATACCCAAAACCAGCCTAAAAAATTTAGGAAAACCTCTGAATCTTTTTTCTCAGTTCCCTATTTCTTTTATAAAACCATAAAACATTGATTAATTACCTTGAATTTTAAAATGTTTTATGCTAATTTTTAAAAAATAAATTATAATAACATTCTACTTCAATCTTAAATTAAGTGAAACTAAAATTAAATTGAAACTGTGAAAAAAGGCATATTTAAAATATAGTGAAAGGGATAAGATAAGATCAAGCATATTTGTTTCACTGTAGTCTTGCCTCGTTAATTCGCTTAATTTCATACTTTTATTTCTGAAAAAAACAAATGAAAGTAATCGTTAGGTTAGATTATCAATAAATTTTGCTTACAATCGATAAAATTTTAATTTTAATATTTTAATTTAGATGAAAGTGAACAGGGAGATAAAAGATTTTAGGTGAGAGCTAATTTTAGTCGCATGCATCTCTATATCTCACTATGTCGGTCCATCGGTCTCCCTTTTGCTTTTATTTTTGGGGTAATAACATTGTAACTATCCGGCCAATTCTAAATAAATTTAAAAGCCTTATGTTGTTTCACATTCTCTTTCAAATGATTTAATTGCCAAGCTCCTGTCAAGGTTAGCCCGAGAATTATATAGATTTAGCAATCATATCATAGCCATACGGCCGATTTGAACGAAATTTGAAGCCCTTATCTGTTGTTTTACATTTTCTTTCAAATGATCTAATTACCAAGGTCATCCCAAGGGTGACTGGGAATTATTTTCTTTTGGCAATCAAATCATAACTATTCGGCCGTGCTAACGAAACTTGAACTGTTATTTTGTTTTATATTCCATTTCGAATGATAAAATTGCCAAAGTCCTCCCAAGTTTTGTCCGGGAATTATTGAAAGTTTTAAAGAGGTCAAAATGTCAAATCAGAATAAGTGTGAGCACGCAACTTCGGTTATCAGACCTTGTTATATTTTAAGGGAGTTACGGAAAACCCCCGAAATAATATAACGCCTACATAGTAGATCAGATCCATTGTTTTTATTAAGGTTTGTAGCCCTTGGTCGATATCGATATTTCCTTCATGAATATTGATTGATTATCAAAGGCATTTGGAAGAAATTAGGGGAAAAGACAGGGCTTTATTTCGATTTTCATACACTGGAACATTTTCTTCGACCTTCGATAAATTGAGCAAGATTTCGAATAATCCCGGTGCCTTTCCTCTCCGAATAAGAGTAGATCAAGAAATAAATTTTGCCTCTAAAATACAGGAGAAAGTCACGCCTTGAAAGTTGAAACTAGCTTAATTTTTTTGCTCTTTCACAACCAAACAGTACATGCAAATGTGCCGATCGATACTTGGTCTAGAGAACCACTCTCAGGGTAAGGACGTGCACTCTAATAGATATTAAAGAACGGATGTTCTTCTTAACATCTTTTGGCCACGAAAGAATTTTATAATATGCAAAAGGTGTCGACAATATGATTTTCTCTATATTCGAAAACATGGTTGAATTATTTTAGCCTTCTTTATTTAATCTTTTGCGTCTGGGTTGATAATTTCTTTTTTATTCAAAACTGTTTTCAACGGAATCTTTATTTTCTCTTTATCCTAAAAACTTTATAAATTATATCCTTTGATATGTATGTGAATAAAAACTACAAGGTATAACTAAAAGGTCTCACTCACTAGAAGTGAGATACATACAGATCAAGCTAACTTAAATTATTAGGGTGTTTGAAATGCAATTATCTATTTAAGAGCTTATGTATAATAAGACAAGCACTTGAGGATTGAATGAACTCGAACTTTAGAAAATGAAGTCTAAATCTCATTTGTTCTTCAGCGTCTCTTTTGAAATTTACTTCCTATACAAGGTTTAAGAGTTTATTCTGGAAACAAATCATATCGGATGGCGATCATTTAAAAGAAACTGGTAAATGACTTCCTCTTCCGAATACAGAAGATTTTCCTAAAAAATAATCTTGAGTCTTCAACTGTCTAACAATATTACTGCAGACGTTCATTGGCAGGGATGATCTTGCAAATGAATCATTATATCGGCAGTGTTCAGGTTTGGTAAACAGAAAAATTGTCGTTCCCCCAAAAGATAAAAATTTGAAGATTGACGCAGAGTTAGAGAAAAGTTTTATGCTTTACCGAGTAGACAGGTTACCGACTTGAATGGGTTCCATCATTAGTCCGAGAATATTATTATCTTTGAACTGATGATAGAAGCCAGATACTTCCAAAACCTCTCTACTAAGGTTAAAATTAAATATTTTTCTGGAAAAAATTACGTAGAACTGCATTTTACTTCTGATTTAAAATCTCGATAGTGAGGAAAGTATTTATTTTTAAAGATAATATTTTTAGGATGGGATAATTCAAATTCCACACAACATCTGGATTAGAACTTGGGGAATATCACTCATAATGATTCCAAGGACATTTTATAATTAGCGTGATATTTACTAACAATAATATCGTTGTTAATGGTCTTTTAAACGTTTATCTTTTCAAAAGATTCTTTAGAACGGCAGTTACTTATACATATTTTATTTTTAGATGTTAATTAAACTTCAATTGCAATTATTTTTGTCTTATTTCTGAAAAGACGACATAAATTACAAACCTCCTTAATCTAAATAGTAACAGCAGTTTCTACTCAAATATTATGAGTTATCTCTGCAATAAATATATGGTGCTCAGTTTGCCACAAAAACAAATTCCTCACTCAAATTACTGAACCACATGCGATCCAATTCTAGCAAAACGAATTGCTAGCAGTAATAATGGCTTTGAATTAAACGAGATTCCCTAAATTGAATGGAGAGTTTGACAGTTATCCACCAAAAAACAAACATCCATTTAAATCGATAAAAAATGCGAAAATTTAGGTTTTGATTTGATTTGATGATCTAAGTGGTGAAATGTGTGGTAGGTATGATAATGATGAAGAAGTTTTTTAATATTAGTTAACCTGGTTGCAAGGGTATCCCCTTCGTTTTACTTCCATATTATTCCTCGTCTTTTGTTGCCTTTTTTGCTTCCAGTGTTCCCACTGTTGTCATTTTTGACCGTCTGAATCTTGCTTTTAAATATATATATTTATTTAATTTTATTTTTTCCTCAGTCGTAGCTTTTTAGCCTTTCGAGTTTATTTTTTCTAACTTTATTTAGGCTAATGTTTTTTAGTGGGAATTTTGCCTCTTTTATTTTTATTTTCGTCTATTATTATTTTTTTTTATTTCTCTTTCCTTTTGCTACCACTTCGCTCAGTTTATTCCGCTTGGGAAGAATGCTGACCTTGCAACTTTGTTGGCTTCTGCCGAAAGATTGCAATGTTAAGGTTGTCGAGTGTGGGTATAATTGCTTGACCTATCTTATCCCAAGTCTTTCTCCCTAGCCTTTGAACTTCCGAATTAGTTGGCTTAATCCCTGCTCTTGCGTGCAGGAATGTTTGCCTAATACGGTCGCTTCTTCTAGCTCCAGCTATTAGCAGGGTGGCTTTATTTTGTACTCTCTACATCGTCCTTAGAAATGTACAACTTGCCATCTGCCTTATCACTACCAAATACAACAGGGGAAAGCGTACTATTGTAATGTATAGCTTCTTCTTGTTTGGAGCGTAAAGGTTCTGGAACCTGTATAGTTTCCAAAGTTGCATTTTGGCTATGGAGACTTTGTTGTTGATGTGGGTTTGCACCCAAGCTTGGTAAACTGTAAGACAAGGAAGTTACTCTCTTTCAAGTCCGGGTATAGGTGGTCGTTCACGATGGCTTCATCTATTTTCCGTCGGTTAATTGCTATTATTTGGAATTTTGGGCGGTTGGTTTTAATATTCCACATCCTTTCATATCTGTTAATGTTGTTTATTTCGGCAGCTGTATCGCTTGCTTGAAGTCCAGCGTTCCTATAGGACGATTTGTGTGATGTCATCTGAAAATTACAGATACATCGTGTCGTTACGCCCCGGAGCAGGGGGGTCTATTGTGGATACAAGGTACAGCAACGGACTCAGAGAGCTTCCGTGTGGAATTCCCGCATCGAGTTCGAATTCGGATCGTGAAAAGCCCTCGACAGAGATTTAGGCTTTTCTCTCCATGCTATAGTCACAGAAAACCCTTTCCAGGAGTGGGTTCAGCTAGAGAATCAGGATCTTGAATTGGAGACCCCTCAGCCAAACCTTATTTGAGGCCTTCTGTACATCACGCAACACCACGTCTACGTATTTTTCATCGGCTTTGCAGTGGGCTATTTTCTCCCTTAGGAGGGCGAAGGCAGATTCAGTTCCTCGCCCCTTTCGGAACCCATGTTGCCGGGGATTATGAGCTCCCAGTTCGGCTAGTTGGTCTTGTAGCCGATTTGCTAGGAGTTTTTCCTAGATTTTACCCACGAACTCGAGGACAGAGATTGGCCTGTAATTTACCAAATGATCTGGGGTCTTACCAGCCTTGGGTATAAAGATGATTTTGGCCACCTTTAGACCGTCGGGGAAGTACGCCGTGTTCAGGGAAGCGTTGAATATGTGATTCCCTGAATCATCTACTGTTGGGCATTTACCAGATTGTTTTTGATGATGCCACTCTAGCCTAGTGCCTTTTGTTTAAAGGATTTCAGGGTGGCCATGAGGTCCTCTGTTGTTATTGGGCAACCATGATCAACCATTTCTCTTCCCTTTTCCGCATGGTGATGTGGATGTATTCGGTCTATTATCTAATTCAGATCGTCAATCAAACAAACCTCGAATTCCTGGTCGACCCCTTTGTTGTGTGCTTCGGTAATAGAGAAGACTTTCTCTCAGAATGCTCCAAATCTTCCCTCCAGAACCGCCAGATCCTCTATATATGAGTGTATTAGCTGGCGTAGTAGCACGCTTCTCCCGTAGCTTGAACCTTTCCGTCTGATCTCCGCATACACTTCTCTATGCACATGTGCGATCCTCTTCATTTGCTATGTCCATCGGAGGGGTTTAATGAGAGGCTAGAACTCAATATGTAAAATTTCTAGAAAATCTAATCCTTTGCAGATATATTCTATGAGAATGAGACAAATATTTAATGAAGGCTAGATAAGTGGAATAATGAGCAATAGTTCGATAATCCAAGCCATTGCTATGAATTGAAAAAGACTCTCAATACATAATTTGACAATAGCACCTCACTCACACTTTAAAACATGGAATTACGAGTATATTGTGGAAATGTGGAGGAGGAAATTTTCAGGAAAACTACTTGATCTCCAAGACCCTTGTAAGGGACCCTATTGAAATCAGTAATTTTTGGCAGTTAAAACATTCTCACTTACTCATTCATACTGGTTTTGCAAATGTTTCTTGCACTCGTTATGACGCTCTCAACAAAGCAAACTTATAGTTGTGATGCAGTTAGATACGTTTGTATTGTTTAAACATTCAAATATGTTTACTTTAGAATATCAATCAATATTGCCGCCCATTTCGGCGAGCACGCTCTTCAGGTAAGACCTGAAGGCCACACACATGTCCTGGACAAAGTAATTCCTCAAGCTCGCATAAACGCAGGCGAAGGAGGACTTCAGCTCGTCTACGTTGCAGTGAAGAACCTTGCCTTCCTTCTCCTCAACATACACTCACAAGCTGTAGGCGAGAGGAATGAACTCGTGAGACTGCAGTGGCCGAAATTCCTTCAAACAGAATTTCATGTTCGACCATAACAACACTTGCCCGGCCTCGGTAAGCATGTAACCGGCCACGAACCACACTGGTGGCATTTTCTTGCCATTCAAAGTTACGCCCCCTAGTTTCCTTAAAAAGACCTATTGCTTGGTATTTGATACTTATTGGACCTTATATATTTCTGGACTAAGGTTATCATGAGTTCATTCTGCTTGTTAATGACCAGATCGACCGTGAAGTTTTAAGAATTTGATTATTATGACACCTTAAGTGATTGAGAAGTTTGCAGCATTACTCCCGTAGAGTTTCTCGCATACGGTATTTAAGCAGAGGCCTTTTCACGCAATTGAAGCTCTTTCCACCCTTCTACTCGATGGCCATATACACCGTGGCCAACGAGATGTTCTTCTTCGCGAGACAGTCATTTTGAGCTTCAGAACAAGTTCAAAGGCTTTTCTCATAGCCAAACGATTAACAACTTGAGCTCTGCCTGATCAAGGTCAATCTTTGATGTCGCCCTCGTCCTTGAGCCTCTCCGCGACACTGTGGATAGTCTTTTATAAGCTTCCGTCTTGACACAAAGGCACAAAATGGAGAATACGTTTGAATGTCACGTGCTGCAAAAGTAGAAGTTTAAGTATGTTTAACGGAACTTTTTCTATGACACCCGTAAACCTCTCGAAAGATAAAAAATTGTGATTGTAACAAAACTTTGGCAAAACCCGTTACGCTTTTGGTAGAAATTAATACCCTTAAATTGTTGTGGAGTCTCAATCTATGTTGATTGCATATTTGCTCGGAGCATAGGTGAAATAAGAGACTAATATGTCTGTGTTTATTTTTTCTTAACAGCATAAGAAACTGATATTCTTTCGTGCATATCTTATATTTCTTAGAAAAATCTCGTATATTTCGGTTCGAACATAGTCAAATTGGGATTAAACGTTTCATAAATATCTATTATATGATATAATAGTTAGAGCCATCGCTGAAAGCTTCGTCTAAAATAAGTGCTGTGTCCTATCGTTTATTTTATTTAGAACTTTTTTTTTAATACCTTTGTATTAGTATTCATACAAGACTAAAAATATAAGATGGGAAAGTTAAGGAACAATATTTTTTCCAGCAGAACATCACTTTATTATTCTAGGATTTCAATGATTCAAATAAGAAATATTTATTATTTGTTCTCTTGATTAAAAACATCCCATTCGTTCATCAATTACATTAATTTACAACAGTGTTTAAAGAGATCGTACAATTTTTACAATAATAACATGTCTCTTTCCACTGAGTCTGAACTTATAGAGAGGATGATAAAATACTTGATATTATTTTATAGGAAACCATTTTCCCTATAACTCATTACAAATTAATTTTAAAACCCAAGAGATCATATTCAGGAGAATGTTTCTAATTTATATCTGTAAAGAAAGTCGCGAAGAAAGAGGCAGTGAAAATGTATGAAGATATATTGGCGTAGCAGCTCGTGTGGCTATTGAAGCCTTAAAACTCAGCTGTAGAATGAATCACAATTCTAATCATGAAACCAAGTTAAGGTGAATATAATATTACACTTTGCTCTCAGGAATATATGGATGAACCCAGGTAGTGGCTTTATTCAACAACTTCTGCAAAAACATGACCTAAATATCTATAATTTGAAAGGAGCTACTGATTTTAAGATCAAGTGTCATGTGTAAGACTTCTCTGATTATTAATCAACTAAACTTTAGTCCATTCACAAGATTACACATTGGCTCTAGTGACTGCTTATCTATTAATTTAGTGGGAAAGATTTCAGCTTAATTTCACCTCTTCTTTATTCAATGAACACAAGAGATTTTATTTCTTTATTTTTAATTATGCTTGATGTTTTCTAAGTATTTCGTTTTGTTAAGGCACGAAAGCGTGTGACCAAAAGTCTCCCCCAACTTGAGAGAGGAACCCTTCTTTATTTTTAAAAAATTTACAAAATAGAAAAATGTTTGACAATAATGAATTTGGGGATTGTGAAGATCTATATAAAACAGATTGAATAAACAACTAGGGGGGGAGGGGGCCGATGTGTAGAGTAGATGTTGTCGCCTGTGAAACGCTGTTAAACTGCCCTGCCGCTCCCAGTGGTCGCGCGCATATATACTCGTGGACCGTGTAACGGTCAAATGGGCGCGAGGCATGCCATCTTTTAGCTTGAGAAGCTTCAGGAAGCGGCATCGGCGAGATTGCGAGAGGTGTTCACGTAAGCGACGTTAAGGGCGGCTTTTCTAAAGACTCTTGAGAAACTAGACCTTGAGACGTCCGAAAGGGAAAAAGGATATCTTCATGAATTTTTCCTCTTGTAGTGTTTCATATTGCTCCGATGTTTTTTGCGAAGATTCTTGGGTTTGGTGTGAGAATTTTGGAGAGGAGGGGTGCCAGGGATTCTTTTACGAAAATGCTGGTTTCTAGACTTGTAGCGGGAAAAGCGAGGGAACTTCCTAATATAGCGATGCCTAGGCCGGTTTCAAAGGCACCTGAATGCACCACTGAGGGGGGCGATTTTTTGCGGGGCCATTTGGTCCCCTTTGAATGTATAAGAGGAAGAAGTGGTTGGAAGTCTTCTGGACGAGGAAATTGGATTTGCTTAAGACAAATCTGCACCCAAAGGAAAGAGGTTTAAATAATAGGTGTCACGAAATCAATTAGGCCGGCCATTCTTAGCCAGGTCTTTTGGGGGCTCTATTTTCCCTTAAAAAACTAATAGCGCTTCTTACTTTATTTGCCAGGGCATTAGTTAGGGCAGCCCATTTCTTTTGAATACCAATTTTAACTCCCAAGAAGTTAATCTTCTGGGTAGGTACAAGTTCACTTTTTCTTAAACTTATGTTAAGGGAGTTATTACACACTAATTTGATACACTTTCTAAGGCACTTGTTGGGTCCTACTAAGAGGATATCTTCGAAATAGGTGAACGAATGGAAGCCCGAGTTAGTGGCCCAGTTTTTAGGGACGGTGCCAACTGCTTGCTGCATGACGAATGGAGTTCCTGGGAATCCCATAGGCATCCTTTTGAATCTGAACTTTTGTCCAGAAATAGTGGCGCCGAAGAGGGGACGAGCCTTCTCGTGGAGTTTAAGGTGATAATATCCATCGTTGCAGTCTATTTTTACGGCAAAGTGGTTCTTATCTACTTTCCTGAGAACTTTATCAATTGTTTGTAGCTATAATTTAGGAGGAGAGTAGTAATTTTTGATAGACTCATATAGATCATATACCAATTTGATTGGTCCGTTAGGTTTAGGAACTGGGAACAAACGATGGGACATCCGGATATTATCGGAAAGCTCCATGATATTCAGTTCAACAAGTTTGTTGATCCAGTTAATAACACGTGGTTCTGAAGCAATCCAGTGGTGGTACCTAGGTTTTGTATATATTCGTATACCATCTTTTTGTAGTCTTTTAACGATGTCATTTGGAGCAGGAGTGTTGCAGAAATCACCTGTGGGTTGGACATCAATATTAGTTCTCGAGTCTGTATGGTTTACCTGTAGTTCAAGGGGATCCATTTGTGGACTAATAAAGTCCATTCCGTCTCCTTGATCGTTTCCATTTTTTTGCTAGTTATTGTCATTATTGTTTAACTCAGCGTTGTGACCATTCCTTCTAATGATGTCAGGAGGTCACCGTGCTCTGAAAGGGTGACCTGAGGATGAAACTGGAGGCGGAAAATGCTGTAATGCGTTAATTTCCAGGACTGTAGGCACTGCAAGACCTAGTACAGGAAGAATGATTATTGAAGGAGGAGCCTGGATATGAAGAGACCCTAATTGAGTAGGGGCCTCTTCAAAGCAATTGCAAAGTTGTTCCAGATCGGGGTCTTATCCTTGTGCTGCCATTGAGTCCAGCCACTATCGGAGCTGCGCTCAAGTACAATTAAATTTGAATAATGTAAGGAGTTTCTACTTAGATTGCGATATTATAGGGTTGTTTGCCGGGTTCGTCTCAAGGGTTATTCGAAAGAAAAACATCTCTACAAAAATAAACTTTAAATACAATTAATAAGAACAAGGGCACCGATAAATATGGAAATCTAAATAATAATCACTATGACAAAAGAATAATATCACAGGCAAAACTTAAGGAAACTAGGTACGCGAAAATATATAAGTGATCCAATAAGTTGGATTGAATAAAGGATTTAGCAAGTCTATTGGCGTTACACCAAATGGGGAATTCTTCTTAGAACTGGGAAACAAGAGGTGGGACTTACGATGAAAGGACTCCTGGTTACTTCTGGATGATGAACTGGCCTGTGGAAGACCAATGGCCAGGTCTTCTTCGATGGGGTCTCGATGCGAAGGCGTCCAGAGAGACTCTGAAGGGGGTTGAGATTACTTTGGCTCCAGGGAGAAATAACCACAAAATAGAGATTCGTCTGCGGACGGCAGGGAGTCTCAATTAATGTAATGAGACGAGAGAAACCCCGGAAAATCTTGCTGGGTGTAAAGGGGTTTCTGTAATCTTCCTTTGATCAGGTCGGATTACATGAAGACGATCTGCTGACGATATCACAAGGGCGAGGGGATCACTTCACGGGAGACAGATACTAAGGACTGGACGGCAATAAGCTTTGTTAATTCTATCTGCTGATGATTTGCAGATATCACATTAAATAGGAGCCACAGCTATGGTCAAGAGAGGACTTTGCGCAAGATGGCCTTCCAAGGGGATCCCTGACGCGACTTAAGCAAACATGAACATTGATAACCTTGGGCATCGACGAGGCAAAGGGAATTAAGACAGATTCACTTCTACCCCAAGAGGGATAAGATGGACACTGCTGCCACCTGGATGCGAGAAAGCTTTATCAACCTGGGGTAAAATGGTGATAAAGCTTTCCAAATTAAACACAGCAGCGTTGATCTATCTTGACCCGACAAATTCTGTGTGAAAACGGCGTAATGAGTTTCATATTTCCGCACGCCTCTATTCCTGAGATGAAATTTTGCAGATACGTTTGGGATGAAAAATGTCATTCTCCACAAATTTCAGAAATAGTGATTCGAGAAAACAATTTAACTGACGGGAATCAAGCTAATAGGGAAATCATTATCTTCGTGCCTACATAGCCGTGAACACAAAAAAATCAATTCATATGAGGTTGTGGAACTTAGAAGTTAACGATAGGTAATAATAATAGCAAAAAAAAATTTAACTTGGTGAACATTGCAATTAATTACAAAAGAAAAAATAATTAAAGGCAATATATATCCAGATGGACAAGGCTTAACAATATATACAATTGTGAGTAGAGACCATCTGTGACTTGATCTTACGAGGTAGGAGACCGCTCATCTATGGGTTTCCTACTAAGACAGTCAGCCATAAAATTTTCGGAACCTTTAATATAAAATATGCTAAATTGGTACTCTATCACATGAGTCTATTCTTTTGACTTTTTCTATTTTTATAAATATTCTAAAGGGCTGTGATCCGTTTTGTTCACGAACTCCTTCCCACTAAATACATTTAAAACTTTTGTACCCCCCAAACTATCGCGAGAGCCTCACATTCTATGGTCCCCTAGTATTCCTTACGCGACGAGCGCTTCCGGCGGCAAAATTGCGGAGAAAATGCCGGTAGAAAGAGGTGAATCCCAAAGAGGAGCGGAGCTATTTCTTTGTACGCGAAAGAGGCAAACTGGCAATAGCCTTAACTTTAACTTGCTGGGGGGTCATCTGGTTTTCCCCGATATGAAAGCCTACATACGAATGGAATTATAGTCGAAATGACATTTCCTGGCCCAATGGTCAATCCGTGTTCCCGTAACCTCATGGAGAGAGAGGGAAGGGAGACTAGGTGTTGTTCCCATGTACGTGTGGCAACGTATACATTATATTATAATTACTGCAAGCAGTAACCATACCGGAGGGGTCTTTATTAGCTAGTCCAACGTTCCTCTTTCTTCTAAGACGGAGAACGGGCCTTTTCACTGCGAAAGGAGCAAATTAGATTCAGTGGGGAGGAGAAGCAGTACCTCATCACCGGGTTGGAGGCATTGATCTTATGCCTTTACGTCGAAATCAGTCCGGTATTTCTCCAAATTAAGATACGTATTTTTAGGAGTAGGTTTTGCCTAGTACTGGCAACAAAATCCTCCCTCCCCACCCAAGTCATATCAGAATGTATAGAATTGCAAGAAAAAATAGTTTTCTACTAAATACCAGAAATCGAAGCTGAAAAATTGGCTCATGTCTTGATAGGCAATGCAAAAGAAGGCATCTCTAAAATAGAGGAATTATATTCTTTCCCAAACCTCTTAATGTAATGTTGAATGGAAAAGGTCTCCACAAATTTTGCAGGTAATTCAGTTTTCTCATAGGAAGGCCTTGCAATTCCATATATTTCCCTCTCACATGCCACACGACTACTCAATTCACAGATTAATGGAGATTAAGCGACATAAGAGAATGGTGGCTGGTATTCCTTCAAACATCAGTCATTAAGTAACCCGCATTCAGAAAAACAAATAGTTACGAACCACGGAATACGAAGTTAGTTTCCGCTATTTGGTCACATTCCCTTATACAATATTATCATGTAAACGTATTTATATACTTCCAGACCCACATACAGAAATTTAAAAAAGCAATTTGCCAAATATATATATTTAAGAAAAAAATATTATTAGCAAACTGATAATAAACGGTTATGCCCCATGAGATATCGTTTATAATATGAAATCTGAATCATAAATGGAGAACAATTATGAAAAATTGATTAAAAAGTCCTCCGAAAACTGTTCGATAAATTGCAGTATACTTAAAAATAACCTATTTACAGCTTTCTTGCAAATGTTTTTTTATCGGAAAATGAAACAGTTCGGCAAATAGGATATACACAATTAGAGTGAACATCATAAAAGTGCCCTTAAGAGTTGTGTTCAGTCTTGCCGATTCTCAGTAAAAATGAGTAATTGATGTTCAGTATGGTTATCTAGTAATTTCTTTTATATTCCTTGATAATGATAAACAAACACAGCAATAATTAGAGCAGGAGCATTTGCCTGTAAGTTTAGCAGGAAAAATACCATTACAGTCCTCAATTACGTGTCGCAAAAAGCGCCTAACACCAGGTAAGGTAACAAGGAACTATAAAGATGGCCACATAAGGCTTTACTTTTAAGAGCGCAAAGCGATTTGATGGTATTGGGTTGGTGAAGTTTGCAGACCCTGTCCTGCCAGGACATTTAATCGCCCTCAATTGTATTTTGATTTGCTCTTTGGAATGTGTGTCATAGATGTGAGATGCTAAAGAAGGGGATAGTAACCAAAATTATTAAAATAAGGAGGATGCGGATGTTGGTTATATGTGAGAAAAACATGAAAGAGAAGGAAAATAGCGTGTTGGATGGATTGAGTTGCATGCCATCAGGGGTAAATCCATCTGGAAGGAGTGAAGAGAGCGTGGCACTGCTTTTACTTAATGAGTGGCATGATGTAATGGTTGAGTAGGATTGTTTAGGCTCTGGAATCATGTGGGAGAATTTGAGATTTGAAGGTGTAGAAATGTGCCTGATTGTAGTGTACAGACCATGTACCGATAGAAATGAAGCTGAAATGAGAGGTTGTAAAATGACTTAATCAGAAGACTAGATAGTATCTAGTGTGAATATAGATAGGTCTATGGTTGTATGAGATATGAATGAATAAATAGGTGAAAGAATAAAAGGTTAAATGGAACAACAGGTTAGAATGAAAATGGATAGAGGATAGTAAGGTTCAATGCATAAGGAGCCATTTCTTGGAGAAAAAAGAGAGGGAAAGTATAACTGTTAAAGAGTGTGATTGAGCTTTGCCTATTATGAGAGAACAGCCTGCAGATTAATTCATTTGAAGGCTTTGAAAAGTATGAGTATTGGACTATCTTATCTCACTATTGGTCAGTGTAAAGTTAAACTGGTTGATGCATAGATAAATATAGGTGAGAATGAAGAATCATAATGGAAATTTTATTGAATCTGAGAGAAAGGGAAGAGGTGAGAATGCTAAATTAAACAAAGTAAATAAATGAAAGGGAGGAGATCGAACAAATGTGAAATTCTTTAAAGGAGTATTATTACGTAATACAGAGGTCTTGGGTGGCTGCCAAAAAAAATAGAGAAAGAACAATTGCTGAAGTTTGGAATCACTGTGAAACATTGAGAGAAAAAAAATACCTGTTTATGCAAATGACTATTATTGCAAACTAGCAAAGTTACCCGGGGACAAATTCCTGTCGTAAATAAATAGAGATGCATGGCGTAGAATAGGCTCTCGACGATATACCATATATAACTATTCGTTGAAAGGGAATTATTCTAATATTTCGAGTGCGTGGTAATCTGATTGACCGAGGTTAGTCCAAAAGGGATGGGGGCCTGGAAGGCTTATTTATCTTCAATATGCTTAAGAAGTGGAACGAAGCAGAGGGATAATAATATGGCTATCATTATTAAAATAGAGTTTTATTAATTATACTATCAACAACACACAAAAGAAATGTTTACATAAACGGAGAATAGAAAGGGTCGTGGGAATATCTGACTAATCCGAGGATTAAGATTTGGAGATATTTAAAAAGGTAAACAAATAAAAATTAAAGGGGGGAATGGTTCGCTAAACCATTTAAAGCACAGGGTAGTGAGGACAAAAGGTTAGATAATGAAAGGTAATGCTCAGCTTACGTAATTAAAAAGTTGTTGTGCAGAGGAAGACGAAGCGAAGGAATCTTTGGTCTACTGGCAATTTCCAGCAGAAGGGTTCTTCGGGGGGTTGTCCTTAGCAAAGGGGAAGGACTGTCTTCAAAGAGTGAGAGCGAAGTGGGGCTTGGAAGTACGAGCGGTCTTTGTGACAGCAAATCGGGGATGTTTTAGAGGAACAATATAGGTTATTGTTGAAACCAAGTGTTCTCTTGAAGAACGTTAAAAATGGGGGAATTAAATTCACCTGAAGGGATGTCTTGCGAATGAGAACCGTTTCTTGACAAAAGGGCTTGAAGAACAATGGCTGTTCTAACGTTGTTCTCTTTCTGAACAACAGGGAAGGAGGGGGGGTGAGAACCATCTCTTGTCAAACGGGCTCAAAGAACAATGGCTGTTCTTAACGTTGTTCTCTTTCTGAACAACAGGACGGCAGGGGGGGACCGTCTCTTGTCAAACCGGCTCAAAGAACAATGGCTGTTTTAACGTTGTTCTCTTTCTTAACAACAGGGAGGCCTTGTTGACTTGGCACACAAGGGATATTGTCCTCTTCTGGACAATAAGGGGGTTCTCGAGATAGAGAGTTCCTAGGTGCACAAGGAAGACCGGATTGGCGTGATGCCTCGCGAAGAAAATCGGGATCTGATCTGCTTCAATCGGGGAAAGCTATGTATAAGTACCCGGAGCCATCTCCATGGCGTAGGGGATAATTAAGAGGGAACTTCGGGGGAATGCCCCGGCCGCGCCTGGAAAAATACCTTATCTGCCCATAAGCCTAACTCAATCTGGCGAGATCGACGTATGGAGGTGAAACGGGGGAATGAATCTCCTTGATTAAATATTTGCTATGGTGGCGATAAGGCGCTCTGCTTCCTCTCGCAGATGCACGTTGGTAGCATGTGTTTCTAAACATGTGATAGCGGCTGAATTTAAGTGGCCTCAGACCGTTCTATCATAATGCATATTATTTGATATTCTTATATTGATGCACAAAAATATCTTTACTTGCTGACTATTATTAATATTTGCTGGATCAAGGAAGATTCAGGAGAGTTACTCACTCTATCAGATAATATCATGATATTAAATGACAAGCGTTTAACCGTGCGCGCTCGGTAGTTTACGCGCATGTTAAATATGAGCGGACAACGGTTTGGCCACAGGAACAGATCTAGTGCCTTATAGATACAGATGAGAATGTTCGAGATATGCGAATGAACCTATATTAAAAGGAAGTGAAACACGTAAATATGCTAAAAAGGTAAGCTTCAAGGGAAGCCTTCGGTAAATGTTAAATGAGGTTCTCGATGACCCTGTGTCAGGTTATGGATGAGGTAAGCTTTCAAGAGGCTATGATTGATTAAAGAAGTCTAAAATTTTGGCAGGCAGCTTGAATGTTTATAGTTATATAGCGGATATATAATTAAAAAAGTGAGAGTTGGATGCAAGATCTACTACTGGAAGGTTAAACTTTTGAGTGTGGTGAATAAAGTGTTTGAAAAAATCTTGATTGTGTGTATAAGAAAAATAAGTTAGGGATTGATAAATGGCGAAAAAAGGATGCACTATAAAAAAATTGCGTGCCTGTTGATCAAGTATTTGTAATGCTAGAGAATATACAACCGTTTGGGGGTGTTAGGTCTATGATGAGTTAAGGAAAATTAATCATGGTGTAAAGATATACCACTGGGGTTAGTGCTAGAAATGTATGCAAATTAATGGATGATGTGACAAGAGTTCAGGTTGAAATCGTGGCGTAAAGAATGAGAGTCGAAGTAAGTGGTTTTACTTAAGCTCTAGATAATATTATGTTTTGCAATCTAGTTTTTGCTATATAATTTCTAAATGGGTGAAGTACGGAGATGGGTATGTAGAGGAATGATGAGAACTAGTGTGAGATTGAAGAAAAATTGTTTAATGGGTTCTATATACTACAATGTTGATACATTGGTAGTAATGATGGCTGAGAGTGAAAGGTTTTTGAAGATTTCGATAGTAGCTTTAGAAAGATTGTGGAGTAGAAGGGTAAAACCGTGGTCTCATCCTTGAACAAGCGCAGATTTTTAAGTATCAGCGATGCATATTAAGTGAGATTGGTGAATATGAAACATAATGTGACCCCAAAGTTTTAGATTCTAGGACAGTAGCAGAATCTACTTTAAGAGTATGTGAGTAAGAGTATGATATGAAAGAAGGAGTAATTATTCCAAGAGAAAAAGAGAGAGATTAGGGAAAGTTGAAGACTTTAGAGGAAGGCATGTTTGGCCTAAGTAGATACAATGACAAATTATTAGCTAAGAAGTGTTAATGTTGTAAACCTGGCTGTTAATGAGGGTGTTACTAGAAGTTTTCTGAGCTGGTATGGATATATAAGGAGAATTTTGCGAATAGACTTGTAAAGAGTTTCCAGTGACCACTTCATATTTTTTTTTATTTCCCATGTTTTTTTTAGGGTTTTTTATATGAGAAATTTTATATTTATATTATGCACAAATATTTCTTTTTTCTTTAAATAAAGTAATTCTGACGAGGTTAAATCCGGCAATTTTTAACTAAATGATAATTTTCCTTTGCAGGTGAATGAAATAGATTTGACCAGAAGATCTAGCGAAAATACGTCCAATATACTCTTCTTCACCAGCAGTAAATTGAAGGCTGCTCCTAACAGGAATCCTGTCATAGGTTTTAAAAAATATCAGCTTACTTTGCTTATTTTGGTTTGAAACTGGGTAACCATGATTAAGCTTAGGCGCCACACATGGTATGCAAGATATGCACCTGGTTTCTACATAGTTGGACCAAAGGCAAGAAGAGTTATCTGAAGTTAGAGGGAGGCGAAAAACCATAGACCTGACTACTACATCTGTGCTAGTGATATGACTTGGATCAACAGAAAAAAAACGGAACAGCCTCAAATATTCAATCATTACGGCATCCTGTAACTTATTTTGTTGAAATTCCAGTACTTGTCCTTTGCAAACCTTTTGATATTAGAGACAAAGATTCTTCCACTGTTGAAGAAAAAAAGGAAAAAGATGTGGTCTTTGTGCGATGGAGCTCCACATCTTTTTTTGCCCAAAGGAGCTAAATGATCTAATTTGCCGTCTCTGGATGTCAAACGATCGGTTTCAGACGTTCTTTTGGAAAATCTCTTCTCTGACATGGCTCACGCTCACATTTTCTTATACCATAAAAAAACAACAAGAGTACCTTTGTTTTTCTCTGAAGAGAAGGACTTGGTGGACTGTACAAGATACTTTACAGGTTCTACACAAGCTTGCAGTGCCACAGTACTAAACCGAAAATTGGAAACTGTTCATTGACAGCCGTAAGCGATCGAGGAAAAGTGTTCTGCTGCAAAACTGCATTCAGTTTGCCTCTGTACCCCCGACTCAATGGACTATACTGAAGGAAATGTGTGAAACTGTAAAGCACCAGCTTGAGAAAGTTCATTATGATTGGCATGAGAGGTTGATTTTTGTTGCCCTGAAGATAGTGCTTTCTGTGCATGTGTGATAGCAGGGACCAAGATCAGCTTTATACGAAGAAGGACTGCCATGCAAGGAAAAATTGGGACTTGCAGATCAAGGTAAGTAATAAACAGCCCTCTGTTGGACAGAAAAAGGATACTCTTCACACCGCCGTACATCAAACTCGGTTCCATCATAAAGTTCACCAAAGTTCTGGAGAAGGATGGCGGCTACTTCCGTTATTTGAGCCACGCTTTTCAAGGATTAACCATGGAGAAAGGTAAAGCTAGAATCTTTAACGGTTCTTAACTCCGTAAGCTCACGAAAGATCCAGATTTCAAAAATTTAATGAACGAAGGGGAACTGCAAGCGTGCAGTCTTTTGTTCTGGTCGTAAAGATCTTTCTTAGCACAATAAGGTCAGGAACTCCACGGAACTTGTTACCAATATGCTGATTGTTTTTTCTGAAACCTGGGTGCAACATGGCCATCAAAATGAATTACTTATTCTTACATACTTACAAATGCAAGCACAAAAAAATCCCCGCTCAGTCCTGACTGCCACTATGATCAAGACTCAAGGCGTGCTTAATTTGTGAATGTGAATATGGTCCTGTGTGTAAAAACATGGATGACTTAATGATGGAGAGCAGCCTAGTCAAACGACCTACAACCAGTTGGTGCCGCCTTCTCATGGGTTTCAGTTATTTAAAATTACGTCTACCGTCATAGAGACAGTTACCTGTCCCTCTGTGTTCTCAGTCATATCCACATAGTAGCGTTATTTACCTTCCCTGCAGATTGGAAACAAGTCTCATTACAGGTTGTCTCTTACTTCAAGTATTTCCCGAAATCTGCAATTATGCAGATTGTAAAGAACGGCATTGTTGCAATGAGGTTATGTATGGGTTATTCATTCACGGAGCTAAATTACGATGAAACAATAGATGTTTGTAAATCAGAACCTAATAAAAAATATATTAACCTCTTTGTAGGGAGAAAGTGGTGATTTTTGGGCAGTGGCAAGGCTCTATCTATTTTTTGGTTGACTTATACGCATTTTTTAGTTTTCAAGACGCCTCATTTGAGCTTTCTATTTTGCTGAAAATCAAGAGGTGATTAGAAGAGCGATGCTGTAAGTTACAGGTCAAAAGGTCACGTACTTCAGAGCAGGTGCATCGTGATGTGAAGTAAATTAGAGAGGATAGGAAAAGTTAAAGGCCGCTGGCCCTCATTAGACTAGAGTGATAGGGATAAGGCAGTGGAATGGTTGAGGTGCTAGTAGAGAAATGCGATACTCATGATTATGCTACTCTAAGTATAGCGTTTGTTGCTGGGAGATTAGATCTGCTGGTTTGCTCAACGCCAACGCAACGTATCGTCTGCCATGCGTTTGTATCTATGTTGGTTCTCTTGAAAGTTGTTTTATTAATCGTGTTAAACAGGTGTGAGTGCAGGTGTTGAGTGGTAAGAGTTAGTGGTTTTCGTGTAGTGTGGCCTCTTTTTTTGTTACTAAATAGTTAGTCTATTTAGTAACAGCGGTCACTGGTCAGCGGTCACTGGTCAGCGGTCACTCGCTGCGCCTTTAAGAAACAATGATCTTCGAGTTGAATTTTCTTATATCGTGTGAAAATTATGGACAATCTTTTCTAAAATCGGTTGTACTATATTATTCGAGGATGTATTTAAAGTTTCATTTTTTAACACAAATTATAATTTGTACAACCATAATTGTGCTGAATAAAAAGGATATTCCATTACAAATTTCGTGTCTAATTGGGTTCTTTCCTCATATAGTGAAGGTTTTGGTTCATTTAAATTGAAACAATAAATCTAATTTACCAAACAACAATAATAATAAAAAAAATTATATTCTCCTCTGTAATAAATTGCTCTAACATTTAATTCTCTTTGTTATTAAATGTTAAATCTTAAGCTAGTTTGGCATTATAGCGATAATCGTATTTCTTCAATTATTTCAATCTTATGTCCAATATTTATCACTATTCATCAATAATAGGCAATAATCTACTCCAAAAAAACTATCTTCAATTCTTAAGGAAATATTGCTAAAAGTTAATAGTTTTTCCTCCAAATAGTTAATATAATTTATCATTTACATCCTTCAACCAAATATTAAGATTTATACAGTCTCATCGTCCCTTTAATACTGTCGATGATATTTCTTTACGGAATTAATATATACTACTGTAGAAGATAGGTCATTCCAAGTGGTCATTATCTTAAATGAAAATAATTTATTGCTATTTCTGTATTTACCTTATGATCAAACAGCTAAAAGTCATTATTTCTAGTGACACCTTAGTTACTCAACGTAAAAATGTGGTCGAGGGTAACGTTATTAAAAACTTTTACAATCTTAAAAACCTAAACCAGTTCACTCCAAAATCTATCCTCTTACGAGTCAACTGCATTTGCAAACGAGATGCTAAAAATTCTATAGAAACTAGCCACGAACTTCAGCAAACCAGACCCATGTTTCTTCTTTTGATTATATATAATTATCACCAATTCAAGAATCTACTATTGAGGAGATATTTAAAATATATTTGCTGTAAAATCTCAGATATGTTTTAACATGTTAATGGATCTTCAGAATAGAGCTGTGATAGTGTAATGCTTTGGATCACCTAATGGGTACAGCGTTTGATTTCTGACGTCAAGAAATGCGTTCAATTTCAAGGAGTTAGGTCTTAGACAATACTTTCAGCGGCATTATGAGCTGGCTGCCCATTAGATGCATACGCTGATGATCATTCCTACAGGAGTAAGGAGCTCCTCATTGTTTCTCCATGCACATTCGCACTCCCATTTCTGCTATAATTGCTTTCCTTGTGCTTCTTTACATACACATAATCTACTATGTTCTCTTACCAAACCAATAGAGTACTAGTACAAATCGGATCACTCATATCCACATGCCCGATACCCAAAATAGATTCAACCCCTTGGACGCAATGAGTTCTACCATCGCTGGTGATGTAATAATAGGTTCCAGACACTATAAATGATTGTTCCTTCGGGGTGTCACTGGTGTCTCAGCCTCCTTTCATCCCCCAAAGGAATTTGGAATAAGTTTAATCATGGCAGATTAAACCAATTGTTTAGTGATGTAGAGACGAGTGAGAATACACCTTGTGAACCATTGGTGAAGTTACATTGTGTATGCCAGAATATGATGCAGTGAGTTTTTTTTGGTGGTTTGTCCATTCCATGAACTGCGGCTTAACTCCAACGCTCTCCAACACCCTGAGCAAATTTATGGTAAAACAGAACGAATTAAAATAACGTGAATCCCGTAACACCAATCGAATGAAACCGAAGATTTGGCTTAACCGAACAAAAACGATAAAAACGAACAAACCCGAAAAAACGAGTAAAACCGAACAAAAGAAAAACCACTTGATTAAAAGCAAACATACACGAAAAAGTGAACGAAACCGATAACCCGCATAATGCAGAGCAAAGCAGAATTTCTTTTTAAAAGCGGCTAAAACTGAACTAAAACCGATAACACCGAAATACTCATAATATCCAAATAAAAGCACTAACGAATAAATCAGAAGGCACCAGTAACCGGTCCTCGGTGTAGAGGAGAATGTCTGGTAGTATTGTGTTTTGATACCAACTGCGAACAAAAACAGAGTAGACAGTGAGTATTTTCTCCTGCGACGATGGAAATGAAATGATAGGAGGGTTTAAATTGTCTATTTTATTCATAATACATGTGATCTTTTTAACCCCGGGTAGGCGTGAGTAGGCTCGTTTCCATCAAAGGTCACCCCCCTATGACACCTTGAACGTGTTTTGTCCTCTACTTTTATAAATCATCGATCTATACTGTAGGAAAGGTTCGAATTTCTTAAAAAAGGAACTTATCCTTTAAAGTTACTCATCCCTGGTAGTATCCGCAATCTGACTGCGAGCAATGAATGGAATTACTCAGAAATCTTTATTTCTGTCCAATTGTAACATTTGATTGGAGGTAACGATGCATATCGGAATAATAGGTCTTTGCACATGGTTGCACCAATTTGGAAAGGCGTTCTTCATACACATTTATTTTTTCTGTTACACTATTTTCTAATCCCAGAAAACAAAATACCTATATTTGCATTTTATTGAAAATACTTGTTTTATTCCCTAAAAACATTCACAGAATTTAGATTTAAATTTGCTTCTGATTGTGTTCCAATTTTGGTTTATAGAAAACTGGCTAAAAATTGTTAGATGCAAAGTAATGACGATTTGAAGAGATGTATAAGAAACAATGCAGATATAAGCAAAATATATCAATATTATTTGATAGCAAAATTGAACAACATAGTAACAACAAGTAAACAGTCTCTTTTACTGACTGACACGATCACATCTTTTGTCAAAATGCTACACTAATTAGTCGAAGTCTTAACACGTGATTTGATTTGATTTTTCTTCCAATCTTAGACAGAGATCTTTCACATTCATCGTTTACATCATTCAACATTCATCACTTCCCACTCAGTATCGATAGATTTTCTTTTAGATTTAAACTTTGTCTCTTTGCTTGAATTTCAACATATCGATATTTTTTAGCTTCGAAGTACCACATCACCCTCTTTGCTTTGTTGGATATAGAATCGTCCTTCATGATATCAAACTCACCTACACCCAATTTTGGGAGAAGGGAGATCAGATGTTTTTGAAGGAGATTTTTGTACATCGCATTGTTTATTTGGCCCTAAACAGACGATTATAAAGAATTCTGAATAAAACCTGTCTTCCCATCATCCCGCAACTGCCTGCAGATTTGGGTGCATTTATCTTCGAAATGGAAACAATCTTTTACCTTTTTAATGACTTCCATTTTCTTTCCATTTGACGCAAACAAATTAAATTTGCTTTCCTCCCGGAAAATCACGCCTCTTAAGCACTCCACATAAAATTATCAGTAGCGAAGACTAAAGTAGAACGTCTATTCTTTTAATTATGGCAGAAATTTCAAAGTATCCCCTTCCTAACAAGCGACGTGAGACGTAAAAGAGACAAATTCAATTACAGGTTCTCGGCAACTTGTGGTAAAATAATGACTGAGCTCTCCTTTCGTCCATCGTCGACTAACGTCATCAAAGACTAAGTGAATCTATTTTTAATAAGGTAGGGTGGGGTGAATACAGACATTTTAGTTCCAACTCGTCTCCGCACACCTCTTTAAGTGCTTCTGGCTATTAGTGATTGGGAGAACCAAATATTCCATAGAACCTATATTTCGATTCTTTTCTATCACTAAATGTGTAGTGACATTCGTACTTTTTTCTGTTTATTTATGTTAAATACCTTATTTTTAGAATTATTGTTACTTTTTTAGTTATCTAATATTTCTTTATCGAGAATCTCTATGGGTTTTCTTATTCAGGTTTCCTTCTGCTAGTACTATTACTTAGTTTTTTGTTATTTCCAGGCTTAGTTTTCGTCTGTCATTATTTTTTCCTTTAATTTGAAATCGGTTAGCGTTTTTTTCTGCTTTATTGATTATTAAAGCTTTCCTGTCTTTAGTAGTTATATGTTGTATTCCGTGAAATTCTTTTAGCTTTATTTAACTCTTGGGGTTATTTCATCCTTCTTACCTCTTCAAGACATTGTGATCCATCGTTATGAGATTCTTCTCTTTTTTAATTTATTCACGTTGCTTCTGTTTTTTTCTTTCTCATTCTTCTTGAGTTATTTAGGCATACATGGTTTTCTCTTCTCTCCTCAGGTCATTTTTTTAGGTTCGGAATTGAAAATTCTTGGAATTTTCGAATTTTAAATAGATCTATTCATCGAATATATGGCGAGGTTGTTAATTGTCCCAAATATGTCTTCTGCTTTTTCCTTAAGATCTTATTTAATGGTTGTGATAGGACTTTTCATATAGGTCTCTTATTACTTTCTTTCTCTTTTTCTCCCGTTATTAACTACTCTTATGTCTTTATTCTGTAATCTATTTATTTCCTATATTTTTGATTTTGACATCGTATAATGACGCCCTTCCTAATGCCATATATATTTTTCTCTTGTTTTCAACTGAAATTACTCAGAGATAATATGATAGTTCTAACGTTCGAGTTGTTCTTTTAATTCTTTTGTTTACGTAACTTTTGTTATTCTTTCTTTTAATTTCGTTCGCATGTGTTAATGTTTTCTTGCTAAGGAGGAAGACCCGCAGTGAGGAAAAATGAGAAAATTGTAGAGAATTTTGCAGCAAATAAATAAAAAACACTAAAGAATAACAGAAATATCGTAAAACAATAAGGCAAATAGAAATTTATGTTTTAAAATGAAACAAGAGTAGCTAAATAGACAATAAAATAAATTCAAGGAAATTTCACGAGTATTTCAGACAGTTATTTACCTTATTTATATTTATATGACTATTGTGCAGAGGCATTTTGAGAGCCGAACTTCTATCTAAGAGCTGGTCTATCTGATAGAGACTGCGTCACCGATATATAGAGGGTACATTGTATAGAATTGTCTGAAATAGGATTTTTTTGGCATTAATTTTATTGTAAACAGATATTTATTTTTTCTATTTTCATTTCCGTTATGTTATTTACCTTTTCTCTCCAATTACATACATTCAAGTAACTCTTGCCTCCTTTCTAGGCGACCCAAATGCAAGGAGTAAGGATATTAAAGTACAAACCCGATAAAGGGAAAGCTTTGACATGTTAAGGAAGAGGAAGGAACATCGTTCAAATTATAGGCCCCAATTTTCGCAAAATCATAACTGCCCGTTCATTCACGAAAGCTGTCATATATCAGGCGAACTTTAACTTTCCTTAGATTTATATATGAAAAGATAAATTATCCACTTCAGCGAACACATAGGAATTTTCTTTATTATCAACAGAAACCTCATTCCATCACAGCTCTAGGGCGGAAGCCTTGACGAAATAAATGAATCACTAGAAAGCTAAAATGAGCAGGGATTAGTCCAAATGGCGAGGCGATCCTGAAAACCTCATACAAGACCACCTTAAAAAACAGATGGACTACACACTTGAAAGAGTTACAACGTAAACTGGAATATCTACATCGCAAAACAGGATGATAGGATTCCCGAAAGCAGCTCTAAGTAGTCTGTAAGAAATAAAGCAGGAAATAATATAGCACATATGACAACAAAAAGCGCCATGAAGATGGGATGAATCGATAGGGAAAAAATAGATTCGTGTCGTAGAATGATCAGCACATATATATGTGTATATTATATCCAGACGGAGTGGGCGGTCAAAGTTAAGTGAGTGACCTTCGATCTTCTCTAAGCAGCGGAAGATGATGGGGGCGATAGGGGAATCCGGTTTCCCAATTCGAGCGCGTGGAAGGATTTATCTACCGAATCGAGTGCAATTGGCCGTTAATAATGGGTCTTCAAATAACTTGGACCGATTTTAAATGTGAGTTAAGTTTAAGCGTCTATGAATTTTTTCTTCTTCTTTCAGATTTAACAACTTTAGTCTTTAGCAATTTCAACCATGGAAAGATTAACAATCAAACAACGTGTTAAAGTTATCGAAGCCTATTACGAAAATGGACGTTCAAACATAAACGCATTTCGGGTACTTCGCGATTTTTTGCTCAACATAATCGACCAACCGAGAGTGCAATTGGGAAAATTGTTGGTAAATTCAAATAAACGGGATCGGTGGCAGATATGAAAACGCCAGTGCGTGCTCGTTTACGCCGTTCAGCTGAAAACATTATGCAGTGCGCGAGAATGAGGATGAAGATCTCGACACCTCTATTCGTCATCACGCGCAGGGATTGAACCTCTCCACAACAACGTTACATCGAATTTTGACAAAAGATTTGTCTCTACATGCTTACAAAATTCAATTTCCATTCAGAATGGGCCTCTTTCACTTGAGGGACCTAAGCCAAACAGTATACTCGATATACATATACAGCGGAAATTCATGTACATTGAAGAAATCTTTTTCTCAAGTATGAAAGGGTGCAATCTCGAATGACTGCCGCTGAGAACGAAGATATTAATAATTTTGAAAGAAGTGGAAAATCCGCCCCTATAAAGAAAAACTTTAAAAACTATATGATGAAGGAAACTATATAACAGATATCCCTACACCACCGAAAGCAATGTACTCGTAATGATGAGTACATCAACCTGCTACAGGAAAAACGTCACAGTGCGAATCGGAATAGAGTAATCAGAACCCTTTATTTCTCCGAAACCTCAGACGAAGAAAAATATATCTTGTTTTGCTTACCAAAAATGCAGAAACCGAAGATGCAAACAGGGCAAAACAAAGTCATATATTTAATTACAGATACCGAAAGAATGTATGGACGAAAACAATAAGAACAGCACATGGAGAAAAAATATAACTAATACATAAAGTATTAGAACATAGACTGAGGAAATGAAAGAAAAATAAATTAGAAATGAAGACGTTGTTCTAAGTACACATAAAACAAAACTATTGTTACAATGCAAAATATGTAATATACGAGCTGAATGAAGGAATAGAAACCGGCGAGGAAGCGCCATCTTTACTTAAATTGAGTGTAGCAAAAAAGGACGAAAAAATCTAATGAGAGAAATCAAATGGAGAAAATAACCCCGGATAAGACAAGAAGCCGAAATATGAAAGACACCAGAACTTGACCAAATGAACCTAAATAAAAACTTCATAAAAGTATGACTTGAAATAAACTAAATGGAAATGGATTATTTTGCTTACGTATTATTATTTAAAATGAATTAATATAAATTTTTATTTAACGTCACAACAACGTTTTACGATTTAAGTTTAACACACCTTTTGCCAAAATCCTTCTCACCTATTTTTCGTTTCATAGCAAACTATTGCAGACTATTCCACTTCTTTATATATTTCCAACCCAAATTTCTACATCCTAACTTTTTAATATTCCTATTCATAATCTTGTTCTCTATTTTATTGAAAACTACAATTAATCTTATTTTATTTTCTGTTTCACTTTTGTTCTTAATATCATTTTATAATTAATAAATAACCAATTTATCAATAAAATTTTATAAGTAATTTAAAGTGAATTAATCACTTCGTTCTTCGTACTAAAATTGCCTCTGTAAATTTGTATGGAAAACGGTAATGTAGGTAGTGATGGTTACACTACACACATGGGGCACGCCTGTGGGATGCTCTTCATACACGCCAAGTAAGTGACTGTATCCAATAGACTAATCTAAAACCCTAAGCTGAACTGCAGTGCACAGTGAAGTATGAAGGTAACTACTCATTGATATAATAACCACATACCATCACTGTGTACATTGCCATTTGCCTTACTATTTTAAATTATAGTGTGTCCCAAGGGTGGGTGAAAATGACCCTGTGTACTGCAGAGGAGAAAGGAAAAGTTAAAATACCCAAAGGATACAGTTTTTTTAAGGCCGTTCGATGGTTAATAGATACAGTACCTCGGTTGGTGTGAATGAGTGGTCGATACAGTGTAAAGGTGGGTACTCATTGCAATACTAATCATTTGCCTCTTTTTAAGAACAAATTACTGGTGTGAGTTCCTTTCCTCCTCCTTAGACTTGAAGTTAATGGAGGAAGGTCGGATAAGGACGATTCATAGTTCCCATTGTTTCGATATGGGAAAATATCGGTTAAGGACGTTTTATTGGGGCGAAAATGACATGAAATCTTAGGAATGAAGTTAAGTTGATTTAGCCCGAGAATTTTAAACCTTGAGTCCTGCTATAATGAAGGTAACTACAGTGAAATGAGGTCGGGTTCTGTTAAGAAAGAGAAATAATTTTATGGAAGTAGCACTTGAATTTTAATGACTTGAATATTTGTTAAAATATTTACCACATTATGAAATATAACTTAAAAGTCTGCTCTTGACTTTTCTCTAGATTAATTTGATTGAGGTCAAAGTGTGTTTAATCACTACTTACCTTTAATAATACAATCTCTCTTAGTTGAGGCAATGTATAGAGTAGACAATATTGAATCTCCATCTCGTTAAAAACAAAAGAGGTTAATAAACTGTGCTTTTCTTCTCTACATACATTTTGATGGCAGAATGTAAGAATATTCGAATTTAAAGTTTCTTCATTGAAATATGCAAAACAATGAAAGATATGATATGACTAATACAATCGGATTAGTATTTAAATCGTTTACAAACAATTTATTTAAATTATTTTTACTTTGACTGGTCTTCCCATACTTACTCCAGGCGATGGCAAAGAAAAGTTGTTGATTATGAGGCGTACAATTCTCTTTATGCCATCATTGTTTTCTGTAAAATGTGCAGCAAATGAAAATTCAAATATAGTTTAGGTCTTGATTGTTCATTATCCGAAAACAACACATAATACTACTTTTGAGCGTTGTTTTAACATTTTTATATATTCATTAATTATTTTAAAATTGACTGTTTATTAGGCAGGTTTCATATTCTTATATAATCTTATATAATAATTTTAATACCTTGGGACTGTTCAATATTTTTTTGTTAGCTTAGTGTCTGTTTTTATATTAATCCTGTCTTCATCATATGCTTGGATTCTGCACAGTAGCTAGGTCTCAAAATAGTTTCTCTTTATTGTTTATATCTTCCATTCTCCAAGATTTTTCTTCCTTACTGCACTTCTGAACCTGCAACTTTTACAAACATTTTGGGTGGAGATGCTCTCACTGCTTTCTGGACATATTTAAATAAATCAAATCATCAATCGGAACAGTAGTAAAAAAAATAGTAATATAATTTAGAAAAATACAAGGTTAGTGGTAATGTGCCAAATATATGTTAAAATATTTGCTGATTCATACTTATTTCCATGAATTATCATGTATATTTCAATTCATTTCTAGTATTATCCACAATTTTGTTTGTTTTACTTTTACTAAGGAAGATAGAGAATACAGGAACCTATGATCTGCTCAAGATCAGCCCGCTTACCTCAAGGCTAGTTTACCTAAGCAATCAGTTACATCGCCCGGAGGAAAATGTCAACGCTACAGTGAATAAAAATTACATTTATAAAACTTTCTCATATTATTGGAACTACAGTACATACTTATCTACATGTGTCCCCTTGACACTCTAGTTCCCTTTTTCCTCAAATTTTGTGTGCTAAAGATGTATTCTCTGAAATATGGTAAAAATCTATATAATGCTTGTTTACTAAAGCTACAGTTTTCTGTTGTTAATCGAAAGCGCTAGAATAACTTAAACTCTCTGCTACTAATTTAAATTGGCCAATTATCTTTTCGAAATTACAAATGGATATTTTGAATGGTGTCTTTTTCCCTTATAATTTATATACCTATATTTGCCCGTATACCATAAAGAATATCTTGCACCATTCGTAAAATGTAATTTATTGCTTCGTTAAATTCCCTGCCTTTCAGACTGCAGTCATTGGATTCATGGGTAATTACATTTCTCCTCCTCTGCATACCAAGATTACTGTATCCATTATTTACAATTTGTTTAATGTTAAAGCAAGATCTTTGTGATTTGCCTTTGTTATATGTTAATATATATGTATTCCTTCTTTTAATAGCGTTTAAGAGATTACTAAAAACGACACCAAGCCAAAAAAATTCCAAAGGCTCACTCAGATGTCAGAGAGAACCTCACTTTTCCCACGAGCCCAAACATGCACCCAACACCCAAAAAACTGTCTAGTGTGAATAAGTAATGAATCTTTCAACCATGCACAATACCATAGCCGAATGTACACGTAACCGTCCCGAGTACATGGGAAAAGTGATAGCCACCCCGTTTATCAATGTACCGTGACTGGTATCACTTGGTTCTAGGGGTGGATAGTTAGTACATATCGAGGCAAATGTATATATATATTGCTTTAGATATTTCGTATAGGTCATCTAAGTTAAGGAAAGTAAGGTTTATTGGTTTTCCTTTAGGTTCAAGTAATATTTTTATAGATTTGTTAAACACACTATTACTTTGCACAATTTTGAAACAAAAATTTAGATTTCGATAACGTTCTAAATTTCTGTGATTGTATGCGTGCCGCTTTTTTATTAACCAACTGCTTTATCTCAGGAGTCATCCATGGTTTGTTACTGTCTCGTTTTCCCCACGTCTTGAGAGGAAAGTAAGTCTAGTATTGGTTTTCAAGGATGAATTAAAATGCTCTTTCTTGATGTTCTACAGTTGGATATGTTTCTAGTAATTACCAGTCCACTGCTGAAACCGAGAATCCAAAATCCCATACAGAGGATTCCCTGTACGAGCAGCACTGTAATGTGTGGTGGATGTGCAGCGGTCGGTCGCACTAGCACGCACTTGTATTTGCTCAGGCAAATGGGGTGGGGGAGATTTGGGAGACCTGTAGCACTGCAGGTCTGTCAGTACAAGATCTAACATGGAGTTTCCGTGAGTGGGCTGTGTTACTAAGTTTTGTATAATTCGTTGGTTACATATCTGATCTTTATCGCATCTTTATCAGTGTTTGAAAAAATCTTGATTGTGTGTATAAGAAAAATAAGTTAGGGATTGATAAATGGCGAAAAAAGGATGCGCTATAAAAAAATTGCGTGCCTGTTGATCAAGTATTTGTAATGCTAGAGAATATACAATGCTAGAGAATATAGCACGCACTTGTATTTGCTCAGGCAAATGGGGTGGGGGAGATTTGGGAGACCTGTAGCACTGCAGGTCTGTCAGTACAAGATCTAACATGGAGTTTCCGTGAGTGGGCTGTGTTAATAAGTTTTGTATAATTCGTTGGTTACATATCTGATCTTTATCGCATCTTTATCAGTGTTTGAAAAAATCTTGATTGTGTGTATAAGAAAAATAAGTTAGGGATTGATAAATGGCGAAAAAAGGATGCGCTATAAAAAAATTGCGTGCCTGTTGATCAAGTATTTGTAATGCTAGAGAATATACAACCGTTTGGGGGTGTTAGGTCTATGATGAGTTAAGGAAAATTAATCATGGTGTAAAGATATACCACTGGGGTTAGTGCTAGAAATGTATGCAAATTAATGGATGATGTGACAAGAGTTCAGGTTGAAATCGTGGCGTAAAGAATGAGAGTCGAAGTAAGTGGTTTTACTTAAGCTCTAGATAATATTATGTTTTGCAATCTAGTTTTTGCTATATAATTTCTAAATGGGTGAAGTACTGAGATGGGTATGTAGAGGAATGATGAGAACTATTGTGAGATTAAAGAAAAATTAATTAATGGGTTCTATATACTACAATGTTGATACATTGGTAGTAATGATGGCTGAGAGTGAAAGGTTTTTGAAGATTTCGATAGTATCTTTAGAAAGATTGTGGAGTAGAAGGGTACAACCGTGGTCTCATCCTTGAACAAGCGCAGATTTTTAAGTATCAGCGATGCATATTAAGTGAGATTGGTGAATATGAAACATAATGTGACCCCAAAGTTTTAGATTCTAGGACAGTAGCAGAATCTACTTTAAGAGTATGTGAGTGAGAGGATGATATGAAAGGAGGAGTAATTATTCCAAGAGAAAAAGAGAGAGATTAGGGAAAGTTGAAGACTTTAGAGGAAGGCATGTTTGGCCTAAGTAAATACAATGACAAATTATTAGCTAAGAAGTGTTAATGTTGTAAACCTGGCTGTTAATGAGGGCGTTACTAGAAGTTTTCTGAGCTGGTATGGATATATAAGGAGAATTTTGCGAATAGACTTGTAAAGAGTTTCCAGTGACCACTTCATATTTTTTTTTATTCCCATGTTTTTTTCAGGGTTTTTATATGAGAAATTTTATATTTATATTATGCACAAATATTCCTTTTTTCTTTAAATAAAGTAATTCTGACAAGGTTAAATCCGGCAATTTTTAAATGAATGATAATTTTCCTTTGCAGGTGAATGAAATAGATTTGACCAGAAGATCTAGCGAAAATAAGTCCAATATACTCTTCTGCACCGGCAGTAAATTGAAGGCTGCTCCTAACAGGAATCCTGTCATAGGTTTTAAAAAATATCAGCTTACTTTGCTAATTTTAGTTTGAAACTGGGTAACCATGATAAAGCTTAGGCGCCACACATGGTATGCAAGATATGCACCTGGTTTCTACATAGTTGGACCAAAGGCAAGAAGAGATATCTGAAGTTAGAGGGAGGCGAAAAACCATAGACCTGACTACTACATCTGTGCTAGTGATATGACTTGGATCAACAGAAAAAAAACGGAACAGCTTCAAATATTCAATCATCACGGCATCCTGTAACTCATTTTGTTGAAATTCCAGTACTTGTCCTTTGCAAACCTTTTGATATTAGAGACAAAGATTCTTCCACTGTTGAAGAAAAAGAAGAAAAAGATGTGGTCTTTGTGCGATGGAGCTCCACATCTTTTTTGCCCAAAGGAGCTAAATGATCTAATTCGCCGTCTCTGGGTGTCAAACTATCGGTTTCCGACGATCTTTTGGAAATGCTCTTCTCTGACAGTACTTACGCTCACATTTTCTTATGGCACAAAAAAACAAACTGGGGAACTTTGTTTTTCTCTAAAGAGAAGGACTTGGTGTACTGCACAAGATATTTTACAGGTTCTACACAAACTTGCAGTGTCACATACTAAACCGAAAATTGGGAACTGTTCATTGACAGCCATAATCGATCGAGGAAAAGTGTTCTGCTGCAAAACTGCATTCAGTTTGCGTCTGTAACCCTCACTCAATGGACTATACTGAAAGAAAAGTGTGAAACTGTAAAGTACCAGCTGGAGAAAATTCATTAGGATTGGCATGAGAGGTTGATTTTTTTGTGATAGCAGGGACCAAGATCAGCTTTATACGAAAAAGGACTGGCCTGTAAGGGAAAATTGGTACCGAGCAGATCAAGGTAAGTAATAAACAACCCTCTGTTGGACATACAAATGATACTCTTCACACCGCCGTACATCAAACTCGGTTCCATCATAAAGTTCACCAAAGTTCTGGAGAAGGATAGCGGCTACTTCAGTTATTTGTGCCACACTTTGCAAGGATTAGCCATGGAAAAAGGGAAAGCTAAAATCTTTAAAGGTTCTCAACTCCGTAAGCTCACGAAAGATCCAGATTATAAAATTTAATGAACGAAGGGGAACTGGAAGTGTGTAGTCTTTTGTTCTGGTCGTGAAGATCTTTCTTAGCACAATAAGGTCAGGAACTCCACGAAACTTGTTACCAATATGCTGACTGTTTTTTCTGAAACCTGGGTGCAACATGGCCATCAAAATGAATTACTTATTCTTACATACTCTTATATATTTGAACTTATTCTTACAAATGCGAGCACAAAATAAAATCACCGCTCAGTCCTGACTCCCCCTATGATGAAGACTCAGGGCGTGCTGAGTTTGTGAATGTGAATATGGTCCTGGGTGTAAAAACATGGATGACTTAATGATGGTGAGCGGCCTAGTTAACGACCTACAACCGGTTGTTACTGCCTTATCTGTGTTCTCGGTCATATCACACATAGTAGCGTTATATACCCTCCCTGAAGATTGTAAACAAGTCTCATTACAGGTTGTCTCTTACTTCAAGTATTCCAGTGGAATATAGGGCAATCCTTCTTTCCCGAAATCTGTAATTATGCAGTTTGTAAAGAACGGCATTGTTGTAAGGAGGTTTTGTATGGGGTATTCATTCACGGAGCTAAATTACGATGAAACAACAGACGTTTGTAAACCAGAGCCTAATAAAAAATATATTAACCTCTTTTTCGGGAGAAAGTGGTCATTGTTGGGCAGCGGCAAGGCTCTATCTATTTTTTGGTTGACTTATACGCATATTTTAGTTTTCAAGACGCCTCCTTTGAACTTTCTTTTTTGCTGAAAATTAAGAGGTCATCACAAGAGCGATGCTGTAAGTTACAGGTCAAAAGGTCACGTACTTCAGAGCAGGTGCATCGTGATGTAAGGTAAATAAGAGAGGACAGGCAAAGTTAAAGGCCGCTGGCCCTCATTAGACTAGAGTGCTAGGGATGGTTGGGGGGAAAGGTTGAGGTGCTAGTAGAGGAATGCGATATTCATGATTCTGCTACTTTAATTATAGTTAAGCGTTTGTTGCTGGGAGATTAGATCTGCTGGTTTTCTCAACGCCAACGCAGCGTGTCGTCTGCTATGCGTTTGGATCTATTTATTGATCTCTTGAAAGTTTTTTCATTAATCGTGTTAAACAGATGTGATTGTAGGTGTTGAGTGGTATGAGTTTGTGGTTTTTGTGTAGTGTGGTCTCTTTTTTTGCTACTGAATAGACTAAAATGGCATGAGATTGCAACTGCCGTCCTCAAGGATTTGCCAGCTGTCACTGGTTGCGCCCTTAAGAAACAATGATCTTCGAGTTGAATTTTCTTATATCGTGTGAGAATATTGGACAATCTTTTCTAAAATCGGTTGTATTATATTATTCGAGGATATATTTAAAGTTTCATTTTTTAACACAAATTATAATTTGTACAAACATAATTGCACTGAATAAAAAGGATATTCCATTGCAAATTTTATGTCTAATTTGGTCCTTTCCTCATATAGTGAAGGTTTTGGTTCATTTAAATTGAAACAATAAATCTAATTTACCAAACAACAATAATAAAACAAAAAAAAATATTCTCCTCTGTAATAAATTGCTCTAACATTTAATTCTCTTTGTTATTGAATGTTAAATCTTAAGCTAGTTTGGCATTATAGCAAAAATCGTATTTTTTCAATTATTTCAATCTTATGTCCAATATTTATCACTATTCACCAATAATAGGCAATAATCTACTCCAAAAAAACTATCTTTATTTCTTAAGGAAATATTGCTAAAAGTTAATAGTTTTTCCTCCTAATAGTTAATATAATTTATCATTTACATCCTTCAACCAAATATTAAGATTTATACAGTCTCATCGTCCCTTTAATACTGTCGACGATATTTCTTTACGGAATTAATATATACTACTGTAGAAGATAGGTTTTTCCAAGTGGTCATTATCTTAAATGAAAATAATTTCTTGCTATTTCTGTATTAACCTTATGATAAAACAGCTAAAAGTCATTATTTCTAGTGACACCTTCGTTACTCGACGTAAAAATGTGGTCGAGGGTAACGTTATCAAAAACTTTTACAATCTTAAAAACCTGAACCAGTTCACTCCAAAATCTATCTTCTTATGAGTGAACTGCATTTGCAAACGAGATGCTAAAAATTCTATTGAAACTAGCCACGAACTTCGACAAACCAGATCCATGTTTCTTCTTTTGATTATATAAAATTATCACCAATTCAAGAATCTACTATTGAGGAGATATTTAAAATAAATTTGCTGTAAAAACTCGGATATGTTTTAACATGTTAATGGATCTTCAGAATAGAGCTGTAATAGTGTAGTGCTTTCGATCGCCTAATGGGTACAGCGTTTGATTTTTGACGTCAAGCAATGCGTTCAATTCCAAGGAGTTAGGTCTTAGACAATACTTTCAGCGGCATTATGAGCTGGCTGCCCATTAGATGCATACGCTGATGATCATTCATACAGGAGTAAAGAGCTCCTCATTGTTTCTCCATGCACATTCGCACTTCCATTTCTGCTATAATTTCTTTCCTTTTGCTTCTTCACATACACATAATTTACTCTGTTCTCTTAACAAACCAATAGAGTACTAGTACAAATCGGAGCACTCATATCCACATGCCTGTTTACCCAAAATAGATTTAACCCCTTGGACACAATGAGTTCTACCATCGCTGGTGATGTAATAATAGGTCCCAGACACTAAATGATTGTTCCTTTGGGGTGTCATTGGTGTCTCAGCCTCCTTTCATCCCCAAAAGGAATTTGGAATAAGTTTAATCATGGTAGATTAATCCAATTGTTTAGTGATGTAGTCACGAGTGAGAATACACCTTGTGAACCATTGGTGAAGTTACATTGTGTATGCCAGGATATGATGCAGTGAGTTTTTTTTGGTGGTTTGTCCATTCCATGAACTGCGGTCACCCCTTTATGACACCTTGAACGTGTTTTGTCCTCTACTTTTATGGATCATCGATCTATACTGTAGGAAAGGTTCGAATTTCTTAAAAAAGGAACTTATCCTTTAAAGTTACTCATCCTTGGTTGTATCCGCAATCTGACTGCGGGCAATGAAGGGAATTACTCAGAAATCTTTATTTCTGTCCAATTGTAACATTTGATTGGAGGTAACGATGCATCTCGGAATAATAGGTCTTTGCACATGGTTGCACCAATTTGGAAAGGCGTTCTTCATACACATTTGTTTTTTTCTGTTTAGATTTAAATTTGCTTCTGATTGTGTTCCAGTTTTGGTTTATAGAAAATTGGCAAAAAATTGTCAGATGCAAAGTAATGAGGATTTGAAGAGAAGTATAAGAAACAATGCAGATATAAACAAAATATAACAATATTATTTCATAGCAAAATTAAACAACATAGTAACAACAAGTAAACAGTCTCTTTTACTGACTGACACGATCACATCTTGTGCCAAAATGCTACACTAATTAGTCGAAGTATTACCACGTGATTTTATTTAATTTTTCTTCCAATCTTCGACAGAGATATTTCACATTCATCGTTTACATTATTCAACATTCATCACTTCCCACTCAGTATCGATAGATTTTCTTTTAGATTTAAACTTCGTCTCTTTGCTTGAATTTCAACATATCGATATTTTTTAGCTTCGAAGTACTACTTCACCTTCTTTGCTTTGTTGGATATAGAATCGTCCTTTATGATATCAAACTCACCTACACTCAATTTTGGGAGAAGGGAGATCAGATGTTTCTGAAGGAGATTTTTGTATATTGCAGCGTTTATTTTGCCCTAAACAGACGATTATAGAGAATTCAGAATAAAACCTGTCTTCCCATCATCCCGCAACTGCCTGCAGATTTGGGTGCATTTATCTTCGAAATGGAAACAATCTTTAACCTTTTTAATGACTTCCATGATCTTTCCATTTGACGCGAAAAAATTAAATTTGCTTTCCTCCCGGAAAATCACGCCTCTTAAGCACTCCACACGACATTCTCAGTAGCGAAGCCTAAAGTAGAACGTCTATTCTTTTAATTATGGCAGAGATTTCAAAGTATCCCCTTCCTAACAAGCGACGTGAGACGTAAAAGAGACAAATTCAATTACAGGTTCTCGGCAATTTATGGTAAAATAATGACTGAGCTCTCCTTTCGTCCATCGTCGACTAACGTCATCAAAGACTGAGTGAATCTATTTTTAATAAGGTAGGGTGGGGTGAATACAGCTTTTTACTTCCAACTCGTCTCCGCACAGCTCTTTAAGTGCTTCTGGCTATTAGTGATTGGGAGAACCAAATATTCCATAGAACCTATATTTCGATTCTTTTCTATCACTAAATGTGTAGTGACATTCGTACTTTTTTCTTTTTATTTATGTTGCATACCTTATTTTTAGAATTCTTGTTACTTCGTTCGTTATCTAATAATCTAATATTTCTTTATCGAGAATCTCTATGGGTTTTCGTATTCAGGTTTCCTTCTGCTAGTACTATTACTTAGTTTTTTGTTATTTCCAGGCGTAGTTTTCGTCTGTCATTATTTTTTTCCTTTAATTTGAAATCGGTAAGCGTTTTTTTCTGCTTTATTGATTATTAAAGCTTTCCTGTCTTTAGTACTTATAAGTTGTATTCCGTGAAATTCTTTTAGCTTTATTTAACTCTTTGGCTTATTTCATCCTTCTTAACTCTTCAAGACATTGTGATCCATCGTTATGAGATTCTTCTCTTTTTTAATTTATTCACGTTGCTTCTGTTTTTTTCTTTCTTATTCTTCTTGAGTTATTTAGGCATACATGGTTTTCTCTTCTCTCTCCAGGTCATGTTTTTAGGTTCGGAATTGAAAATTCTTGGAATTTTCGAATTTTAAATAGATCTATTCATCGAATATATGGCGAGGTTGTTAATTGTCCCAAATATGTCTTCTGCTTTTTCCTTAAGATCTTATTTAATGGTTGTGATAGGACTTTTCATATAGGTCTCTTATTACTTTCTTTCTCTTTTTCTCCCGTTATTAACTACTCTTATGTCTTTATTCTGTAATCTATTTATTTCCTATATTTTTGGTTTTGACATCGTATAATGACGCCCTTCCTAATGCCATATATATTTTTCTCTTGTTTTCAACTGAAATTACTCAGAGATAATATGATAGTTCTAACGTTCGAGTTGTTCTTTTAATTCTTTCGTTTACGTGACTTTTGTTATTCTTTCTTTTAATTTCGTTCGCATGTGTTAATGTTTTCTTGCTAAGGAGGAAGACCCGCAGTGAGGAAAAATGAGAAAATTGTAGAGAATTTTGCAGCAAATAAATAAAAAACACTAAAAAATAACAGAAATATCGTAAAACAATAAGGCAAATAGAAATTTATGTTTTAAAATGAAACAAGAGTAGCTAAATAGACAATAAAATAAATTCAAGGAAATTTCACGAGTATTTCGGACAGTTATTTACCTTATTTATATTTATATGACTATTGTGCAGAGGCATTTTGAGAGCCGAACTTCTATCTAAGAGCTGGTCTATCTGATAGAGACTGCGTCACCGATATATAGAGGGTACATTGTATAGAATTGTCTGAAATAGGATTTTTTGGGCATTAATTTTATTGTAAACAGATATTTATTTTTTCTATTTTCATTTCCGTTATGTTATTTACCTTTTCTCTCCAATTACATACATTCAAGTAACTCTTGCCTCCTTTCTAGGCGACCTAAATGCAAGGAGTTAGGATATTGAAGTACAAACCCGATAAAGGGGAAGCTTTGACATGTTAAGGAAGAGGAAGGAACATCGTTCAAATTATAGGCCCCAATTTTCGCAAATTCATAACTGCCCGTTCATTCACGAAAGCTGTCATATATCAGGCGAACTTTAACTTTCCTTTGATTTATATATGAAAAGATAAATTATCCACTTCAGCGAACACATAGGAATTTTCTTTATTATCAACAGAAACCTCATTCCATCACAGCTCTAGGGCGGAAGCCTTGACGAAATAAATGAATCACTAGAAAGCTAAAATGAGCAGGGATTAGTCCAAATGGCGAGGCGATCCTGAAAACCTCATACAAGACCACCTTAAAAAACAGATGGACTACACACTTGAAAGAGTTACAACGTAAACTGGAATATCTACATCGCAAAACAGGATGATAGGATTGCCGAGAGCAGCTCTAAGTAGTCTGTAAGAAATAAAGCAGGAAATAATATAGCACATATGACAACAAAAAGCGCCACGAAGATGGGATGAATCGATAGGGAAAAAATAGATTCGTGTCGTAGAATGATCAGCACATATATATGTGTATATTATATCCAGACGGAGTGGGCGGTCAAAGTTAAGTTAGTGACCTTCAATCTTCTCTAAGCAGCGGAAGATGATGGGGGCGATAGGGGAATCCGGTTTCCCAATTCGAGCGCGTGGAAGGATTTATCTACCGAATCGAGTGCAATTGGCCGTTAATAATGGGTCTTCAAATAACTTGGACCGATTTTAAATGTGAGTTAAGTTTAAGCGTCTATGAATTTTTTCTTCTTCTTTCAGATTTAACAACTTTAGTCTTTAGAAATTTCAACTATGGAAAGATTAACAATCAAACAACGTGTTAAAGTTATCGAAGCCTATTACGAAAATGGACGTTCGAACATAAACGCATTTCAGGCACTTCGCGATTTTTTGCTCAACATAATCGACCAACCGAGAGTGGAATTGGGAAAATTGTTCGTAAATTCAAATAAACGGGATCGGTGGCAGATATGAAAACGCCAGTGCGTGCTCGTTTACGCCATTCAGCTGAAAACATTATGCAGTGCGCGAGAATGAGGATGAAGATCTCGACACCTCTATTCGTCATCACGCGCAGGGATTGAACCTCTCCACAACAACGTTACATCGAATTTTGACAAAAGATTTGTCTCTACATGCTTACAAAATTCAATTTCCATTCAGAATGGGCCTCTTTCACTTGAGGGACCTAAGCCAAACAGTATACTCGATATACATATACAGCGGAAATTCATGTACATTGAAGAAATCTTTTTCTCAAGTATGAAAGGGTGCAATCTCGAATGACTGCCGCTGAGAACGAAGATATTAATAATTTTGAAAGAAGTGGAAAATCCGCACCTATAAAGAAAAACTTTAAAAACTATATAATGAAGGAAACTATATAACAGATATCCCTACACCACAGAGAGCAATGTACTCGTAATGATGAGTATATCAACCTGCTACAGGAAAAACGTCACAGTGCGAATCGGAATAGAGTAAACAAAACCCTTTATTTCTCAGAAACCTCAGACGAAGAAAAATATATCTTGTTTTGCTTACCAAAAATGCAGAAACCGAAGATGCAAACAGGGCAAAACAAAGTCATATATTTAATTACAGATACCGAAAGAATGTAGGGACGAAAACAATAAGAACAGCACATGAAGAAAAAATATAACTAATACATAAAGTATTAGAACATAGACTGATGAAATGAAAGAAAAATAAATTAGAAATGAAGACGTTGTTCTAAGTACACATAAAACAAAACTATTGTTACAATGCAAAATATGTAATATACGAGCTGAATGAAGGAATAGAAACCAGCGAGGAAGCGCCATCTTTACTTAAATTGAGTGTAGCAAAAAAGGACGAAAAAATCTAATGAGAGAAATCAAATGGAGAAAATAACCCCGGATAAGACAAGAAGCCGAAATATGAAAGACACCAGAACTTGACCAAATGAACCTAAATAAAAACTTCATAAAGGTATGACTTGAAATAAACTAAATGGAAATGGATTATTTTGCTTACGTATTATTATTTAAAATGAATTAATATAAATTTTTATTTAACGTCACAACAACGTTTTACGGTTTAAGTTTAAAACACCTTTTGCCAAAATCCTTCTCACCTATTTTTCGTTTCATAGCAAACTATTGCAGACTATTCCACTTCTTTATATATTTCCAACCCAAATTTCTACATCCTAACTTTTTAATATTCCTATTCATAATCCTGTTCTCTATTTTATTGAAATCTACAATTAATCTTATTTTATTTTCTGTTTCACTTTTGTTCTTAATATCATTTTATAATTAATAAATAACCAATTTATCAATAAAATTTAATAAGTAATTTAAAGTGAATTAATCACTTCGTTTTTCGTACTAAATTTGCCTCTGTAAATTTGTATGAAAAACGGTAATGTAGGCAGTGATGGTTACACTACACACATGGGGCACGCCTGTGGGATGCTCTTCATACACGCCAAGTAAGTGACTGTATCCAATAGACTAATCTAAAACCCTAAGCTGAACTGCAGTGCACAGTGAAGTATGAAGGTAACTACTCATTGATATAATAACCACATACCATCACTGTGTACATTGCCATTTGCCTTACTATTTTAAATTATAGTGTGTCCCAAGGGTGGGTGAAAATGACCCTGTGTACTGCAGAGGAGAAAGGAAAAGTTAAAATACCCAAATGATACAGTTTTTTTAAGGCCGTTCGATGGTTAATAGATACAGTACCTCGGTTGGTGTGAATGAGTGGTCGATACAGTGTAAAGGTGGGTACTCATTGCAATACTAATCATTTGCCTCTTTTTAAGAACAAATTACTGGTGTGAGTTCCTTTCCTTCTCCTTAGACTCGAAGTTAATGGAGGAAGGTCGGATAAGGACGATTCATAGTTCCCATTGTTTCGATATGGGAAAATATCGGTTAAGGACGTTTTATTGGGGCCAAAATGACATGAAATCTTAAGAATGAAGTTAAGTTGATTTTGTCCGAGAATTTTAAACCTTAAGTCCTGCTATAATGAAGGTAACTACAGTGAAATGAGGTCGGGTTCTGTTAAGAAAGAGAAATAATTTTATGGAAGTAGCACTTGAATTTTAATGACTTGAATATTTGTTAAAATATTTACCACATTTTGAAATATAACTTAAAAGTCTGCTCTTGACTTTTCTCTACATTAATTTGATTGAGGTCAAAGTGTCTTTAATCACTACTTACCTTTAATAATAGAATCTCTCTTAGTTGAGGCAATGTATAGAGTAGACGATATTGAATCTCCATCTCGTTAAAAACAAAAGAGGTTAATAAACTGTGCTTTTCTTCTCTACATACATTTTGATAGCACAATGTAAGGGTGTTCGAATTTAAAGTTTATTCATTGAAATATGCAAAACAATGAAAGATATGATATGACTAATACAATCGGATTAGTATTTTAATCGTTTACAAACAATTTATTTAAATTATTTTTACTTCGACTGGTATTCCCATACCTACTCCAGGCGATGGCAAAGAAAAGTTGTTGATTATGAGGCGTACAATTCTCTTTATGCCATCATTGTTTTCTGTAAAATGTGCAGCAAATGAAAATTCAAATATAGTTTAGGTCTTGATTGTTCATTATCCGAAAACAACACATAATACTACTTTTGAGCGTTGTTTTAACATTTTTATATATTCATTAATTATTTTAAAATTGACTGTTTATTAGGCAGGTTTCATATTCTTATATAATCTTATATAATAATTTTAATACCTTGGGACTGTTCAATATTTTTTTGTTAGCTTAGTGTCTGTTTTTATATTAATCCTGTCTTCATCATATGCTTGGATTCTGCACAGTAGCTAGGTCTCAAAATAGTTTCTCTTTATTGTTTATATCTTCCATTCTCCAAGATTTTTCTTCCTTACTGCACTTCTGAACCTGCAACTTTTACAAACATTTCGGGTGGAGATGCTCTCACTGCTTTCTGGACATATTTAAATAAATCAAATCATCAATCGGAACAGTAGTAAAAAAAATAGTAATATAATTTAGAAAAATAAAAGGTTAGTGGTAATGTGCCAAATATATGTTAAAATATTTGCTGATTCATACTTATTTCCATGAATTATCATGTATATTTCAATTCATTTCTAGTATTATCCACAATTGTGTTTTTTTTACTTTTACTAAGGAAAATAGAGAATACAGGAACCTATGATCTGCTCAAGATCAGCCCGCTTACCCCAAGGCTAGTTTACCTAAGCAATCAGTTACATCGCCCGGAGGAAAATGTCAACGCTACAGTGAATAAAAATTACATTTATAAAACTTTCTCATATTATTGGAACTACAGTACATACTTATCTACATGTGTCCCCTTGACACTCTAGTTCCCTTTTTCCTCAAATTTTGTGTGCTAAAGATGTATTCTCTGAAATATGGTAAAAATCTATATAATGCTTGTTTACTAAAGCTACAGTTTTCTGTTGTTAATCGAAAGCGCTAGAATAACTTAAACTCTCTGCTACTAATTTATATTGGCCAATTATCTTTTCGAAATTACAAATGGATATTTTGAATGGTGTCTTTTTCCCTTATAATTTATATACCTAGATTTGCCAGAATACCATAAAGAATATCTTGCACCATTCGTAAAAAGTAATTTATTGCTTCGTTAAATTCCCTGCCTTTCAGACTGCAGTCATTGGATTCATGGGTAATTACATTTCTCCTCCTCTGCATACCAAGATTACTGTATCCATTATTTACAATTTGTTTAATGTTAAAGCAAGATCTTTGTGATTTCCCTTTGTTATATGTTAATATATATGTATGCCTTCTTTTAATAGCTTTTAAGAGATTACTAAAAACGACAGCAAGCCAAAAAAATTCCAAAGGCCCACTCAGATGTCAGAGAGAACCTCACTTTTCCCACGAGCCCAAACATGCACCCAATACCCAAAAAACTGTCTAGTGTGAATGAGTAATTAATCTTTCAACAATGCACAATACCATGGCCGGATGTACACGTAACCGTTTCGAGTACATGGGAAGAGTGATAGCCACCCCGTTCATCGATGTACCGTGACTGGTATCACTTGGTTCTAGGGGTGGATAGTTAGTACATATCGAGGCAAATGTATATATATCGCTTTAGATATTTCATATAGGTTATCTAAGTTCAGGAAAGTAAAATTTATTGGTTTTCCTTTAGGTTCAAGTAATATTTTTATAGATTTGTCAAACACACTATCACTTTGCACAGTTTCAAAATAGTATTTTTTGGCTTGTCTGATTTTTCTTTTGAAACAAAAATTTAGATTTCGATAACGTTCTAAATTTCTTTGATTGTATGCGTGCCGCTTTTTTATTAACCAACTGCTTTATCTCAGGAGTCATCCATGGTTTGTTACTGTCTCGTTTTCCCCACGTCTTGAGAGGAAAGTGAGTCTAGTATGGTTTTCAAGGATGAATTGGAATGCTCTTTCTTAATGTTCTACAGTTGGATATGTTTCTAGGAATTACCAGTCCACTGCTGCAACCGAGAATCCAAAATCCCATACAGAGGATTCCCTGTACGAGCAGCACTGTAATGTGTGGTGGAGGTGCGGCGGTCGGTCGCACTAGCACGCACTTGTGTTTGTCTAGGCAAATGGGGTGGGGGGGATTTGGGAGACCTGTAGCACTGCAGGTCTGTCAGTAAAAGATCTAACATGGAGTTTCCGTGAGTGGGCTGTGTTAATAAGTTTTGTATATTTCGTTGGGTACATATCTGATCTTTATCAAGGTTATTCAAATTACTAGAAATAATCACTTTAGAGTTATTATGCCTTAATCGGAACATATCTACCCTCGGTGTTATATGTTCCACTAGGTTATCATGTACATTTGCATGTGAATTTGAGGGATAATAAAGTACACGCAGTAATATTAGCTCTGCTTGTTTTACTTCTTTCAAGTGCACCCACAAACACTCAAATGTATTGCAACGGTGTTTGACGCTTTGATTGCTCTCAATTCTTTACATACGTACAAACATACCCCAGCCACGGTTATCACGGTCTTTGTTGAATAAATCAGTCACTAATTTCATGCAAATGAGCTGTTTTATTTATTGGAAACATTTTTCACTTAGTGTATTTAAATCGGGTTTTTTTTTGTCTTACAACTAAATGCAATTCATAAAATTTATTGGTAATACTGGTGGAGTTAGTAAGCAGCAGCGAAGGTGGGTTTGCTGTAGGTAAGGGCTGTCTGGGAATGGGGTTGAGATAGTGCATAGGGGGGGAGGCTGCGTGGGTCCCACCACGCTTGGAGCGAGCTTTATAAATGAATAGTGTTTTTAGGGTTCCGATTGTTCGTGCACTTGGATACCCTGAGTGTTAAAGGCTGGTAACCAGGTAACTGCTCTTGTACACTAATCGAGGCATTTCTTCATTATTTACCAAATTTTATCATATATCTGACTTTTTACATTACAGTTTTATGTAATAGCGACCATCCGGCTCTATTACACTCCCACGTATAGTGATTCTTATAGTTTGTGGGTTCCGAATGTCTTACGTCTGGAAACAAGGTCCCTGCGCTTGTACACTAATCGAGGTAGTTCTTCATTAATTCACTAAATACGACCATATTTATGTTTATTTGCTTTCAGTACTATGTCACCATGACCACGAGGATCTTACACATATAGTCCCAGTGCACCTATTAGTCTAAGACGATATAAATCACGAATAATAATAGAGCTCAGTGAGTTGTAGCAGCAGCCTCCCCCTTGCTATGGGAAATTAGATATTTATAAAGATTTAAAGAAAACTAAGGCAAATAAAGCCACTCCCCAGGTGTATTCCCCTAAAACTATTTAGCTAATTCGCATACGAACTTAGTCAGCTGCTTGAAATAATATATAACAAGAGTCTTCAAACTGGATTCTGCCCTCACCGATGGAAAAAATCAACAGTGACATCACTATCTTAAGTGGCAAGTGTGACCAGTCTGAGCCTTCTGCGCCCTGTGTCCATCACCTGCACCTTTGGAAAAGTGTTGGAGAGTCATGTGGCGTGCATGGTCTTAGGGGACATGCTGCCGAATATCGACCAGTACCAGTTTGGGAACCTAAAGGGACGTTCCACCAACATGCATATGGTGTTCCTCCTGGAGACAATTCTAAAGGGCCTTGAGCAGCATGGCACAGTAGCCCTGATATGCCTAATTTCCAATCCTCACAAATGCGAACTGCTCAACATCAGCTTCTTGCGACAGAACGTGGTATTCACGGATGTGCAACTCGACGCGAACGTCATACCTTGTGTCGAAACAGCCAAAGTGGTCGGGCTGATTATCAACTCAAGCCTTAGTTGGCAGGACCACTTCGATTACATAGTAACCCAGGCATTCAAGCGGCTTTTCATGAAGCTCCGAGCGAGGTAGTTTAGGGCATGGCAGGAGCAGCTGGTACAGCTGTACTGCCAGCGCTGGAGTATGCGTGTCTGGTGTGATATCCCGCTCGCACGGCTGCACGGCAAACCACTCTGGAGCGCGTACAGAAACGGGTGTGTCGCATTGTTATAGGTGGCCATTACAACCGCTATAGTCCCACGCTCTCCACGCTTGGCTTGCCATCGCTGGAGAACAGGAGAAAAAAATTCACATTTAGTTTGAAGGAGACACTAAGGGAAAATAATCACCCCAGCACTCTGCCAGCAACAGCACCATCTCGCTACCAGACACAACACAGTGCTAGATCGCTACTGGCCAGTTGCCAAACAGAACACTACAGGCGGTCCACCATACCTTATTTCGCACGCCTGTCCAACAAATTGACTTTGCACACGTTGGATATTAATTGCTTCTTTTAAGAACTTATCTATTTTAATTTTTATTTGTCAATGTTAGCTTTTAATTATTTTAGTCAATATATTTTCACTGAATTTGTAAATCGAGATCTTTACAGTAAAGGTATATTGTACAATGTACTGCTTCTTGATCATTAAACCAATTATTAGTATTATTATTAAGAATGTCCCGTAGGGTCTGGGGGCCCAGTACTACTCACAATAATGTTTAGAGGAGCGCTCTGTCTAAAGGCTTTTTGCCCTGCGATTCCAATGCCAAAAAAAATCAACAGAAACATTTAATGTTCTAGACATAGTGATGCAACATTTGATTACCGTTTGCCACCTATGAAGCCCGAAAGACTGTAAGGATTTATGCTTTGATTTTAAAGTTGAGGAAAACTACAGGAAATCAGCATTATACAGTCTTCATATCATTTTGCTGCAGCAACCGTAGCTTTAGTGCAAAGAATCCAATTGCCTGAGGGCACTCAATGCGTAATATGAGTTGCTCAATCTCCCGTATCGAGCGCTGTTTTCCAACTATTTCGTCCGTGCTGATAGACGCATCGCACCCAAGAAACTAACTACCCTCTAATATCGAGGAGTAGTCATAGATTTCGACCTTCTCTTACGATTTGAAACCATTCTTGTACATTGACATGGCTCCATGGCAGTACTCTCTGTAATGCCATAGGTTTAAATCACAGGTTTCCAAAAAAACGTTAAAAATAACACTCTCTACGGTTTCTATCTCAGAAGAACCAGACTATATTGAGCCTCTGCTTTCTGCTCCCAATGATATATTTTCCATATGTTGTGGCGTTGGTCATAAAAGGACTATCTCTGTAAAATTAATAAAGTTAAATATTTCTTCCATTTTTACAAAGTTTCCTTCCAACTTTTGGCCATATGCTTTACTTTCATAGGACTTTTCTAACTGTTTCTATTTGTTTCTATATTGTACTTTCTGGCAAGCCATAAAATAATATTTCTAAGGGCAGAATCCTAGATTATGTTATTTTTTAGTAATTTAAACCTTTTACAGAATAAAAGGCCTTAAATAAATTCCTATATAATTGATAATTAATAATAAACAACGCTCTAAAATTGCAATTACTATAAGAATTCTAACAACTCTTTGACAATCAAGCTTTCATTTTATCTTGTATAGGAAAGTCCAACTATCACTTGCGGGAAAAAGTCTCCAGTAAACTAGTTTGGGTTTAAAGTTGTGCGGCTTTAAGGAAATAACCGTTCTTCTTTAGGTGAAATATATAGTGTAGAGTTTAGGAGATCGATTGGTAATGTATGTAGATATTGTAGTATGAAATATATGTATTATTTAACATCATATGCACGTATAATTTTATACATATAATTTATAATTTCTTCAAATAATTATATATCTTTTTTTAGTGAACTGTTTAATCTTGATTAAACCCTTACTTAGGCTGGAGAATTGGTGGTGGGTCTCCATGAATAATCCATTTTTTAGAACATTTAATATAATCGTATATAACCCAATTATACCCTAATTTAACGAACCTTCTGCAAAATTGCTAAAATTTTATGTGAAAAATGAGAGATAGAATAAAAAAGATTCTTTGTTGCAAGTGTAACTCTGACAGGTTATGAGGAATTAATTGCCTCAGTCGTGAAATATTGCATATCTCTTTTAAAAGAAGATGCTCAGTGGAAGGAGTTAAATATATTCTTTGTTTTTAAATACTTGCGATCGCCAATTTCTCTATTCTTATTTATAAAAGTTCTTTAAATTCCACAACCTTTCCTTAACAAAGTTTATGTTTGAGACTAACGTTTACCGAAGTAAATTTTAAGACCCTTTGAGCCGTGGCTCTCAATAATTTTTCTTTCACCCTATACTTTATACAAAGTTATAACTGTTAACTTAAATTTCTTAACTTTTGTTAACTCAAAATACCTAACGTTGCTAAGTGTATCTTTGATAATTCTACAAGATTCATCATTTATCGAAAAGGTGCTTTAGAATCAACAATAATAACATCAAAATAATGGTCCAAAATATTCCCACACATCTATGTCGCTATGCATAATCTGATTTCCAAAGTATTTGTAACATTTCTCGAAAAAGTCAATGGCTTTATTAATTTTTATAATAAAAACGCCTTTCTCAAGTAAAATACATTCTGATACTAAACATCTCAGCAAACATTACTTTAGAAGTAAACATGCCATTAAAGAGAAGCGTTGAATTTGGTATGGAATTTACTATAACTAAGGAATAAAAGGATATTGTAAAATTAATTAAAAGAAAATATAAAGATAAAAATGAAATTTTCTTTAAAAAAGTAAAAAGAATAAAGCCAGAGGTAAAAAAGAGAGCAAAAAATTAAAAGCAATATGGTATAATTAATTAAAACAAGATACCTAAAAATTAATGTAGAATAAACTATAAAACGTATAACACTTTAAATAGATCGGGAAGTGGTATCGTGTTACGTTTGAGTTGAAATATCTTGGTCTTGATTGAAGTATGATAGTCTTTGATTTTTGCTTATTGTTTGACGTTTGTCACTTCTAGAATATTTAAATCGATATATTATTTTAGCGGAAATTAAAAAAGAAAAGAAATCATTATATAAATAGATAGAGGGAAATTCACATTATTTCCATAGCCAGAAAAACTAGAAGGGAGATGTAGTGGGCGCATTGGACAAGACAGACCCAACAGCTTTGAGATTATTAATTAATTTAAAGGACAATTTTCCCTGCAAAATCAATTAGCCAAAAAAGATTTCAATGGTTTAAGACGTGGATATTTCAAAACAGAAATTTGAGAATGGTCGTTGGCAGAGGCTAAAAAGGTCTCATAATTATGGATAATTGAAAATGAATTGATGGGGAAGATTTCTTTTACATTAAATTTCAGTTTAGAGCTGGTTTGCGAAAAATGTTTGGATTGAATTTAGTGTTACTTTTTTTAACAAAACCGGATTAAATTTAAAGCTAAAAAAATATCATTAACGATTGCATTTCTAATCGATATGTCCCAAATTAAAAAAAAAATCCCTAGGTGATTAAAAATACATATTATATCATTCCTTCCTTATAATTTTCTTTTTTAATTCCGCATGGTTTGGTCCGTTTACCCAACATTTTCTTGAAAATATTAAAAATGGTTTGGATGTCATTAACAAAGCTAGCTTGAATGTACTTAAATTTAAATTTAATATGGTTATTTTGCAAATGTTCACTCTTTTTTTTTATTAAATTAGTCGTTAATGATCAAATGGAGATGTTACCAGAAACCTTGAAAACATTTCCTTAAAAGAATCTATCCAAGTAAGAATAAAATAATTATATTTTGTATCCAAAATTGCTCCTTTAGATTCCTACGAAAGGGAAAGGACATGAGAAACCACTACCTCTGTCTCTAAGCTTTTATTTCTAAAATATTTTGAAACTAAACACCCTCGCAAATTTGATCTAAATATTAAATACGTATATATGTGTAATGAAATTTACTGTATTTGGTAGATGAAGAAACTTTAATTAGTGACTTGAATATTTCAGTATTGTCTATTAATCTCACTACCGAATTAGAAAGAGGCCGATAAACTTCTATTTTTTGTAATCTCTGGCATCATCGTTGATCAAATGATTCTTGTATTAATTTCAATTCCAACCTTTCTAACTTTCTTGAACAAAGTATTAAATTTGTTTATAATTCATAGTATTTACCTCTTGGTCAAGTTTGTGATCCAAAATGCATCGAGGACCAATTTGAGAAAATCAAAATTTTGTCGTAGAAAAATAAAAATAATTCTTAAGCGCTTCACAACGCGCAGATAAGAATTCTTTATGGAAATTCGTTTTACAGTTAAGTGGAAGATTAATCTAAGTGTACCATATATTTATCATTACTCATATACCCAACTTACTAAAATATTTTAGTGTTAGTGTTTTTTTGTCTATAATTTTATTATCAACATTTCCTAAATATTTATAAAGCAAATGAAGAAATAGGAATTAAGAGGCTCCTTGGTAACTCCTAATAGAAATTTTACAGAAAATAAGCAAGTAAAGGATTAGAAAATAATGTAAACTTCCCAGAAACAGTTATTGAAAAAAACCTCTGTTCATTCATCCATCAGTCTAATTACACCACCAAAGAGTCCTGACCCAGCACGAAATCATTTATTTTGTTGCTTAATATAATGGCAAAAGAATTTATTGAGTCAGTCATAATTAAATTCTTGCAAAAAACAAATTCAAATTTAACTGATGATTTCTTTTAATTAGAGAAAATTTTAATATTAAAAATTATCTAGTGTGGAAATTAAATTTAGCCCAATAATTTCTTATAATTAACCCAAAGTTTGTCTCTCATAACTTTTTCAGAACTTTACTCGTTGTTTATTGTTATGTTTTTTTGTGTCATATTTTAGTTTTCCTTAGTGTGATTCACACATAAAGGCAGCTATTACTTCACTGTCTATGATCAAATCATTGTGAAACCAGGTTTCGACGACGGCAATTCAGAACAATTCAAATAAGCATTCTTTTTTAATATCTCAATTACATAATACAATGTGTACATATGTGCGTGTAAAAGTCGGTGTTGAACAGATGCTCTCCCTGATCGAGGGAGATATTTGCTGCACATTTGCGCAATCATATCGTGCAATCGGGATACAGTTAGTGATAAATCTACCGACCCGTAACCATATTGCATATATGTATTTTACTTATTCCGTCATCATAATAATAAATAAACTAAAATGGAGAAATATACACTATTACTTGCAAAATTTATAGATTTAAAAATAATGAATGTAAATATTGGATAGAGTATTTGTACGTATAAGAATAATCATTTGATCATAAAAATGGCTAAACTTTGCTTCTATATATGCACAAATTCTCTAAGCTTAATAATACTTAACCATATAATATTCAATCTTCTGCACAAAATAGGTAATGCATAAAAAAGAAACATAAAGAAGTTTACAAGAAAAATAAATGTAAATTTGTTAGGACGAAGAGAGAGAGAAGTCTTTCTTCGACAATGCCAGCAGCTTAACTGCAAAATTTAATCCCTAAAGGTCGAAAAGACGTTTGTGTCATGGTTGCCGAATATAAAAATAAACATAGATCGAGTTCCATACCGCATTCATTTACCACCCTTACCACTAAATGGTAATGGATACCCCCGGTCAAGAACCATTGAAATATAGAGTAAATTCGGTCTCTGCATCTTAATGAATTAGTGTTTGAATGAGCATCGGACTTATTTAAGTCGGAATTTTGCACTAGAAGAGCTATTATTTTAGAATTTATTAACGATTTAATAAAAATTATAAGATCTGCTGCCCCTTCGTATGGTGTATTTTGTTATTGTATACTTCACGAATGCATGTATATTCAATCAAAGTTTTCACATGGCAGGCAGTAAAAAAAATGTTCTTTATCTACTAATAAATTGATTATACTTATATTTTCTATAATTTTTTTTATTATACATATCTTTGAGTTCATATCAACATTGCACATTTAAAACCTAATATTTCAAGATATTAGTTAATATATTTAGGGTGCTTGGAGAAATATTTCTAAAAGAGTTTCCTACTCCATAAAACTTTTGCAACTTAGAAGATAACGGGTGCAGAAACTGATCTAAAATAATTTATTCTCTTCAGTCTGTGTAATGTACTGATAACATGCAATATTGGCAATGATCTTAAAAATTTGAAACACTCCTATTTACCATTTATATAAGATAGGTACAACGGTAATTGACCAAATAATAGCAACTCGTGGTAGTTGTTCACTAAGATAAGAAAGAGCGGAGAGCGTCAGTTGTGAGCTCCTCAATTATATATTTTTTTCTCGAAGACACCCATTTGGCGAATGCTATCGAGGGCATAAGTCACCGCAGTCAATTTTAAACAATTGTTGGGCTACATTAAAAAACGCACACGTAAATAAACAAAACATTACAAAGAGTTAACAAACAGGAACAAACAATAATAAAACCAAAACACACCAATATTTGAGAATGAAGGATCATGAGGCAAGCAGAATCACCTGAGGAAAGCCAACCTCCCCACTCCCAGGGCACTGGGGCATTTATACTACAAGAGAGAGTCAAATAAATAGGGAAGGCAATTCTCTTCCAACAAGTCGTACAGTCAACGAATCTGTGTGCCCAAACCCGTCCAAAAGACCATAGATTAGCGGCCAGGACCCCGATTGTCTCAGTACCCTGAGTGAGCAATAGACTTTGACACTCAACGGAAATTTGCCGAGCAGGATGGAGGACGACGCAGTCATCGTAATAAGGTGAATGTATAAGCTTTATTAGAGGGTAGTGCATGACAAATTTATGTTGAATGATGAGACTATAGAAAGGCACTTGAATTCGTTGAAGAATTAGGAGGTACGTTAACAGGAACATTTGCGGCAAGATGCCACGCACGTTTAGGTTCTCATCAGGCGACTTCCGTTTTTTAGCTAGGCAAGCCAGTCTGCTGCCATGATTTATGATATGTATTTAGTCTACAGACGACAAAAGCACTGGTCTTGGCGCCCTCGTCCGAGTATTCGATACCGGAAAGCAGGACTTGGGAAATTTTAATGCTCCAAGAGCATTCAGCGCACTTTATGAGCTCAACCTGAGCACAACCTGTTATCTCCCGTACCGAAGAGTATATTGCATCAGCTCGTCTGTGAAGGCAGAAACAGAGCCTGATAGTTTTCAAGTGACTTTTAACAGAGGGTTTACGAACTTCAAGGCATCTTTGAACACTGATATAAATCAACGTAACACAAAGTGTTCTCCCAAAAGGTCGAGTGCAATACTTTAGGCGCTATGAAAGCCAAGGCAGCAGAGATGCGGTGACAAATAGTGTAAAGTATTATCATCAAAGTTGCGTTTGTGGTAGAACTAGAGGAGCTGGTAGAACAATCAGTTATTTTCGAACTTTATTTTTGACAAATGAAAAGTTTAAATGAACCTATTACATAACCCAAAACGTCATTCATAGGTCAACTAAATCATGACGATCTGCTCCATGGCAATGCATCCACCAACGTGGCGCGTTTGAGCTAAAAAAAATATTGCTTTATGTTAAGAAGTTGTTCCTTATCCTTCATCTTTATCTGATATTGCAACGAGTGATTGCTATTTATTTAACTTATTATAACATCACATAAAAGATTCAGTTTATTGAAAATGCTATATAAATGAAAGAGTTTTAAAATTATTTCAAATATACATTTCCTAAAATATTAATTAATTATCAAATAAATTTATCTGCTAATCAGGTAAAAGATGGTTAAGTATTCTCAATAAACTGTTTTGATAAATAACTGTATTCTTTTAGATTGAAAATTCTTTTACTTTCCTCATTTCTTAAAATGGCATTAATTTCTTGGTATGCTTTTTAAAATTCTTTAATTGAATTGATGGGAAAATCATCTGATTAAATTAGTCTTACAATAGTATCTGAAAAGTATTTTCCAGTCGAAAAATTTACTGTAATTATTCTGCTTTGAGTAGAAGAAATAAATAAAAGCAATAAACCGCTAAACGGTATTCAAATTGGAGCAAAGATCGTTTAAAGCTAGCATGAGACGTTTCAACTACACTATTTCTCCGTTATTACAAAAGAGTAAAACGAATTAATAAAAGTATTTATTTCAGTTTTTCTATATTGGAGTCGCGTTCTAGAGCCAGCTTTCCTGGCAAAATCTAATGACCGAACGGACGTCTTTCAGCGATTTCTCGATGAATGTATCTATTGATTTTGTTTGATGAACCTGAATAATGCAAATTCTGACCTAATATAGGTTTGCTCATCACATATTTAGGTAATATCAATTATTTGTTAATAAAGATAAATAATAATTTTTTAGGGGGCAGGGCATCACTGTAAGGAAAATTATATCACCTGTTAACCTGTAATAACATTACTTGAAACTTTGTTTAAATCTTACATCGCATCTATTTATGCCATGTTGTATTTGGCTAAACCATTTTTTCAGGTTTCTTTGATGGATTGAGGACAAAAGCTCAGCAAAAGCAGTGTAGAACTCTGGTTTTCGCCAAAGAGTAACTCTATTTCTCTCCCCTCCCTCCTCTCTAGAATTTAAATTAAAAATAACAGATTGAAAGACATTTGTGATTGCATGAATAGCTAGTTTTTATCAGTATAGGCGTATTGAATGGGAGCTGGAAGGATCATCCAGGTATGTGGGAGTAAAGTGTACATGTGTATTTGTGTAAAAGCGAGGAAGAAAGAATAATCAACATTATAAGAAAACAAGCAGTGGGTAATCTTTATTCCCCTTTCCTAGCTATTTATGTCTTGCTGCCCTATCCTGAAGTGTGGACCTCCAGTTTCAGCATCCCGTGGTACAACTATGGATTGCGATGGTCCATCCCTTGGTTTCTTTCTTGAAGGAATGATTATTGCATTTAGGGGAGATATTTTACTTATTTATTTTGTGTTGTGAAGATATATTATATTTTTTTATTTTAAGTATCAACGAATCCTTACTTCTTCAATTTTTCCAGGTTTCTGATGAATGAGTGAGCGGACATTGGTAGTGAATGGTTGATGGACTCACCCCCTACAATGTATCTACAGGTGGAAGTTGAGTTGTGTTGGTGTGATATTCAAAGGTGAATGTGGAGACGAGCCTAGTTTGTGGTATCTCTCTTTGAAATAGGATAAAGCTCTTGATGTATATATAGTTGTAATTTGAAAAGAGCCTGTTATTGAGGTATCTCCTGGTGGAAATGTAGTCAGGCCAGTGGTAAGGTTATCTCAGGTAGAATTGCACACAAGCTGATGGTTAAGATATCCGTTTTTTAACAAAGGCCTATAACAAAAGTCGATGTAAATGATAATATATATATTGCTTGTAAAGGCCTAAGGCGAGAAGAATGATTTTGAGACGTTCACTCACTAGCAAACCTGTGCACATGTACACACACATACACAGTAACACGAAGAAAAGCGATTCCCACACTCCCACTAAAGGTCAGCTGTTAAAACAAGTTTTGTAGCAGGTGCAGGGCCAAAGACTATAGTAGCGGGCATTATTTGCTATCGAGGAACCGTGAAACGCATAGTGAAACGAGGGGCGGTCAATAAGTTTTGCAAATCGATAGGGCAAAACGGAGGAAGGGGAATGGCTGTTTGTGAGGGTGTTAGGACAACTTATGAAAAGTCAGAACCTGCAGCCACACGCTCCTAACTCGTATATTTAAGAAGCAGTTACTGATCGTAGTTCATCAGTCACAAATTTTTCAACAATGGAGAAGGTTGAGCACCGCGCAGAGATCAAACTTTTGACCAAGGAATGCAAGAATGTAAAAAAGAGAACCATGGACGCATGGTTGCAGTGTACACCGACACCGCCCCTTCCTATACACTATTGCTCGCTGGATTAGATGACCCCCGTCCAGTACGCCCGTCAGACGTGACCAATGAGGACAATGTCGCCCGTGTGGAGAGGATGATCCTCGAAAATCGACGGGTGAAGGTCAAAGAAATCGAGCGAGAACTTGGAATATCACATGGAGGTGTTATCAACATCATCCACGACAATTTGGCCATGACCAAGGTCTCTTCCCGTTGGGTCCTTAGAAACCTCACGCCCCTTGATCGACTTCAACGTTGTCAAAGTCCACAAGGCCAGAGTTACACAAGCTGCATTGTGCGAGTGCAGATTCGCGGAGCTCAACCATCCTCCTACAGTCGAGATCTGGCCCCTAGCGACTACTTTTTATTGCGCCAGCTCAAGGCTGCACTACGTGCAAGCCGGTTTGGGGACGATGGAAATGTTCAGCTCGCCGTCCAGGAGTGGATTAAACAGCAGTCAGTAGACTTCTGGTTGTCGAGAATTCGAAGCCTCAGAGACAAATGGCACAAGTGCATTGAAGTCGAGGTAGTTATATTGAAAAATAATAAAACACTTTTCCTCATATCTCGTTTCCTCATATCTGAATTGAAAAACTTATTGACCGCCCCTCGTATTTGTGGAATTCGAGATAAAATGAATCTCTATCGCTGTAGATATACAAATTAATACGATGTGCGGTATCGTATTCAGTATCTAGGGTAGACCGAGATTGACAGTCTTACAGTATTTCCATCAGTTAATGTCACTGGCACATTCATAATTACGGTCACAGTCGCAGTCAGCTTAGCAGACTATTAAGATACCAACCAAAAACAGGAATACGTTCGCCTGAATACTCGATATGCCCTTTCTACGCCCGAGTTCTATGCCCTAGATGAAGAGTCCGAAATTCCGGGTAATCCATATCGGTCCTTTTAACCATCCTAGCTAACCCCAATCTGAGGGAGAGCTTTATCTTCCCTTGAAAAATTGGAGTCATCCTCAGGTCACCACCAGGTTTTCGTGTGGCCATGTAACTAGATCGTCACTGTAAAAGCGTCGGGTCTGCTTAGTCCTTGGTTGGTTTAACGCCAAAACAGAGGAGAACCTCATATGATTCTCCTTAGATAACAACTACCTTAGACATGAAGAGGTTGGCCCTTGCGAGACGCCATTGTAAAGTGGCATGTATTTTGTTTGCCTAGTTGTGAAAAAATCTCTTCCGAATCTGTTGAAACGGAAGTTAGTGATCTATTTCTTGGTGTTTTGCTGATTCTTGTTTTTAGTATTTTTTTAATAACGGTCTTTCCGCGGATTGTCATATGATTGGTTTGACTTGGTCAAGTGAAACGAATAAAAGATTGTGTGAAACATAAACGTGTAAATAAATTTGAGAAAGCTCTTATGGAGAAGAACGAAGAGGTGAACGTGTATGCACATAGGCTTGAGAGTATGGCGAGAAAGATGTATGGTGATGATGGATTGAGTGAGTGTAATAAACTGTTGAGGAAGTTCTTAACAAGATCCCGCAAAATGAGTGAATGGTTGAATGGGAAGAGAAAGGAGAGGATGAGACTGACAAGTGAGCGGTTGATGTGGGAGGATGTGTTGTGTGATTTGATGAAAATGGTGACTTAGACGATGATGGATGATACAGTGTAAATGTTGGGTGTAAGAAGCCCAGGAGCTTTCCTCCAACCTAGTAGTTTGTTAGTTCGTAGGATGCCCGGAGCGCTGCGCCAGCTGGGGTGATGGCGAGCTTCCTGAGCCAGCAGACTGGATGGGCGAATGGAGTATGGGCAAATGGAAGGGGAAAGATGACTGGTAAGCGCGTGAATGGGTATATGAGGGAGCGACCAAGGTTTGTCCCAGTGAATGAGAGGACGAATATGGTAAAAGGATTGTGGAATGCCGTAGGTGTGGAAGGAAGAGACATGTGTTGACGGAATACAGATGGACGTTTGGTGCGTGCTTCGGTTGTAGAAAGAAAGGGTATATGAAAAAGGACTGTCAAAAAGTGTGAAAGAATGGTTCGAATGTAAAAAGAAGGGACATTTGAAGAGAGACTCTCCGAAGTTGAATGGTAGAGCGATTGATGGGGGGAGTATGAAGTATGCTTATGGTAATTGTGGAAAGGCTAGTCATTATGAGAGGATGTGTTGTGACCATAGGAATGTAGGTAGCTATTGTGCGATGGAAGGACATTCGAGTGATAGGTGTTGGATTAGACTAAGAGCGCAAGGTGTAAATGGAAAGTCTGAAGTGGCAAACGAATTTGTAAGAGGGGGTACCTTGTGAAGTATCCTCTGGGTGCATGAGTACGAGTAATGTGTTGGTGAGTCTTTCTAGTATGAAAGTGCTGTCTGGTAGGAAGTATGCGTGTGAAGGTTGAGTTGAACGAGAGTGAGTGTTTTGCTTTGATAGATTTTGGGTGTAAGACGAGCTTGGTATATAAGGACGTGTATGACAAGCTGAGTGATAAAACCCTCCTGTCTGAGTGTAAAGGTAGTTTGGTAGGGATTGGTAGTATGGGGGTACCTGTGAATGGTATCATAAAAGTAACTGTTCGAATGCATGGTATGTTGATAAATGAGTGTGAATTCTCTGTGAGTGATAGGGTAAGTAGTGAGTATGGTGTGATTTTGGGCTACGATTTTATGAAAGTGAATCTTATGGTTGTGCATCCTGCGCGTGATCCGATTGAGAGAAATATTGGTGAGAGTGGGGTGTATAAGGTGTATGTAGGAAAATATGCTAGTGTTTGGAAGAGTGTGTTTAGTGGTATTAAGGTGACTGCTATGGAGTGTGTAAGGCTTTGTATGGGTGAAAGAGGGTCTGTTAGAGTGAGTTGGAGCCAAGATTTGAGTTTGGATATGGGTAAAAACGTTGTTATTGGATGGAAAGGATGCTTGTTATAAGGTAAGGCGTGTTGCTTGAGTGTTTAATGGCTTGATAAGAATGAATGAGCCTTTAGTATGCGTGCAAGCGGACCTCAGGGTGAAAGGGCAGGTGAGGCGGATCCAAGATGGAGATGTACTGGGTCACCTCTCCACTGTCAGTGAGGTAGGTATGGATGATAGCACGGATGTCAAGGAAAATGTTGCGAATGAAAAGACGTGTGAATGGACGTATAATGAAGTGGAAAGGATAGTGAAATTGGATAAATGTTTGACTGAGTATGAAAGTGAGGATGTGTATCGAATGTTGTTTAAACTAAAGGGTGTCCTCAGTAAGCGCGATCTGTATTTCGGGGTTGCAAAGCTTCCGGAATTCAAGATGGTCCTGAAGGAAGACACCTCAATCTATCAGCGGCCGAGGCATTCCCCGCGTCCATTTGCTGATGAGATTGAGGAGCAGTGGGTGGAATTAGAACGATTAGGGGGGATTGAAGAAAGTGAGAGTTCATGGAATACTCTGATTGCGCCTGTACGTAAGCCGGATGAAAGATCGCGCCTTGTGTGTCGATTGTCGAAAGATGAACGAAATGACTTTGAAAAAGAGGTTTCCGATGTGTGTGAGATCTGAGTGTGTGTATAGTATGCATGAGATGAAGTGATTTACAAAGCTGGATCTGGTATCAGGGTATTACCACATGCCCATTTCTGAGGAGATCCAGGGGTGACTGCCCTTTCCTTTCCGGAGCCTCAGCTTTAAGGCTGGTTAACGTAAGAACAAAACTAAGAAAAACCTTTGCCAACCGCATTGTCGTGCTAAATCATGTAATTGAATGGCCCGAAGAACCCCTGACTTAACACCGTGCGATTATTTCTTATGCGGATATCAAAAGAATAAAGTGTATTCTACTCCACCACAAAGCATTAACCAGTTAAGAGATAGTATCACACGTGAAGTCAATAGACTTAAGGAAAATCACAAGTTAACCACAAAAGTTGTTTAATGAATGCGATCAAAGGCGCAAATGTGGTTGAAAAGAAATGGATGACATGTGTTAGAAAACAGTGCTTAGAAAATTCAAAAATTAAATTGTATTACCCATATGAAGAGATGGTATGTTAAAAATCGATTTAAATATATTTGTTGATTTTAAACTTCGAAGTTTCATTATTTTACTTCCTTGCGCAAACATAATTTTGATAGCCTCCACTAAACCAGTTAGTGTATTAATATCGTAAAAGGGACTTTAATGAAATTTCCAGAATCGACAGATAAATATTTCTTAAATTTGTTTTGTTTCGCACGACTCAAAAACCTCTAAAAGGTTATGAGTTATACTAATTCAAATTACGGTTAATTTTTTTCTGGGACACCTTGTAATTATATATATATATATATATATATATATATATGATTTCGTGTTAGATTTTGGGGAATTTTTTTCCAGACACAACTCTATTTATTACTTTGCTAATTTATTTTATAGTATTGCTTTTGTAAGAGTGGATGATATTAAAAAATTCTTGAGTAATTTAAATTGAAGTCTATAATTAATTTGTTTGGACGGAGGGATTTTAATTGCCTAAAGACTGTCACCGGATTGCTTTATATCATATTAAGCTAAGAAGCAAGAAGACTTTTAGTCACAATAAGTGACAGCCAGAAAGATATTCCCACGGTGGACAATAAACCACGTGAAGTAAAGGCCTCTATTGTTTCTTTGTTGAATTTTTTGCAAATTGTTTTATTTTTTGGTGGTATTCGCAGATTGTTTTTTTTGTATATATCGAGATTGTAAATATATTTATCCCTATTTTTGTAAATAAATCACTGTATATACAATCCGTTTGATTTGTTTCTCGATTTCTCACGTCCGCCTTAGTGTAGGAAGCGGGTTGGCTAGTTTAGGTTCGGGGCCGCAACAACCTAATTTTTTCTGTAGTGTGTATCCTACTAACTAAATTTTTATTTAGCGTGTATTATACCAAGATATTTTGAACCTTGATTTTGGTTAAGTTTGGTTTTGGTTTAGGAAAGTTTTACCTAGCCTAACTTAACTTAACCTAACCTAACCTAAACACATTTTTATATTATAATTAAGATTACCAGCAAACCCTTAATAAGTCAATCACAAAATGAGTAAAATTTTATGCTTAATAATATTTTATTTAATTAAGGATTTCAATCAAGCAGCAGAATTTTGGTTTGAAAGATATTTTTAAAGCAGATTTTGAAAAGTCTCAATATTTTCATGTTTATCCTAATACAAAAATATACAAAGGAAGGACACATAAAGTGTTGGGCACACGCTAAAGTGGTACTTATTTTTTCTTTCCTTTATTCTCGTTCTAATCTTATTACAGGTAGTTTCTCGTTCATTTCTTCATTTATTTAGTTTGTAAACGTTTCTGCGCTATTTTTCTTTCTTGTCTTTGTATAATGGCTTCCTCTTTCATTATATCTCGAACTTCCTTTGATGAAAGAGATCCAATGGCAGTTTTTTCAAATTTAATTTCGCCATCTTATTTCGTGTTAGATTGTCATCATATTCCAAGAATTCCTTGAATAGACGATTAAACTTTTTGTGTTATCATATGATTCAATACGTGCTTGTAATTCACAACACATTCAGCGATATTATTAAAATAGAACAACGTTTACTTTCACCGCCTCTCATAAGAACAAGGACGGATCCTCGTCACGACATGTTCCACATGTTTAATCTCACTGTATGCTGGTTACAACTCCACACCGACAAATTATTTTGTGCTGCGCTTCCAATATGTGCGCAAAACTCTCTTACAAATGAAAATAATCGAAGGTTTAAAAAAATTTAAGAATCAAACTCGAAGGTAAGTGAAATATCTTTGGACAGTGATACAAGTAATAGCGAAGATGATTATTGCCCTCAGGCAGAAATTTACTATTCTGAATCAATTAAAGAACGTGATGACCAGTCACAGAGCGATGTAGTTAATAAAGGGTTCAATGCTGGTCATGTTAAGGGTGAGTTCAATAAATATTTAATTTTTTTGGTAAAATGGGATGATTAGTTAATTAGTTTATCGATGAAATTTAGTAATTATTTTGACATATTTTTTGCCCATTATTATAATATTGTGTGATCTTATATTTTACATGGGCCAAACGTTCTTCCATATGTTCGTTTATTTGTCTCTCTGACACTTTTAAAAACTTCACACGGTATATAGTATATAATATAAAGGAAATACGGGAAGAAAAATAAGATTAATTTTTTTATATCCTATTATAAAGAGGAAATAATACGGCTACCCCTTGCCAAGAAGATAAGGTGTCCTAGGGTCGTTAAATATGCTAGTATATATATATATATATATATATATATATATATATATATATATATATATATATATATATATAATATATATATATATATATATATATATATATATATATATATATATATATATATATATATATATATATATATATATATATATATATATATATATATATATATATATTTATTTCTTTTATTAACTAAAATAGTGTACTCCTTTAGATGTGGCTTTTATTATAGCGACTGATTCTTGTGCTTCTCCTATTTGCGGAGGTAATGGGAATTTCAGTAGGATGAAAAAAGAGATGCGAATTTCCTGCTTTGATGTAAGTTGCTTCCTCTCTAAATGTGAAGGATGACAGAGAATAGGAGGTTATCGAACTCGACAACAAAATTGAGGGAAATACTCAATAAGACAATAATTTACTCGAAAAACCAGGTCCAATTGTTAATGCCAAATGATAAATTGCTGAAAATTAATTTTTGAGTGCGTTTAGATTTCGTTTAGATGACTTTATTATGAAACATATACAAAAGTGCACTAATTCATAAGCTGATAGAGAATTGGTACTGTGTCACTGGAAGAAATTATGGCCACTGTTGGTATTATGTTTGCTCCAGGAATATTGGATAAGGGACAACCGGCTGATAATCTCTGATTAAAATCGTGGGAACCTTCTTTGTGCATGGAACAATGGCACGGGATCGTTTTAAAGATATTATTAAATGAAATCTAATATAACCCAAAGGCTGAAAACGGACAAATTGTGGCTGGTATCTAAAGTTTGTCATCTACTTACACAAAATTGCATTGCTTGCTACATGCCAGGCGAAAATATAACTGTTGATGAACAGTTGTTCCAAACTAACGAGAGGTGCCACTTTGCCAGGACATTACGACTAAATCAGAAAATTGGAAATAAAATTTTTGATGACTGCTGATAACAAGTGTAAATACTTTTTGAAAGGATTACTATACCTTTTTAAAGATAAAAGAATTCCTTCAAATCAACCACCCTCATAATAAGTAGTTCTTTAGTTTGTCAAACTATATCTTGGTATAGGAAGAAACGTTACCACAGGAAAATCTTTTAATTTCTCCTTTTTATGCCATGAGATATAACACAAAAATACGATCCTCGTTGAGTCCATAAATTGTGTTCGGGAAGTCATAGATTAACACTAACTCTCTGTCAATGCAACTGAAATAAAAATGTGATTGTTCTGAGCACCATACATAGCTGTGTTTAAGGTGAAGATGTTGTATACAAAAAACGTGTTACCGTGACTTTACACAATTCAACAAAATATGGGGTGTATTTTTTGCACTTAGCTTAAGAATTGCGACTGATTTTGAAAAAAAGTGACGCAGAGAAGGAAACGAGTGAAGAGAACATTGCAGAGAGAGACGTGATATTGTCCCGGAAAAGAAAACAATGCCAATATAACTTGCAAATTATGGCACAAATGTGAAAAATATATGTCAATCCTGTAATTTCAACAAAAAATATAAAATTACTTGCAAGAAATGTTTTTCAACATAGAAAGGCATAGAAATAAAACTAAATTTACGAGTAAGATATGTATTTAATCTTTATTCTGTTCATCCGATCTTATTACCGATGGTGAAATAAACAGTATACATTTTCTAAATAAACATAAATACAGGTAAAAAGTATCCTTTTCGTTCCCTAAATAATAATAGACGTAAATTGAAAATAGTAGTAATTGGCGATCAAATTAACAGCTCTCGCTGATTTAGGTATCCAAAAATTACCGTTGTTCTAGTGTTAAGTAAAAAAAACGTTCTCTTTTGTTCTATAATTTCATTACCAATATTTATGGGGTATAATTTCCTCTTTTTTTAATCATCTTCTTATTACATTAAACAATATCTGTTCAATTCCTTTTCGACAAATGCAGTAATAATATCGTTTTGAAAATTTCAGTCCTTTCAATCAGGGTCATCATTTGTTAAAGCAGTAATGTCATTTAATTCATTTTCTTCGACTACATTGTCATATACATATATTCTTATCTCCAATTTTATTATTTTCAATTGGTTATGTTTATTCACCATATTTTCAACACGTTTTGAGCGAGAGAGTGAGTCTCTCTGTCAGACATTTTTTTTTATTATTTAACTTTACATCAAAACATTTGCGAAGGACAAAGCGTTGTTTCGGTGGGAGTATTTCTTTAGAAGCATAATTTATCACCTTTAAATATTGGTAAAAATTTATCCACTATTATTTTTGCAAAAGATAGAATTCATTAAAGAAGTATTGATCATAAACGGATTTAGTAGTTTAAAAAAATCCGTTAAAGGACAGAATGAAATTTATTTTTGTTTTTAAATCTCTTAAATTTCTGGCCTAAATTTTAACAATTTATGAAACGCTTTCCTAACCTCTTACTTTTCTAACACGTTTCTTATTAAAAAAAATCATGAACATTACATAATGACTATTAATTTCAAAAGATTTATTATGTTAAAAATATCGAAAACGCAACTGCGACAAACGGTACTTTAATTAGAATTTAAGGGATCTTATTAAAGTTTAAAGTTGAAAATATATTTAGAAAGAACTATTTACTAAAAACACTAAAATACAGCTAGACTTTAATTTTAATAAATTTTCTCAATTTTTAATTAACCTCATAATATGAATTTCTCTTTGTTTTTTAAAATTGAAAAACATTCAGTCATCATATTTTTTTCTACCTCCCCATATATAATCATTTTTTTTAAAAATTAATCTTATGGAAATAATAGTCTCAAAACTTGTAGCTACTAACTTATCCAAATGCCTAAAATTTTAACACAAACTAAAAATTCAACCATGCAGAAAATTGCCTTCGTAGACTATAATGCAATTGACTTAAAGGCGTCGAAAAAATCTTATAAAAGTTCTTTTATTTTCGATTGTTCCTGGATTATTCCCAGCAATAGTGAACCAAAATTAGAAAATTTTATTCCTATACTTGTTTAAAATTTTTACTATTTCATTTAATTTACAAAATAAATAGCGTATATCAAGTTTTATTTTGTATATCATCAAATACTGCATATCTGTATTTGAAAATATGGCCAAATAAATTTAGCAAAATTTGAATTTGCAATATTTTATGTTGGAACAAAATAATAGTGGTTGATCTTTAAAATATTTTAAGAGTATCAAACTGATGATTATAGAAGTTTATAAATCAGTAATTCCAATCGAGGCTCGATAATGAATTGAGTTTCGATGAAGGTTGTGCATAGGACCGAAGAGAGAGTCTGGTTGAAATCGGTCGGTAATTTGGAAAGAATACACCTGAGTTTAAAGGGACACTGTGATGATAAACAAATATGAAATAATGACTAATAAAAGTATTTCTAAGAATATAAGTTCTTGATTTTTATTTTTAAAATTAGGAGGAGGTGTTAGAATTCATCTCGTACGTTTCTTCAGAAGAGAAATTCCGTTGAATGTTAAGGAGTGCTACTCGTCTTATGGTTCGCGTATAATATATATATATATATATATATATTTCAATTTGTAGCGAGAAAAGGGGGTTGATACTTGTAGCGAGCGGAGATGTTAATTGATGTTGGCAGGCGTCACAAGTTCCAGGTTGCAACTTATATTTCTTCTCCGTTACATGAAGTTTGGGATTTGAGTTCGTTTAGAGGGTGTCCAGCAAATATGTTCCGATTTGAATTTCAAAACAAGTTAATAAAAAAACTTTATTTAGAACTTGAGGTTTAATAAGATGAATGGCTAGAGCTTGTGAGTCCTATCCACCGAAAAAGAAGTGATAAGATCGAATGTGCAGTGATGTAAATAATAAGAATGATAAGAGTCCTTGCTTAATGTCAGATTGTTTTCTACGTAGAGATGGTTTGCGTGATCACTGGAGTTTCTGGGGTGGCTCTTTGTCTGGATAATTTTTGTTGAGCTTTGCTCGAGAGAGAGGAACAGATCAGAATTTGTCTATCAAAGAATTTTATAAATAGATTGTGAGAAACGGAATTTTTTAGGATTCAGTCTAACAGGTTGTGTTAATAAACAAATTGAATGAAACGTATAAATAACAGTTTTGTGAAAACGGATGTTGTTGTGACCAAGATGGAAGATAACGTGACCACGGCAAATTCAATCGTCACTCCGGTCGGAAAGATTGTTGTAACGACCGTGTAAATAGATTTTAGGTAATTTTGTGTAAATGGATCACCACCAAATTACCTAGCCTTTTGAGTTAGCAATGTAGTTACATTTGAGTGGTTACATATAAAATATATAAATTATAAAATAAAATGAAATTAGCAACAATTAACGACATTCGAATTAAATAATGACATAATTGAATAGAATTTAATCAATTGAGCATAAATCTAATAATAAAGATTTATTGGCATGGTAAAAAGAATAATAAAAGCGTGAAGTAAGATGTACACTAATTCCTCGCGTAAAATGATACATGAGTATAAAATTGCATTAGTTATTGTGAAAAATGTTAATTCGATACATCAAATATCAATAAAGTAAAATAATCATTAGAAATTAATATATACAATAATCAATTTAAAATTGTACAAAGTGTTTAATCATTAAAACGGTATTTTTCATATGAAATTTAAATTTACATATGATACATTTTGAAATTTGAAACGTTAAGTTTCGAAATCCGGTGGTCAAGGTCATTTTTGTCCCACTGCACGTCACCTGAAGGCGTGTGTATCAATTTAGTGGGAACGTAGAGAAACCAAAATTAGACGACTGAGTGCCTATTACTCTTATTTGTAAAATGAAAGAGCAAACGTGAATATACTGCAGTGAAATAAAAAAAATAATTAGTTAAACTAGATTTATATTATAGTGAATGAAATAGTCGAGCAAATTGCAAATCTTGAGTGAATGAGTTGAAAACTATATTCGATGTATGAGCGTGTATTTGAAAGTTAACTCTCGTAGTCGCTTCTTTACAGGAGAGGGAAGTCGCCGTAGGTAGTAGCATTATGTGAATAGTAATGAATGAATTATGGCGCCCTAGCATAGGTAGAACTAAGTGAGTGCAAATGAATCAATTATAACGAATTAATGTAAAGGGAAGCGCACCTATAATTTAACGATGTAGCCAGTCGGCTTGAGAGGGGTTTTGCGACCATATCTGCGCCTGATAGTTAAAATTTTATCGAATTTTCACTTGGTGAAGAGTGATGCGATTAAGAGGGGGAAAGTTTCACGGTGCGGACTTCGAGCATCCCATTGAGTCGAGTTGGTGCTTCACTAAGATGAATGTAGTCTCCTTAAAGCAATTTTAGATGAGGTCAATGGATTAGTTAGGTTAGGTTGAGAGAATTCGAGGATGACTCCAATCATTTGATGCCTTCGTAAAATGATAAGATACACTCTAAGTGTCAACATTTGATGATGATGATTACTTGAATTCAGTCCGACAATGAGGATGATATTTGTGTGTCACTCCGTGATAATGATGCCGCTTGAGAATGATTGCTTCAAGTCATTTCCTCAGATGATGATTGTCGTAGAATTCTTTCTGATAAGAACCCTACTTACCTGACACCACTTTTATTTAGTGTCGTAGAATTCCCCTCCTTTTTTTGGTTTTATTCTAAGAGTGCTAAGAGTGTCTAATATATATTGATATTATAAGAATATCTTAAAGAACAGAGCCGTTACCAAACACGTAAGGATATAAAAGAAACGCCCACTAATTCACAAAATAAACTTATATTTTATCTTTAACCATTGAATACACAACCTTTATACATTAACTACAGCAATACCCTAAATATTATTATAAACAAGAATTAATTCAATTAGTTTACCCTCCAAAATTTGGTTAACGTTTTCTCTACACAAAACAATAATATAAGAATTAGGCTTACGGACTCATGTGGAGTTTAAAGGGCCTCAGAAATGTTATTAACTCACGACGCGAGCCGTGTGTCCAGTTGTAGATGGGCGAAATTCCACGGTCGTTTTGGCGAGGGTAGCAGCTGGGGGGTCCACACGTTCTTCCGCGGGGGAAAAGTTATTTAAGGACGAGAACCAAGACGGTGCTTTATGCAACACCTAGGCAGTCGTGGTCTCTCTGGCGAGAGTGAGTCGAACTTGTTTCTTAAATCAAGTTAACTTGGAGTGCGGTTTTATCACCGAGTAACGAGCTTGAGGATGAGCTTTTCTCCTTTGTTACTTATTTCCTTATGGACGAGGACTGAACTCGGGGAGGGTCTTCTTCAAGGGCGAGGATAACGGAGGGGGGTTTCTCTGGCGAGAATAAGTTACTTAAATTTTGGTGTGGCCACCGAATAACGGACTCGAGGGGGAGCCTTTTCCTTCTTCTTTTCTTAATTCCTCAAGGACGAGGAATACCCCTGGTGTTTAAGGTGCACCAGGATATGAAGAGTCTCTCTGGCGAGAGTAAGTCGAACTTACCAAAGTTCACTTATCGTTTAGTTTGATAACCAGGGACTTAGCTCAAGGATCAGCTTTTTCTTAGCCCCTTAAGGTAGGTAGCCCTGCCTCTCTTGCAGGGTACTTCTTGGTCTGGCGACCCAAGTAAACTACCTCTCCAGTCTCGGTAGCTCGGTTGTGGATCTGAGGACTTCGTCACCTGGCCTGACGTATACTACCTCGATTTTTCTCAGAGTTCCTCATTTATACCTCGCACCCCCACTGGGGGAGTGGTAAGGGGAAGAGGGGCTTGAGGACGGCCCCAGGAGAGTTCTTTTTCCAAACGGTCTTTCCCACGAAGTCAAACATCGGCTCCTCGTTAGCCATCGAGATTGGGAGAAACCCGTCTCCAATTTCTTGTTCAACGTGAAACTGGATCTCACTCTCCTGGGGGAGATCTTACCTTTTTGACCTTTAGGGTCTTACATGGCACCGAGTGGTGCCACACTGTGGTTAAGCACTGACCCGCCGATGCCTTCGATGGATGTCGTTGCGGTAACCGCCTTGGGACTGCATCACGAGTGAACGGGGGGGAGGGGGGAGTGACCATTCCCCTACAATGATGATACTTGAGGTCACGTCGATGTCAGCACTTGTAGCGAAAGAAGGATTTTGTGTTTGTATTAAGTGGAGAGGTTGATTGATTGATTGTGGCGGCGGTCAGAAGTTTCAGTTTGAAACAGACATTACTTATCTGCTACATGAATGACAGTTCGGCATTCGAGTTTGTTTAAGGGTGTCTACCAAATAAGTTCCTATTTGGATTTACAAACGAGTTGCTAAAAATAAATATATTTTGACCTTAAGGTTAAATAAGATGAATAGCTGGGGATTGTGAGCCTTATCCACCGAGTTGGATAATTCACGACAAGTAAGAAGTAATTTGATCGACGATGTGGATAATGTGAATGATAAAAATAATGAGAGTCTGTGACTAATGTCCGATTGTTTTTTATGTGTAAACAAGGTGGGCGTGACCATTTGAGTATATAGATAAAAGCTTTATCTGGTTAAAGTGTCTTGAAGAGAGACAGAGAGAGAGAGAGAGAGTGATTGAAAGAGAGAGTGAGTGTGAGAGAGAGAGCAGAGATTGCCAATCAAAGGAATTTTATAGGATTCAGTCTAGCAGGTTGGCGTTAATAAACAAATAATAATAATAATAGGTATTTATAATGCGCCCTTCATGGTTGTTAGCCCTTGCAGAGTGCAGGTTCTCTCCCAGAATGAAATCATGGTTAAATAATAGGTTTGTGGGAACGGATGTTTTGTGAATTAGAAGGAAGCAAATGTAACCAAGGCGAAATCAATGGTAGTTCCGGTCGGAACCTTCATGAGAATTGACTGTATGCATAGATATGTGTAGCTTTTGTATAAATGGATCACCATCGATATATATATATATATATATATATATATATATATATATATATATATATATATATATATATATATATATATATATATATATATATATATATATATATATATATATATATATATATATATATATATATATATATATATTTAGTCATATCTACAGGGTGGCTCCCCAAATATTAGACCGTATGTGACAAGAAATATTTTAATAACCATTGTAGCTAAGGACATGAAATCAAAATAAATGAAAGATGAATCCTTTATCTATAAATGCATATTCATTGTAAAAAATTGGCTTGAGACATTTAATGTAACAGTTAGCCTTTAATTAAATAATGTAAAAAAATGTTTTTTATTTTCTAAATTGTAAACTATAAAATAACTCCAAAAGTTTAAATGAGTAAAGCTAGCCTAACTCATTTAACCTTATTGAGCTGGTAGTCAAATGAGTACGGCTAAGCTAACCAAATGTTGCCGTTGATCCCGAAGTTTTGTTCTTTCTTTCTGCTTCCTAAGAGATCAATCAAAAAATAAAAAACAAACTGTATTTTACATTATTTTTAAAAGGCAAATTGTATTATCAAAGTTCTTAAAGTAAACTTTTACAAGGAATATATGTTTACCCATAAAGGATTCATCTTTTATTTCTTATTATTTGACGTCCTTAGCTGAAATGGTTATTGAGATATTGTTTTTCATTAACAGTCTAATTTTGTCGGCCACTATATATATATATAGTCTAACTATATAGGAAGCTCCACAATTAAAGTTTGGTTTTTACGAAACGCAGTAATTTAAAAAACAACCGTCTAGATTCTAAAAGATGGTAAAAAGAAGATACTAAGGAAAATAGAAAATTTCACAAGAAAATTAATAAATGCTAAGTATACAATGGTCTTTAACAAAATATGCATTCAAAAAAGAGTGCTACCCATAATGTATATTACTATAACTACCAAAACACTAAATTTGTTTTGATGGACATGTTGGTTTGAAGTGAATGGTGGATAGCAATTTACGATTTAATAATCGTTTTAGGAAAATGACCTGCCGTATGAACATTCAACCGAAGAGATTTGAGAATCTTCAAATGACTTTTACATGAAGCCATTAATTCAAAGGGATTTCGATTGACATTTGTTTCTATAATTCCAACTTGAATATATATGGCTGTGATTTTAGGCGTTTATCACATTTTGTATGATCCTGATAGCAATTTCTAACCCTAATTATAATGCTCCCACAAATTTTAAGACCATTAAGTATGCGCAATAGTTCTCCGTTTAATTGAACCATAAGTAAGGCAAATTGGATAATTGTCTCTTTTATCTCTTAGTGAGACTTTTATATTTTTTAATGGAAATTTTGTTTCCCTCTCGGTATGGGTGAAAATTCTAACTGATAATAATTTAGCTTAAATTGCTACGTGCATTTTTAAATTCGGGTAATAATATAAGCAACCCAATTATCGTCCGAAATTGGGTAGAAAGTTAGGCGTTAAGTATTTATTTGGTAGTTTTGCGATTAACGTTTGAAAAGGTGCCTATAATTCTATACAATTATAGGCGAGAATTTTTCGCACTAATCATGACCCTATTTCAAAATAGCTTTGCAATTTAAATTTTTCAGCCGTGGCAACAGAAAAAAACATTAACAAAAACATGCGCCTTAGTATTTTGATAATAAAAATAAATGTATAATATTACTTTTATAAATTCTATTGAAGTCATTTTTATTTTTCAGGAACTATTAGTAGAAAAAGACCAGATTTCCGATAATTTGATATTTACATAACTTGAATGATGCTATATTTAGTATAGATCAGGAAAGTTTGCCCAATGGAGTATCTCCCTAAAATATGAATAGGTTAGATTTTGCTAGCTTAATTTGTCTCCACTAGCTAGGAACCTTAGAATGTTTAGTCTCATTTTCCGTCTTGAACCATTTTTCTCCAAATATTTTGCCTTTTTAATTTCTATATTACGCGTGGAGGCCTCCAATATTTCTTTATTGCAATATATTTTCGTCAACTTTCTCTTAAATTAAGTTCATCAAACGATAAAAGTTAACTAAACTGAACTTAATTCATATATTTAGGAGTAACCAAGAAATATTTAGATTTAACAAGGTTGGTACCAAAGTCATATTTCTTCCTCCCTTTTAACCTGAATCATCGTAAGATTAGGGGTTCCTGAGTCACAGCTCACTTGCAGGAAAAGTAGAGCAATATACCATAGAAATAACCCAACAAGGGGTGAAATTGGTGAAAGGTAGATTAATAGAACCGTAAAATTACGTTTATAGTTTTACAATCAAATTTTTTTTCATGCCCCCATAATAAATCCTACAACAATAGATTTCTTAAATTCGCACAAACAACTAATTTTATATAAATTTTCACACCGAACGATGGTCTACAAATAAAGGTGTTTTTAAATTGTCAAAGGTGATGAGATATGAAAAGCAGCGAAAACTGAATAGTTTGAATTAAATTCCAAAAGATCGTAGGAGTATTAGACTAGCTAAGGCGTATCCGTCGCTTCTCACTTAATACAACCATATGTAGAATGGAAGACCTTCCAATACAAGTCGACTCACAACGTGACGATTGGTTGGTCTCTTACGCACTCATGTAAGCTCTCCAATGTGGAAAAGATTAATTTAATCATCAAAAGTTTAGTACTTACAAAATGGAGCAAACATATGCGATAGAAGTATCTCATGTGTCACATTCGTATCTAATTTATCCAACTATTTATACTCTTCCGACATTAAAAATATGCTTTATCTTTTAATGATTCACATTTAAGTAATATCAGTTAATAATTCTCGCTTAAAAAATAAAGACAGAAAATTGCATTATCATTTCCTTTCGATAGAAGCCTAACTGTCAATATTAGACAAATGAGGCACTGCTTCTGATTAGCTTAATTAAGTTAGAATTCTGGCTCATAATCATTTGTGTTTTAGGCAATGCTTTTTTTTTCCTATGTGTAAATAAAGCCTTTACTCATGATCTTTAAGTATTATTATCTAATCTATAAACTGTCATGTAAATATTTTCATAACGTCTCATATATACTTTATTTCCCTTTCTCTTCTCCTCTGTTTGTCTTTCGCTAACTCTCCCTACCTCTCTCTTTCTTTCTTTCTTACTATCTCTTCTGTATTTAAATGAAATATGCAAATGTGTGGTGGCGCAATCGATGACTACGTCCGATCCACCCAAATTATTATGGTTTGGCGATGTCATAGCTTGTAAATGCTACATTAATTCTGGCTTACGATTTTCCTCGCCAAGTTTCTGCGAGGAAAAAAAGAGCAAGAAATTCCATTTTAAATTTAAAATTATTAATTTAAAAGTTAAATATATAAAATTATTATTCTCATCCTTACACATAATGAAAATAAAAATGTATGCATTATGTTTTGGCGGGTGAAGGACAAATAAATAATAAGTGAACTAGAATTAGCCTGAGTGTATGTGAAGCAGGACGAAAAGCATACACTTCTGCGTCATGGGTCTTAAAAAGAGGGCACTAAACACTGATAGAGGGTATGGGGCACTAATAGGAGAAGCGGTATAAAAAAAACTTTGTTTTGTGATCGAAATATTTATTATGTTTCATTTGCGGGGCTGTTCTGGCCCCAGTACAGTCATGCAAGGTAGTGTGCGTCAATGTATCAACCAAGAAATTTCATGGAATATTTTGAGTATAGGTGTTGTGGAAAAGCAGATAGTGGTAGTAAATATGCTGATGAAAAATGCAGATGCTTTCCCACTGTAAGATAAACCTAAAAGGAAATGAAGATTATATGTGAAATGGACTGAATGGAGTGGAATCAGGAATGCTACGTGTAAAAGCTACATAGTAGTGATTTAGAGATATTTCTAATGGTGGAAATATTCGTGTTTGCAGTGAATGGACCCAGTAACGATAGAAGTGGAGTTGAGAAATAAAGTATATGAAATTACTTAGGAAGAGCAGTGGGTGTAAATGCTAACTCTTATTGGTGGATAGATATAGAGGATATAAATAGACAAAGAAGATAAAAGATAAGATAACTTGAGATGTTGCAACCCATACTGAAAATGTAATTGGAAAGCACAGGAGGGTTGATTATATGCTAAAAGAAATATGTGAGTGGAAAACACGTTCTTTCACCACAGTATGTTGTGTATAAAGGTGTGAATGAGGATGACATGGAGTTTATACGTAGAAGGTATGGTCATATAAAAAATGAAAAGAAAAAATATTTCTAGACTCTACGAGAGTTTTAGGATGTTTGAAGTGTTAGGACGGACAATTAAGCACGAAGTAAAAAGGAATGCTTTCTGCTTGATAGTGTTTAAAAGAGGTTGAATCGTGCGGCAAGTTGAAGATTTAAAGGTTAAACTTATTTCTCGCTGATATCTAAGCCTTGGTAATTGTACGTGTATAGCAGAAAAATTAACTGAAGTTTGGGACGTACATAGATAGGGTATAGCAGTGTACATAAGTTAGTGTAGGAAAGGGGCGCAAAGAAAAAATGAAATTAAAGTAGCGAAAGGAGTTGGGAACGCGCTCCCCGCGTCGATGGAGAGCCTTTAGCGAGTCTTAAACCACTTGGCCATACTGAGTTCCAAAAACGACTCATTCAATCAAAGCACTTAAGCCACTCGCCTGAACTTCTCGCACGCTACAGCAGTCAATATATCGGCAGTAGAACATCTAAATGAAACTGTTGTTTAATGACTTTGATCATGGTTAAATGGAAAATATCTAACTTTCCCCTTTACGTTTACAAATTGAGATTAAACTTTGTTGGCTTGTTTTTAGGCAAAGGAATTAAGCACCTCAACTGATTGAATAATAGTTCATATTGGCTACATGTATTTTATCTTTATAAGAATCGATTGTTACTCATTTTTTATAATCCTTCCATTTATTTGTGACTTTGAAATTTTTTAAATTTTCTAATACCATATTCATAATATCGTTTATTGATTTCAACCAAGAGGATCCCATAGAGGTCGATTGCATATATTTATTTTGTCTCACAATCATTACGAGTTTCCATTTTAGGGGTTAAAAATAGCCATCCCATGATTTATCCTGTGCTTTTTGATCTTGTCCTATGGAGATGGATAGATAAAGGATTGATTTCATTTAGAAAAGTTTTCATCATGATGTTTCATGTATAATCTCTTTTAGTTTAAATGTTTTTTTTCAATTCCATTTCATTCTTGAGTTTTCCTCATACTTTATTCTCACAATTTTCTCACCTTACCGTAATCATTTGCCTTAATAGATCCAACCATTAATTTAAGAGTACGAGCAAATTTTTAAAATAAATGTTTCTCTTCGTTTTCCTTTCACGCTATTGTCTTTTTTTATTGTTTCCTACCTCTGTTTCCTTTAATTCTTTGCCGATATTGAGTCACACCTGGAGGCTTTTATGTTCTCCAGGCTGTGGCATCTAAAGTTTCCGCATCCGGCCCTAATACTTAAAGGAGAATCTGACGCTAGATATCTTCCAAGCATTTTCATATACTCTAAGTTCACTCCTTCCTTTAGAAATCACTACTGCGTGGTACGGCTTTGCTACTATTGCGCGTTAAATTTGAGATAAAAAATTCTCACCAAAAATGAAAAAAAGAGTTCAAGAACCTACATAGTTGCTCTTAAATCCCTCTACGACATTCAGAAAATCCTATTTGGTGTTTAACTTTATGATTTGTTTGTCGTAAACTTAATTTTAGTCTCTTTCCATAGAACCATTTTGGCATAAACCTTCTAGAATTTAATTCCTTTCTTTAGAGTTACTCAAGAATATTCCTCGAGTATCAAAGGCTTCGAGGAATAAAATAAAATGTAGTTATCTATTCATTATTCGTCCCTCTAACGAATCTATGTTCACCTGATGCTGTCTATTGTGAATCTACATAAAATTTATTCCAACCCCTCGCTATCAATTTGTTAGAGCGATAGTCGTCTCTTTCCAGCCTTCGAATTCAATTTGAATATATTTATAAATCTTTCTTTGGAAATTTGCTTTGGTGGCCAGAACTTATAATTCAGTTACACCAATTTGAATTTTCCTACCAAAATGATACCAGCCATTTTTGCATTAAATAGACAGACAGGTTTAGGTAAGGTGTATGCCTTTTTGCTTTCTCAGGAAAATAATGTAATTTCAATGGATAAGGACGTTTCGAGAATCTGCAACTTAACCAATGCGTATAAAAAGTAAGTGATATCAACTATAGTGTAGATATTTTACTTCCATTACTATATTTTATAAAATAATTAAATGTATTAAATTTCTTGGCCATTTTAAAACCCCATTGATGAATTATTCAAATCATACTTTTTTTTATCCTAAGTTTTATTTCCGACACGTTTTGCGTCTTCCACAATTTCTTATATCTGGTAAACCATTATTAACGCTTTGCCTTTAATTTTTAATTTTTCGAAACACTTGCAGTGAAACATGTTTTCTTTATATATATATATATATATATATATAAACAAACTATCGATAGGAAGTTTCTTTAACAGTAAAGATCCTATCTCTTTGGAGTTCCGCAGTGATAATGTCTATTTATTTAAATGTCCCAGTTGTACTGGAGCCTCTTACATTGGTAGCACTGTTAGGTCTCTTGGAGCTAGGTTCTCTGCTCATATGGGGATTAGTTGGCGTACAAGCAAAATATTAAATAGAAAGGAAAAGTCATCTATTAGGGAACACACCATAAGCTGTAAAACTAACATTTCTATTGAGAATTTTAAAGTATTAGCCTTTAACAACAACAAACATTGCCTAAGAACCCTCGAATCTCTATATATAAAACACTACAAACCTACACTCAATGAAGATTTAAGTGCAATATCATTATTAATTAACTAATTTTAACTACAGTTTGTTAGTTGGTTTGCCTTTTAATAAACCAACCGTCAATGTAACCTATATATATACTAGCCCCTTTGTTAAACCTACCATTCACTCTCTAGGATGGATCCGCTTTAGTAAGTACCCAAATTTTCCGTTTTTATATTAAATGTTTTTAACTGTTAGTCTTTACAAAATTTAATAATAAAAAAAAAAAAGTTTAAATTTATTATCTTTAAATAATGCCAAGTCAATTTCTCCTAGTTTGTAATTAATTTCTGCAATAATCTTTAAATTTATGAACTAATTTTTGAGTCAGTCTTAAAGCAAATTTAACTGTTGCCAAGTCATATTAAATTTAACTTGTAGTACTTTCTACTGATATTCTGTAATTGGTCACCTGTAAAATAATGTCTTGTTGGCCTTTTCAAGTTTTCTTTATGCATATTAACTTTGTAAACTTATTCTAGCCTGAAGATGAAAACTTGTAGTTTTCGAAACGTAGTGAAAAATTAAAAGATGCTACATCCGTTTCTCGTGGCTCTGGGATTTATCCTCAATATTAAATGCAGGCTTCACGGCCGAGCTCCATATGGATATATATATATATATATATATATATATATATATATATATATATATATATATATATATATATATATATATATATATATATATATATATATATATATATAAATATATATATATATATATATATATATATATATATATATATATATATATATATATTTATATGTGAACATTTCATTTGCGTTCTCTTTAATTTATGAAAATTAAATATTCTTATATTAACGACGTTTGTAAGTTTTATGATATAATTCCTCCCTTTGAGTTTGGTTTAATCATTTTATTCAATAAACCTCAATACTTTTTAGCCGAAATTGTATTAATTTCAGTAAATTAATCAGAAGAGAAGGCTTATTGAGTGGCTGAGCATTGATTCTTTTCTTGCTTGTTTTATAGATATGTACTTCCCTTGAAATCCAAATGGGTTAGGGCAAATTTTCCTTCATAATCTTACAGTTTTGAAGGTAAATTTATCTATAGTGCTCAATGTAATTTAATTGTTTAATTGCACGCCATTTTTAGGTTTATAAATGCTATATAAAATTTAGTTCACAGTTTTTTGAATCCAAAAATAGCTATTTTGGCGGTACATTTATAGGAAATCATCTCAAGAATCAGGCACACACACCTGCATCGGTAGTTAAGATTGACATCGGAATTTAGGTGACGTCATAACCTCAGGAGATAGTTTTAAGTTAACTTAGGGCACGTTAGCCTATTTCAATTTAACCTAGCTTTAGATAACCAATAATCTAATAAGTTATGAGAGATACATGAATTATACTTAGTGATGAATGACAAACTTACAGAAATCTGGTCAATGATCAAAATTACCGACATAGAACCGTTACGACTCTTTGTACTTCCATATTCCACATAAAGGCATTCATACACAATACATTGAATGGTATTGTGGAATACATAATACAAATGTCAACAATATGCGAGAGTGTAAACACGAGAGTCATCGAAGTTATTTACAAAAGTTCATGTCATGGAAAGAAACGTTGTAAACAAGTTAATTAATTTCTAACTAATCTAAAACTAAATTTCCTTTTAATAAATTATACAATTTCTCTTAATTAAAGGTAAGTTCACATATTGTATATTTTATTTTTCTCTACAAGCTATTTTATTTATATTTTTGTTGATATTCTGGAGATCTGAATTTTTTGGTCTTTTATTGGTGACATGATCTCTTTTAGCCTACATTAGATTTCTATTATTGGCAGACTGATATCAACTTTATAGGTTTACTTTGATGCTTTCTACTGGAAATTTTCGTGATTTTGGACTTGGACATATAAAGTGAGGAATATAGTAGTAGAGGATGTTAGTAGGAGAAATAGTGGGGAAATTTGGGGAAAATTGATAGGAAAGCGAAAATGAAAATTAGAATGAAAGACAGGTGATTGGGCATCTCTGGATTTCTCTGCGTTTTGGTATATTTTTTTTTGTTTTTTTTTGTGCATATACACATATGTAAAAAAAAAATATATATATATATATATATATTTAGCAGAGGGGTTTTTATCCCTACTGCTTTTTGTGATGAGATTTTCGTTTGTTTGTTTTTTTATCCGGGTTTATTCTCCTGAATTTTGAGTTGTTTTTTATTATTGGTTTATTTTTATCTTATTTATTTTTTTCGTTTTGATATTTCTAGCGAGTTAATCGTTCTATAATTTTGTGTAAATTAGCACGTTACTATTTATGTGAAAGGGGATTGTGTTGGTTGTTATTTTAAAAATCTAGGTGAACATTGGGTCTACGTCAGTAGCAATGAATAGTCTGCTGCTTTCAAAAAGGGTTCTCGTTATAATATAGACATACTTATTTTAGACTCTTTCTAGTTTAAAGACTTGGGTCTCGGGACTCGCGTTTATATAGACCGGTAGATACAGGAGTTTGGATCGAATGCATGTATTAAAGATCTTTAGTTTGTTGGAGGTACTCAGATTTAGGAATCTGATAAATTCTCAAAATTCCCTCCTTGCATTCTTTGTAGTTTGAGCTACGTGAGTCCCATATCCACGAGTCGTAATCCAGAGTCCCAGAACCATGCACTTCGTGCTCTTTGAGATGCACGGACGTCTGCGAGGGTCCGTCGGAATAGTGAAATTACACGGAACTTTAGGGCATTGGTCGATATCTTCCATCTTCTCTCGAAAGAGTTGTGTTTTTAGATTTCTACGGCTGTACTATGTGCTATATAATTCATATTACAATAAGGTGCCGTGCAGATCATGGTTATATCGTCTGCAAATTGGACATATAGCAAGCTTTCAGTCAAAGGCTGAGGAAGGTCGATGGTGTATATGTTGTAAAGTAAGGGACTTATATACACTTGCCTTGTGGTACCCCCGCCTCGAGTTCGAACTCGGGGCCATTGAAACCTTTAATATTGACAAAGGCTCTCCTCTCCATTACGTAATCGGATACAATCCTTTCAAGTATGGGATTGAGGTAGAGTTGTAAGATTTTGTATTGTAGGCCTGTCCTCCATACTTTGTCAAAGGCCTTTTTAACTTCGCGGAATACCAGATTTACATGGCATCTTTCTGCTTTTACTTTTTCCAACTTCTTGGTGATCACGGAGAGTGCCGTGTCCGTTCATCATTTCCTTCGGAAGCCATGTTGTTGGTTGTTGTGTTAATTATTTTCTTTGAGGAACATATTCACCCTGTTGGCCAATATTTCCTCCAAGACTTCCCCTGAAAATTCTAAGAGAGATATAGGCCTGAAGTTGGCGGCCAGTCCGGCGGTTAACTGGCTTTGGGAATCAATATCATTTTTGCTACCTTCTAGTGGCCAGGTTCGAAATTTTACAGGGTATTTATATATATATATATATATATAAATATACATTCAACTGTCGATAATTATATTTTATATAGATCAATTTATTTTGAGATCTTAGTAGAACTGTCGGGAATAATCAGCCATCCCAATAATTATGTACTTTAGTGACATTTCGATAATTGCGGGCACTTCCGAGGATGGGACCTGTAAGAGGTTAGCTTCTAGGGTGTATATTTTAGCCAAACTTCAACTTCCTCTAATTTCAGCAATTTTTCTCGCTTTTTAAAATTTTTAGATGTATATATTTACAGTTTGTCGAATTATATTAAGGATGTAATATATTTTTGTCGATCATATATATAGAGTGATCTAATTGTCTCTTCGCAGTAAGAAAGTTCACTACTTGTTCGTCGAGAACACAAAGTAATTTTTGTACTATGGAGAGATTATTGGATCACGCTATACATGTTTTCATTTTTTATCAATAATTTGTTAGAAAATCAATCTATGTAAACTTTAGAAATCAGCAAATCTGTAGAGCATTTTACTTTTAAGTAATAAAATGAAAGACGCTCATTAATGACCATAACTGAAGCCAAATATTTTTGGAGACCTCTGAAATTTTAGAAAATTAGATAAATGCAAGGTCGTAAAATTTATTCGTAGATAAATATAAATAAAACAGAGAAGTAAGGAGAAAGAAATAGCAAAAAGTTAAATATTCTCCAAAGAATTAAAAAACTTACAAAATTTGAAAAAACATTTTAGATCACCAAAATTAATCTGATAAGCCGATGAAGCGCTATGAAAATTACAGTAACAACAAACTAATACGGGAATCCCAGTAGCTTGTCGAGGGTCTCTTGGCAGTAATGAGAGCATTTGATCTTCTAGTATGCTCTCCATGAGGGTCCCACACCTGAGGAGGTGAGATGCTAGCACACTTCTCGTGGATAACTACATTCAGTTGTTCATTGGAGGCTGGCTGAAAGATTTACAGCCTCCTTCAGGCCATGGCAGAGTGTTTCTAGTGGATTCATATCCGGAAAGTGAAGTGGCCAGTCTATCACCGTGGTAGTTTTGTTCCAGATACAGTGTGTGGTAGACGCATACTTGTGTCATGGTGCATTGTCATTCTGGGGATTTCTGGAGAGGTCTTAAGATAAAAGCAGCATAAAATCTCTCAGAAAAGCTTGGTACTTCTCTGAATTCATGGTGTCATCACATGCAGTCCCATAACATACATGCAGCCCCCTAATATTAAAGAGCGGCCACCATTCTTTAGTATTGGTACTGTATACTCACGAATCCACTTCCACTTTTCTCGTAGGACCATTAGACACGTAAAAACTGACCTATTGTCCAGTTGTGGTCAGCAGGTGTCGAAGCCAGTGGACATCTTATCTGCTGAAAGTTTATAAGCAGCTTCTGTTTGGCATTACATTACATATGTCTTGTGAAGCAGTCTACTAGAGATAGTTTTGAAAGGTGCATTAACCTGGCCTTAACTCATATTGCAGCTGGTTTGCGGTTTCTAATGATCCTTGAGACTCATGCAATACGGAGATCTGTCTCTACAATGAGTCCAGATCGCTGTTATTCTTGGTTGTTAACAAATTCTCGGAGCCTCTTTAATACGTTTACACTCACCAAATGTGATCGCTAACGTTCTAGGCAATTTCTTGTGCAACGATCGTGGATGAAATTTCTTCTACGCTAATCTTACGTGTTTTCACTCTTATGATAGGTCATCGACATGGAATATCATATTTATCAACAAATATGACGTTTTATACTTACACCAGGATTTAATATATTTTAATAGCATCGCCATTTTAGATATTTCAGAAAATGTTATGAAGAAGCTTGTAATTTTCTTTTGTTTTTTAGATGTATTAGACACATACATGCAAAGCTACACCAACATATTCAGAGACATACCCAAGTGATAAGAAAAATTCCAGGTGTCCGAAAACTTTTACACGGGGTTATGAATATTATGACTACTCGTATATCAAATGATGCGTACACTTCTATTTTAGGGGGCTAAAATGTCTGATTGAATTGTATCTTTTAGCATTTTCGTGACTAATTACCATGTCATTCATTAATTGTTTTTTTAAATGTAATATTTGGTTACTTCCCGCCTTCCTCCCTACTCCTCTAAGAAAACTCTCGATCATTTTCAATACTGAAACGACCAGTGCATAAAAGACGTATTGTATTTTGAAGTTGCTCTTTGCGGAGCTCTGGCTAACCCCATTGATAGGGCATTAGGTTTCTACCGCTTACGTTTTTGGGTTCAATCCGATTTGAGTGGATAAATACAACCGGCGTTAATATAGAGCTAGTTACTTGTTGGTGGAGCTTTGAATCTGTAGCGTGCGTGATTGCAGGTAGGTCCATCTTCACATATTTGCAATAAAAATGCCGCCCCTCTACCACTCCCCAACCTCTTTTCACGCACATGATTCATCATTATTTCTTTCCAGAAACTGGACGAATTTTGTTTAAGATTAACAGTCAATTGACCAAAAATGAGGGTCACTTTTTGATATACAAACGGCTCCTTACATGCAGGCTTATAGCAAGATTTCGGGCGTTTGTCACTTCGAACTTTGTATAAAGTTTTGTAACCGTTCAAGGAAGGTGGGAACAATTTAAAAGGTTCGGGTAGCGAAATTATTTAATCAAAAACTGCAGCTTGTATACACCAGTTACATTTAATACAGTCAGTTTTTGTGTGTTTGTTTAAGCCCATTTGGTATAGTTTTCCGTACTCAATGAGTACAGGAGGTTAAGTTGGAGACAAAAGTTTTAGACTCTAAAAATACAATAATTCTTGTTTATTTTATAAAAGCTAAAAGTCATTTAACTCTCTAAACAATGATCGTTGCCACATGCTCTAGCGACCCATGAGAGGGAAGCATATAAACCAGTACTAAATTTATTCCGGAAGTAAAAAAAAATAATATTAGATGTATACATAATGTAGAATAAGTGCCAGTACGATATTATTTATAATAGGTCAAGTAAGAAGAAAAAATAAGGACAAACTACATTAAACCTTCACTAAACAAAGATGGGTTTTCTTCTTTCTGGACTTAAAATACTTTTTTAAATTTGTAACTTTTAATGTAAGAAAAATCTGTCTTTTGAGGTACATGAAATTCAGTTAAAAACAAATTTCTTTGGTATGTATTTTATTTCTGTATTTTATGATATACACTTATCCATAACTCTATAATTTAAGATGGGGATTTTTTGAAAATTTATAAATGTTTTTTTTTGGCTTAGTTGACAAATAACTTCGTGTGTTTTGGAAATTACAAGGATTGAAATAGTTAAAAAGAAGAAGAAGAAGAAGAAGATGAAGATGAAGATGAAGAAGAAGAAGAAGAATAAGAAGATGAAGATGAAGATGAAGATGAAGATAAAGATGAATATGAAGAAGAAGAAAAGAAGATGTAGATGAAGATGAAGATTAAGATGAAGAAGAAGAGGAATATGAAGATGAAGAAGAAGATGAAGATGAATATGAAGAAGAAGAAGAAAAGAAGATAAAGATGAAGATGAAGATGAAGAAGACAAAGAAAAGGGTGTTCAGGGTATTAAAATAAAGATTCTATAAAGAGGATTAAAAAAAGCGGTTAAGATTAGCAAATAAGGCCGTAGGCCACCCCCCCACAGCGGTGCCTGTGTAACCAAGATGTGTAACAGTGGCTTGTATTTGTTATATTTTTATTCAAAGTTTCTCTCATTCAAATTCATTTAATATTAAGTTAAAAATTTGGTCATTCCTTATCCTGCATCTAAAATACTATTGAATTCTTTGCACTACCGAGTGTTATTATAATGTGTTTAATAAAGAGTACATTACTTCAGGCTATAATAAACTTCTATTTAATTCTTAATCCATTTATTAATCATCATCATCATCACTAATTCTATAATAATTTAAGAAGAGGATTATTTTGAGAATTTGAATAATAATTTCATCTTAGTTTGGTTATGACTTATGTTTTTTTTATCAAAGTTCAGAAATAAATCTAACGGCCGTATGCTAAAAGAAATGTGAAATGCACATTTGAGCAAAAAACTCTTTTTTTTTTAAAGTATTTTACATTTTAGCCTTTTGCATATAATAAATTTATAAATAATTGTGAAGCTACACTAAATCTGATAAAAGGGCATTTCACATTTTTCTTAGCATAGGGCCGTTTAAGTATCGAAATTTACAAATGGTGAAGTTCAGAAAATTTATTTTTATATATCTTCTTCTCGAACTATATTTTAGCAACGTGATATTTTGAAAGGGGGGAAATTTAGTTTAGAGTTCGTTTTTAAAATTATTATAATTGGCGAAGTTACAAAAATTTATAAAAAATTAAACATGGCTGCTTTTTTTTAGATTTTGAATTTTAATCTTAGTAGCGAAGCGCAAGCTCCACTCTTAGGGCGAAGTGGCGAAGCCATTGCCTGTTATTTTTATATTTTACTTTCATTTGATTTTTGTGTTTAATATATATGTGTATATATATGTAATATGCGTTTGAGTCAGTGATAAGACAGTCATTATGTGATTATGTATGAGGCTGTAAGTGTGTGTAATTTCATTTAAGTTATATGTATGTTTAGTCTGTGAATGTGAGCGGGATTGTGTACACATGTATCCTTAAGAATTCCAGTCACTCACAAGGTATAAAAGTGTGGCACTAATATTATAGAATCCGTAACCATTTTGCGACAGCTATTTACTTACTTTCTCTCTTTCTTACACAAACATACACACACACACACACACACACACCCTTCGCCCTTCGTTCGTCTTTTTCTCCATTTCAGCGATTTATTAGCAAGGCAAATGAAAAAGAGTCGCTCATTTTATCAGTACAAAAGCGGCGGAGATGCAAACAAAGTGCTAATTTTGTTTTTGTGTTTATGTTTAGCAAAAACACACCACTTTTACATAGCTGCTAAATCAACTCGAATTTAATTATAGAAGAAATTTAGTAAATCATAACAAGCCATGGTACGACTTAATTTTCAATCAAGGTATCATTGAGAAAACTATATTTGATTAATCCTTTATGCTATTGAGCTTCAGGGAATGACTTTGGTATTATCTGGAAACGTATCAGAGGAACCATAAGAATCGCAAAGTGTACAAATCACAATCTTTTTAATAAACCACTGCGTATATCCATTTACTCTCTTCTCTTCTTTCCGCTGAGTTTCGAATTTCACCCTATCTGGATTCCAGAGTGAGTCTTTCAGTAGAATACTTGCCCTGGTGGAGTCAGGTTGTGTTTGCCACGGTTTCCTGGCTTTGAATCTTTAGGGAAACCATTCAACTCTTGTGCCAAAACGCGATATTTTGCTTTTATTTCAAAGGTTAGATGTTATGTACTTTGAAGGAAAATTTAAGAGTAATCTTGATTGCCTATTTGCGTATAGTTGTAAAATTTTACATTACATAATAAATAAATGATTACAGAATCATTGCACGTATAGTTGCATTTTAATCGCATAGTTTAAAACTGTACCACTTTTATATTATTTTATCTTAGTGGTCTATTTATTTTAAGGTGCCATAGAAACTTTGAAAGCTACAAGGCATGAATGATACAAGTGAGGGGTAGAATAATCTTTTCAGTTGAATTAGATCAAGAATTAAATAATTCAAAGGAAAGAACAACGATTAGTGAAAAACATGAATACTAATATGCCATCCTGGATTTTTCTTGTGGCTCTCATCTTTTGCATTGTCTCAGGTAAGATGGTGATAGAAGAATGGTTGATGTCTATGAAATCGACAGTTAATTCCGGTGGGTAATCAAGCACCATTTTACATTCACAGTAAACTCTCTCTTTGATTTAGTATTATTACATTATGACGTTTGTAGGTGAAATATTCCCTTGCAATATTCCAGATTATTACCAAAATTGCTTTGGCAAAAATGATTATCCTATGTATTATAAGTCGCTATAAAAGAATATTAGATTCATTTGCTTTTCAAATGAATCAACGAAATAGACCAAACCTAACCCATTTATCCTTAACGAATAAGCCTTTAATAACAACCAACTCGAAAAAAAAATAACCAACCTCTCGGATAATAACAAACCTAACCTTAAAGTGTGATAGAATATGTAATAAAAGTAACGAAACATATATCGGTATATTAGTATTAATTATAAATATTTACAAATATTAATACGATAGAAGTTGAATTCTGTTAACCAAGTCGCTATGTTCAAAAATATAATATTATTTAGGAAGATTTCTTGGAAATAAAGCATTTATTATTATTAATATTATTTACTATTATTATTATAAAACATACCTGATTATTCTTGATATACACTGTCATAAAACCTGGAATATCGGTGTTGTGCAGTGCCACAGGTAAATTCCTCTCAAGTACATTTAATATAAAGTCTCGAAAATACCACACAATTCGTTATTAAAAAAAACAATAATTTTTATACTGTTGAAATGTTGCAAACGAACGAACTCGATAACAAAAACATATGAGTGACAGTATAAGAAACTATGAAGACAACTTCAATATTCAAATGAACGAAATTGAAAGCAACAAAGATGAATAAACTCGGGCGACAAAGAAATGGAAAAGTGAAACTACATAAAATCAAACTATATGAAAAAATAGTGGCAAATGAACGGTGTTTTTATTTTATAATAAAATAAATCTAGATTTGCGAGCCATAATAGCATTGAATATGATGTCCTATAAAACAATATACGCTTTATACTGACATATAATTTAATATTAGAAAAAAAACAACGATATATTTTGTCAAGCAATCCCTTATCATAGGAATATTATTTATCTAAGTGAGTATAATGTTTTACCGATTTGTTCGTATATAAAATTTAAATAACTACGCCAGTGCTAATTCTATTCTTCAGCAGACTGAATTCACCTTTGTAATGCCTCGGCTAAGCTAAACTTTGTTTATTGAAAGCCTACTATCGATATTTGTGTCCGCTCATGCTAGGATCGAACCCAGTACCGAGACATTGGGAGCCTCACGCCATATGAACTTGGCTAGCAAGAACTGTAACGGAACAAAGGTTTAATAAACACATCTCCGGACTTTGAAATAGCGTACATTTATTAGTAAATTAACCAGAGGAACTTTAAGGGAGTGTATATGGTCCAAAAATTTATCTATTGTTTTTATCAATACAGAGGAAAGAGAAGATGTTTCTATTAAGTAAGATCTCAGGTTCAGGAAATTCATGTATATTAGTTGAAGGAATGAAGATAGATGGAATCCTCGATATATAATTTTTTGTTTAATACTGGAAACCTTGTAACGGAGATCGTAGAAACTAAAAATGGTCAAGCCTAAACCTCTGAACGTTGGTTTATCTAAACAAAAGTAGATATGTTACATATCCCTTGATATGGGAATGTTCAAATGGAATACAATTCCTGTCATCAATTTTCGATAGTAAATTTAATATTTGGATGCATAGAGTTAATGAAATTAAGGATTGGGCTTGGAGGGGGATCCTTACAAACGGAAATGGATGCATCGAGAAAATATCTGTAATATATTTTTATATCTTTCTGTGCATTGTTGTAAGTCAAAGTCTTTTAAAAAATTCACAAAATATTCTGCAGAGATAGTGGCAATGTTTGGTACTTATTGGTGTTAAATGTAAACTATGATTGATTAAACCTAAGTAATAAAAATGGTTAAAATTCTCTTAGAGCTTCATTTGTAAACAGAGAATTTACATCAAAACTCACAAATAAATACTCTCACTAAATCTTTTATTTAGAGATCTTCCTGGAATCCATGCAAATTATTAAGAGTTAACTGTTTTCCTTCAATGCGAGACTCGAGTTTAACAACGAACTCGGCTAGTATTTAAGTTGGTCTATAAAACGCATGAATCTTAGAGAGACAATATAATTTGACGAGGCCAGTGCTGTGGCATAAACTTCTTTATATGAATCTTGATCAAATATATATAGAGATTTTATCTTTGCCCAAAATAAGATACTCAATACAGATTATAGTACTATGTCTTTCTCAGCCGACTTGGTTATAATTAGATTTTATTCTCGGGAAAGCTTTCTTACAATATCTATCTACGAAAATAAAAGAGCTTAGTTTATAACTCGTCAGTTTCTAAAACACCCTTTGAGCTAGGTTGGAAAATTGTGTCTTTAAGTTATTAAAATCACCTATACTGGAATATAGTGAGGTCATTAAGAAATCTATAAATATTGAGAAAAAAACGAGGTTTTTGAATGAAAGCAAAAACTGTTATCACGTGGATAGTTTAGAATCAGGTAGTTTTGTAATGACTTCATTGAGCTTTGAAAATTCATTGAAATTAAGTCTTAAATACTTTTATTTTTAGTCATGGATGACAATACCTTCACTATGAAGTTTTTTAGTTCTCATTTCATGATTAATAGCAAGGTCAGTTAGTCGAACAATGCGAGACTTCGTCGCAAATTAGTTGGATTGTTTTCGATAAGTTTACGATTGCAAGTAATTTTATTATTTAATAGATACTTTAATCAAGAGTGGTAAAGTCTTGTGGTATAGATGGATTGCTGCTATAACTTCAAATATAAAGAGTTGAGGGAATTCCTGACTAGCAAGACACTGATAAAGTAAGGAGCAATTAAACTTAGTCTTCAAAAGTTTGTGCCAAACTTTGAAGCAGTTGTGAAGAGCATTTAGCCCTTCCTTCTCGTATCTTGATTATACATTTTGAAACTGCTTGCCTCTTTAAAGCTTTCTTCTTATTTTTAGGGCAAAGCTAGTAGCGAGGATAGGACTAAAAATCACCTACTATTTTTTTCTTTTATTTATCAGATGTGACTATGTGAAATTAAAAAGAAATCTGCTTTTTTAATTTCTTTTTTTTCCTTCTTTTGATATATAAAATTATTATTTTACATAGACCCTCTAAAAAGTAGACATAAGCTCAATTTAATGGATAGAATGCCCAATAAACAACACCCAAATAAACTTCTCGGTGGTTCTACCTCACCAAGGCATCGCCAAAGCTAACAATCTTAATTAATTAAATAATATATTTAGTGACTTCACCTTTCATAATGTGGCTCTTAATTAATTAAATATAACAGATGTAGTGAATTCACCTTTTATACTGTAATATTTTTAATGAAAACGGCAGAAGATTTAAGTAATCGACTTCGGGAATATATAAATAACGAGTAACTGAATTAATTAGTGGATGGACCAACACGTAAGTTTAAGAATATCCCTCATTTACTTATGGGGAATGAAGAGCAAATGGGGCTTGGTAGCAGAGTAGTAAGCGTGATGAACTTTGAACCAAAAGGTTCCAGGTTTGATTCCAGAAGCGAAAAGATAGAACGCACAATAGACAATACCCAAATAAATTTCCATGTCCGCTCCTAGCAACCAAACACCAATGGGCAAGCATGGTAGCTCATGGTCTAAAACTTCTGAACATGCGATTAATCTTAAGAAAATAAAGCCGTTCCTGTTGGATCATTGGATATAATCAAAGACCCAACCACACAGAATTTGTAGACAGAGGTCCTGTGAGTCATATTGTGACTGACTACAACAACCATATTGCTTGTGTAGACAGAAGTACTGTGAGTCAAAATGAGACTGCTTACATTTTCAATCTCAACGACAACATCAAAAACCTAAATGAATACAGAACAATATTTGAGGGGAAACGTTTCAGAGGACTCTTTACGAAAGTCAATGATATTTAATGGATATAATTTGTCTGTCTAAATTCCGACAATACGAGGAAGTTATCACTGAAACAAGTGACCATGACCTACCAAAAAAGAAAAGAAGACCATCGGAAGCATGGAGCTGAAGTCCTGATACATATGTAGAGAGCTCAGAGAAGTGGTAGTAGACTTTCACAACATATCGGAAAGAGTAGTTTACGTAACCCTTAGTCTCTTTAAGACCTAAAACCTAAAATTAGTCCAAGTGTATGCACTGACATCTGCTAATACGGGGAAGGAATTAAATAGATTCTAAAATTACAACAGGACAAGACTAAACAAAAATCGAGCACATTTTAAAGACGCTATAGGAGACTTTAATGCGAAAATAATGAAATATAATGAGTAAGACATAAAAACGTTCTCAATTCGGTAACAAATAGAGGAGACAAGATATGTTTGACTTTACACTGGCCTAATACCTCAAAAGGTCCAACTCTATATTAAAAAAAAGCAAGAGCTATAAAATGAAATTGATTACAGACCTACGGGTCGACTAAATAACCACTCTCAATAATTTCTATTTCATTAATAAAATCAAAAGCAGTAAATATAGGATAATCAGATGTTGAATAAACATTAACAAACAAAAAGAAAATGCAAGTTATTTTTTCCAAAAATAAGCCCATTAAGATAAGAAAAAAATCTGGTTCCAGAATTACAACGTTATTTTCTTAGAGTATAACATGAAAATACCGTTGACACCGAAAAGACTAGCAATATACAAGCGATGAACAATGAATGATGAAACACATGACAGACTGCTAAATAATACAGGAAAACACAATATAAAAATTCAAACTCTCAGAAGAAACCCTAAACATAATGAAGAAGAGCAAATACCTTAAAAGCAACAACTATCCTTTGCCAGAACTAAACATTCTCATTAAACCAAAACAGAGATCTGACATCCGAAAATATAATACATCTATTTTTAAAGAAACCATTCAAAGAGGAGAGGGGTATAAAATATCATAAAAGGATATATAAAATGAAAATCCTAGACTTGCTATAAAAGTAGAAGAGGGTACGATCATCAAGCATCAAGAAAGAATAGTTAAAAATCTAAGCACTTCTATGAAAAGTTGTACTCACGCAACAATTCATTCAGAACTACATAGATTCAACAATAGCCAAAAATGCCTTAGCCATTCTCAAATCAGAAATAAAAAAAATGCAAAAAACAAATAAACAGAGTCAAACGCAAAGGTAAGGTGTACATTTTACTGGATCTGCTGAAAGATTCTACATATTTATTTATGGACAAACTAGATTTCTTCTTTTCCCCAAAAGTCAAAAACAGGCTACCTTCTTTAAAACTTACACAATGCCATACTAATTTCTTCTTACAAAGAGTGTGATGAAACGCCCTTTTAAAATTACATGCCAATCATCCTTCTCTCTTCTGTCTATAAGCTTTGAACTACAGTCATTAGCAACAGACTGCAAAACCAGATAGATGAACAACAACCAAGAGAACCAGCTGACTTCAGGAGTCTCTCAAAGATTGACCAGGTACATACTCTAAAGTAGCTCATTGAGAAAACAACAGAGTACATTAGCCAAATTTAATTGGTATTTGGAGACTACCAGAAAGCATTTGATTCAATAAAAACACCAACGTTCATAACAGCCTTCAAGAATCAAGCTAAATCCGGTCTACATAAATATCATAAAAGACCTATATCAAAAGTGCCTATCTTAAGAACGATTGTATAAGGATTCAGACATCTCTCAAGTACAGGAAAGGTGTAAGACAAGGAGAAAAAATCTCTCTGAAATTATACACATACTTTCTAAAAGAGAAAGCTAAAGAGGCAAGACAAAAAGAACTTTAGATCGCTGGAGGTTTGCTTAATCACCTTTGATTCGAATATGATATTTTACTTATATTGACGAAACTATTGACGTTGAACCAATTGAAATGTAGACAAATATATCTATCTATCTAGATCAACTGAGTACAATGTCAGATGGAAAAGATAAAGATATCGAACGCGGAATCCCTCTAGGCTGGAAAGTATATAAAAAACAAGCATTTATTTTCAAAGGAAAATGACCATGTACTTGAAAAGAAAAGTATACAACAAATATACAATAGTATATATAACCTATTAAGCGAAAAACTAGAAACTCGAGCTAAAAACAGGTTAACACTTATAAAAACACAAAGAGCCCTTACACGCCATATGATGGGGATAAGTAGGTGGAGCAGAAAAATACTGAATAGAATCTATTTGATGAAAGACCGATCCTAGACCAAAAATAAAATGAAAAGATGATCTTCAAAAAATGAAAAATAGTTGGGCAAGACAGACCAAAAATTCAGAAAGATGAAATAACGTTTCTCTCAAAAGTGGGACGCAAATGATGACGATGATTGGGAAAGAAAAAAGTAGGTAGACTAAATGTTGACGAAACACTTTGTAATAGCGATTTAGGAAAGCTTTGTGACAGTCTTTAATAAACATTTTTAAATTAAGAAGGAAACTTTTAAATTTGAAAACACTAAGAAAAATATGAAAAAGTTAATATTATTATAAATAATGAAATATTTAGCTAGATTTAATCGTAGAAGTTGACTAGGCCAAATCAGGTGTAAAGAACATCAAATATACACAACTACAAAGAACAGACAACATCCCTGCCCCATCCTCAAGGGAAATCAGAAAACTCAACAAAAGATAGCTCGATATTCACATGGATAAAGAATAATCCATGCTAACAACGAATATCAGAAAGGAAAAGGAAACAAGGGATAAGATAAAAAACAACATAAGAAAGAGAATTAGACTACAAACAAAAATAGCATAAACAACGATAATAACTTTTTGGCACCATTAAATATATATTAATATATATATATATATATATATATATATATATATATATATATATTAATTTTTAAATAATGCGTCATTTTGGGGGGAGCGACCCGATATACGAGTATATATATATATATATATATATATATATATATATATATATATATATATATATATATATATATATATATATACTTTACATATAGGACGTATTATTAAAAAATAATATCTCAGTAACCTTCTTATTCTTGACAATTTTCATATGCAAGATACTTTTAATCTTCCTTCTACCAATGCAAAAACAGAATTTAGTTAACTTTTATAGTTTTCTTGCAATTTACACTATCAACATGGGTAAAAAAAACCAAAGAAGATAAACCAAGAAGTCATTCATGGCAAAGAACAATTGGTAAAAAACTAAATATTGGAGGTTCTGTACAACAAATAATTAAGACGCAAAACCTAAAAGCTTTCAAAAAGAATAGCATCTTCTAGAAAAAGTGGTGTTGTGAAGAAAAAATATGCAGACAGTTACTTGATAACTTCTCTTTCCACAACACGTCTTTTCCACATTTGTCCTAAATTTGTCCAGGCTTTTGTAAGAACGTGAAAATTCCCATATGATATTGGACAATAATATAGTATTTTATATCGATATTCGTTTTCTTTAAGAAAACTATAAAAGGTGTCTTTGTTCTGATTTTGGCATTCCAAAAAGGACGATGAAAAGTATCTTGCTTATCAAAATTGCCATGAATAGGAAGGTGATTACTGAGATATATTTTTTTTTTAAATACGTCATTTCTTTGGGGGGAGGGGCACCCGATAAATATATATTAGTGCCATCTAATCTACCTCATATATCTTTTTACGGACATTAAATGGATTCCTGAATGTCGTCTACCTGGCGAGGAATTATGGCTGGTCCCAGGATTTGATGCAGTGTCAGTTGTCGAAATCCGGACCAACTATTAATACTCCATGGTACAATTATAAAAACTCTATTAGCGAAGTATTGTTCTTAAAGAATTCAAAATAAAATCCCAATTTCCAAGGGTTACAAAGTTTTATCATGCCAATTTTTTTCCTTCTCTTCCTTATTTGGGTCGTTTTTAAGCTCTGGAAGCACATCGATAGAGATATATATGATCTTTGAGCAATTTAAGGTGAATAAATTAAAAAATGAAACTGAACATACTTCACGAAATTCATCTACTTTTATACAAAATACAGTTGTAGAGTTAGTTAATCTTCTATTTTAAAACAGATTTGATAATGTTGCATATAAAAAGTCCAAATGAATCTAAATATCACATAATTTGCGGCAGCATACCAAAATGTAAAGAACATCGGTCAATAGCAGAGTTGGCCAAGTATCTTTTCTCGGTCCATATCATTTTTAAACATGTGAAAACGATATTTAACCGAATTTTATATGTATATATTAGAAATTACTTAATCTCGCTATAAGAGAAAAATATCATAATCACTTTAAGACCTTCATATATGGGTGGAAAGATGGGAAAAGGCATTCAACCTGAAGAAATGTAAGTTATTGCACATAGGACACGCTAATTTCCAAAGGAAATTCAATCTTGCTGGTCGAATTTTAAGGAAAATCGTCAGAAAGAAGTATTATTCTCTTAGTTTGGAATTGACTAGAATTTTCTAAGCAATGCACTGTAGGGTCACAGACACGCAATAGCGTTCTCCAATACTTATCTAAATATTTTGCTATTAAATCGAAAGATATTATTCTCCCCATGTATAAAGCGCGTGCAAGATCTCAACTAGATCGTGAGGCGCATATCTGGTCTCCGCATATTCAAAGGAATAATGCAGTTTTAGTAACTTGACCTTCATAGGCTGACGAAATAAATTCCTAAACTCAATTTATTGAATATTGCATGTCATGTTACCTTCATACGAGGCCATGAAAAAAGGCCACACTAACATTTTCGATGCAAGTAGATATGTTTTTATTGTTTTACACATATACATATGTGTTTAAATTGGAATACTACTAAATGTTACCACCCTCAGCGGCGAGCAAGGGCTCTAGGCGATACCTGAATTTCGCGTAAACGTTCCGAGCCCTATAATCAGCCGTGATCTACGCATGCGGTATCTTCAGCCATTCGAAGCCAAGACTCCGATCATCATAATGAAGGCCGGGTAATTGGTCGTGTACACGAAGATGACCTTGCAGATGTATTAGCCGAGCCGTACCGTGCGGTATTTTGCTTGTGGATTATCGGATTTACCGTGAAGGTTTTTCCTCTGAAAAAATAAGGATTAGATTGCCATGAACCTTCAAGTCATTGAAAAGCGAGGACAGCTCTTCTTACGTTGTTCTTTTATGGAGTAGGTGAGCAGACGCTTTCAGATAGGCCTGAACGAGGTGGACCTTCGAGGTCTTCCCCGTTCTTGAGCCTCATAGCGAATGTCTATACTGTTATCTTGTTGACTTTAAGCCGTTTGACGATATTTACTTCATTTGGCACTCATAGAGCAGTACAGAGATATAGATTATTTTCACTTTAATCTCGACCAACCTCCACACACTGGAAAAGACGTATTAATGACATGTACTAGAGAGGTAGAATAATTGAGGATTTGATTGCCGTGACTCTTCAAGTCATTGAGAAGGCATCGGCATCGCTCCCAATATTGTTTTTGCATACATTCTGTGAGAATTGGCCTTAAGACGCAACTCAAGCTCTTGCCGCCCTCATCATTAACAGCACTGGAAATTTTGGCCACTGAGATGACCTTTTTCACGAAGGCCTTAACTTTGAATTTTTAAGCAGTTTCGATTGCTGTTCTTACTGCAAAAGGGTTGACAACCTGAGGTTTGCCTGTAAAAAGTGAATTTTTGAGGTCTTCCCCGTTACTGGCCCTCTTTGCGACTCTGTCGACGGTCATCAGGGTGACTTCGAGCTGCTTGACGATATTGGACATGTTGTGGTCCGAGTAAAGGAGAGCAGACAACTAGATTCTTTTCACACTGGCACACAATGGAAAAGACGTGATAATGACAAATGCTGTAAAAGAAGAAGTTTAAGTTTGTGTGACGGAAATTTTTCTATCATACACACACTCCTTTAAAAAACCCGGTACAAAGTCAGTACAAATAGATTATGCGAAGAAATTTAGTTTCCCTGTAAGATCCAAATAAGCACAACTTAAATTACCTTTTAAATAATAATTGGGTTTATTAATAGGAATTATGACACTCTCTGAGAAAAATGTGACGCCGGAAGTTACACTATCAATTTAGCAAACAAAGATTTAATATAACAAAATTTCTTTAATTTTAAAATATCACTGACTTAAAATCGATTCGCAAGGCATGACAATGAAAGCTTCAAATTTAGCTTCTACCAGTTTTCCACAAATTGGAGTCAGCGATCTTCAACGCCACTAAATATATCAGCCACTCCCATACCTTTATGAGCTAATAAACATCTCATTGATCAGAGGTACATTAGTGACTGAGTTAGACGCTGGAATCATGTGTGCAAGAGCATTTTTGCCAGGAATATGTAGTACAGCGAGCAGTATTGACTGAATGGCACCAGTTCACCTTCTGCAATTCTAGCTTAGCTAAGGATTCGTAGAAATCACATCTGCAGGCTAGCTAAAAAGGACTAAAGTGGCGATTTAAAATAATGAGAAGTAGCCTTATTAACACAAATTGTTCCCAACGGAAAGAGCGATGAATGTCCATGGCGTGTGGCCAAAAGTAAATAAAGCTACAAATATTCGCTTAAGATGAGTAGCATCGATCAAAAACAGGACCAAGCACAGTTTACCTCTCTACCGCAACTAGGTGAGCTACATTAACGACCATAAATGGATATGGGTGTAGCCATAGATGGCATAGCGAGGTCATACCGTTAAAGCAGAAGGCCAAAAGAAAGAAACCTAGGGCACTTCCCTGCGGGACGCTTTTTTCCTGTCATATTTCATGAGAGGGAACCTCTCCCATCATAACCGGAACAGACTATCTCGCAGAAAGTCAAAAATTAAAATTCTTCCCCCGTAAATATAGTGTGGAGTGTATGATGGAAACTGTATGGTCTTGCGATATGAAAGGCTTTCTTGACATCAAAACCATCGTGGCGAATTCCTGTCCAGGAACAAATGTCTGATGATAGCATTTTCTAACTAGTTCAACTCATTTTCCATGAAGGGGGACTTGCGAAAGACGCACTAGAACGGAGAAAGATGACCGCCGCATTCTAAAATTTGAGGTAAACCATTTCTTTGCAAATTTGTATACGCATTAGGTATAGAATATTAGAATATTATCTGTTTGTCTCTCTATATATGTTGAAAGTTTTATTAGGAGATTAATTTTATAATTAAAGCTTTAATCTAATGATTGGATGAGTCCTTAATGGTACTAGAGACCCAATGGGAAAATTGGCTGGGAAATCATAAACTCAACAAACCTCTAAAAAAGAAAAATATCTTAATAGAAATGGGAGAATACTAGAATTAATATAGAAGCTTACCATCCATTAGATTCATAACATTATTTAGCAAATGATTCCTTTAAAGGAAGTCCTCTTCTTGGGACATGGGGATAAATTTCTTAAATTGTTGAATAAAGATAATAATTTTATGCTCATTCCTTGCTAGTCTGATGGACAATCAGATACGAGACTGGTTAGAAAGCTTTCATTCAGCCTTGGTGCTGCCACCTGGCCTACTGAGTAGCTGACTGCCATTTTGTGAAACTGGTGGTTGATTAGCTACAGAAGCTAAGTAATTAATATTTCTAAAAGGTATCTTTTGCCCCTCTTCATAATATTTGTATATATGGATACATGCATATGCATCTGCATGTATTCATTTTCATTGTAACATTTAAATTGTATTATAGGAATTTTTTAATTAAATCTACATACATATTATTTAAGTTTTGTTAGAGATTTTGAAGGCTAATTTTTATACTCTCTCTGAGATTAAAAAAAATTTTAGACTTTTATTTTAGTGGGAAGAAAAACATGACATGTAGCACAGTTGGTAAATTTTGAATAAAAAATGACATATGAACTTAAACATAAATAAAATATTGCCAAATTACTACATTATCTTAACTTATATATAAGATCAGCTTGCATAAGCAGTTTTATTCGATGTTCTTGTCTTTGAGCAGCTGCTCCTGTCCATAACCCTATATTTTAAAAACGAGATTTTTGAAGGTTCGAATTTGATTTTTTCTTTTAGTTCGGTTGTCACCTAAGTAGATTTCAATTTGGTATCGAAGTTATTTCAAATAATTCCTTTATAATATAAAAAAAATAAAATGGTAAAGTTCAGAAATAAATATAATTATCGAAGTTTTCTGAATTTTTTTAAATTAAAAGAATTACAAATGGTGAAGTTCAGAAAATTTATTAAAATTTGGGCATGGAAATTATTGGAGCAAATATAGATGGAGAAAGAAAGAGAATCATAATAAGCCGTAAGACACAGACCGAAAGCCTGCCAGCGAAGCGCAAGCTCCTTCTGTAAGGAGGAGTGGCGAAGCTGTTTCTCTTGTTTATTAGAGGAAAATGAACAGTTTTATGACTCACATCTAGTTTTTCCTTCTCATATCCCTTTCATTTGTTTATTTTGAGATTTAAATGACTTTCATTTATTGATATCTTGGGTTAAGGTTAATTTAAGAGGGCAGAGATTGTATGTATATGTGCCTTGTAGATTTGTTTCCCGAACTAGTTTGCACGCTAATATGCCATATAATTCCGCCGGAAAGACCTACTCAATCCTATCAAGTGTCCAAAGGAATTTAGGATGTTGTGAGGCGCTTCATTTAATAAACAAAGGTCACCAATTTTAGGAACTTTATTAATAATATTTTTATGTCGTTTAGTTTCTTTTTTAGTGAGACCTAACAGGTATTCCTCTCTCCATTTCCTTTTGATGGCTTTGACCTATGAAGAGACAACTTTACAAATGATATTTTATTATGTCTTGATGTTTTTTATCTGAATTTCCTTGGAAATTAGGATCGAGCATATTACCAGATTATGTGGAAGAGTGTTAATTTTCAATTTGTTTTTAAGAAGTTTTATATGTTGATATCATGACCAAACACCAATTTAAAAGGAGTTAAAACCTTATAAGAAGGGTCTCCTGTTGAGCTTATATAAGGTAAGGGTCTTGGATTTATTGCATGTTGGATCTCTTTTAGAAGGCTAGCAAAATTAGCCTCCTGAATATTTTTTACCTTTCAAAGGAGTGTACAATGATTTTTAACAAGCCTTACAAGTCTTTTAGCTACTCCAAATGTTTTTTGGGGCCTAGCTGGCAGTTAATTGCCACTCAATCCTAATTCTATCACAGTGAGTTTTGACCTTTTGATGTTGAACGAGTACGAAAGGCTACTTTTAGCTTTATTAAAGGTTGATTGGTTATCTGAGATTATGTTTTAGTTAGTAAATGTGTGTGAAAAAAGAGTACAGTGTTTTTAAGAAGGTTTGGGTGGCTAAGTCATAACACATCTGCAAACTATTCAATCTATAATTCAATCAAGGAACACCATTTTTCGGATCATAAAAGCTTTAAAAATACTGGTTACACTGATGTAATGATGACTTGTAGATGCCAAAGAGCTTCAAACGAAGGGCTAGACGACGACATTTAAGGACCCTGCTCAAGGATCGGGTTGCCCCGAGTGCAAAGCTTACTTAAATCAATAATAAACAGATGTAAACGCTTCAGCAGCCACAGTAAGTTGGAGATTGTGACAAACGGATTAGGTCAAGAAGGTCTGAAATAAAGCCTTATCTCCCTAAAGCCACTTTCCGGATAGGCTCAACTCTTATAGCAAATCCTAAAAATGGATTGTTGAAGAATGAGGCCAAAGGATATTAGCTGATGACCTTCCGCTTTTTTGGAGCTTATGGGTAATCCTTCGCAGGAGAACCAAAGGTGAGCGCTTTCACGAGTTCTATGTCACGCCTGCGTTGAAGCATCTGGACACCCTCCATGTCTGGGGTTGCTTATCATCTAAAGGAACGCCCCTAATAGCAATTTTGCCCAATAACCCTTCCATGAACTCAAAATAGTACCAAAATGCCATTCATCAGCACTTCCACAACAGTTCAGGGCCAATTTGTTGATGATAATTACATGTGGCAGCGTGATGGCGCACCTTGTCACCAAACAAAACCCATAAAAACGTTCTTTACTGAAAATAACATCTAAATTTGTAAGCTTGGCCGGGTAATTTGCCAAATTTGAACCCAATAGATAATTTGATGGCGATAATGAAAGCCATCCAATTGCGAGGAGTTACAGATGCTGAATGAACAAAGTTAAAGCAATATCAGTAAAGCGATCATCGCAAATTTGGTCCCAGCATATTGAAAACCAAAGGACCACATTGCAAATACTGATTGCGCGTATCATTAGACTGTATTTATAAATAAAATGTGTTTGGACTCTAAATTTTTCTATATTACCCCTTCACATTTTCGAAGAAACACCAAAACAAAATGCAAAGTTACCTAGTTATATTATATTTTATACAAAAGATTTCGCAGTCTCCAAACCTTTATCAATGAATGTACACTATGTCTCCCATCTGTTAAACAAGAATAATAAAAAAGGCTTGCCTTGCTATCCAATCCTTGACAGATCTGAGAACGGAATTTAGTTCGCTTAATTTAAACAGTTCTTTGGAAGAATCACTTCTTCTTGAGGTGAATTCCTGTCGGCGGCCTTAAGTAACATCCCTCCCCACTTTCTTTGCTAGCGGAACAGAATTATGGATAGAAAATTCGAAGAAAGAATCGCAAAGCAGTCTGGAATGGACACGTGGTCCTAGATTGTGGTCTCATAGAGGACGATCTTTAAGATATTGATTGCTTTAAATACTTTTGACGTACTTCCACACCTACAACAAGTGCTGGAAGTGATCTTCCAAGCATACCGGAATCTGACACTCGCTCGACGAATTTGACAATAAGGATTTTTTTCGTGTGGTGCTTGAAGGGCAATAAGTCATATCACTTCACTCTGAAGAACTTCTCACACACGTCCGACCAAAAGGAAGCAAATATCGTGAAAACCAGCCAGACGTTCAAGGTTAAATTGCAACTCCATCTGCTCAGCTCCCTCATTTGTTAGGTGGGTTATAAAATACTTATACCACGTTAGGGGGGCAAAGTAACGCGACTAACATGTTCTCATAAAGACACACAGATAAAAGAGAGCAGGAAGAGATAACAATTCTCAGTTCTTCCTCGTTAGCCCGGATTTCATTTTAATACTATAGAAGGAAAATACCCTTGAGCCCTATATCCTATGAGACGCGGCGGCCCTTTTGGAAATAAAGAGTCACAAAGTAATTGCCGTAACCTTCCTGCAGATGGTACTCTTGGCCACAGAAAAGACTAAGGTTGCTGCTGTCTTCGAGGGTTTACTAGATTAGACGCGATTAATTAGCCTTACTCTCATCCTATCTTGAAACTTATGGTCGGTAGTTAGCTCATTCTACGAAGGGAGACCGATTTACAAAGCGTCCCGTCTAATCCTGGGCACTGTTATACCAGCCAACTTCCCGGATTTTGCCTCCTGTGGTTCTATCGATTGAGGAAATTTGTGCAACGGCTTTGCAATTTGCAGAAGGAAAGCATGAGGTGAAGGAATCACTAGTTTCGCCGTAGCGAAGCGCCAGTCAGTATCGTTGACAGCTATATCAGGATGTTGCTCGTAGGAGGTATAACCTGCCGAAGGATTCAGACGGCGCAGAGTCTAAATTGATCATAGGGTTACAGTGGCTAGGAGAAGAGGACATTTTCTCAATTTTACCTAGAAGAAGTTCCAGGTCGTGCAGGGCGGAAAAAAATAATTCCATGACCTCTCGAAAAGAGAGTTGTTCCTAGCCTGAACCTCCGAAGAAATGTGCTTCAAACATTGTTCGCAGAAACAGGGTAAGAGTCGCCAAAATTCATATGCTTGGTCTGACAGGATATATATTTATCGTTCAAAATCTAAGGGTTTAAAATAATTGAAACATATTTCAGAGTAACTCGACATTGCGCACCAACATGAACTATTTTCAAGTAGTGGTTGCTGTGGTAACACCGCAGTATCGATCCGAACGCCTTAAAGTGGGAACCATATCAACCAACTCCCTTGGCTCAGGGTGACGCAGAGTTTTTAGTCTCGAGGCTTCCTCTTTCCCCATTACATATTCAACCTATCGAACTAGCGGTTAATAAATAGAAGGCATCGCTTTGTGAGCAGTTACGTGTGCCTATTTAATAAAATGGAGCAACATCAGTAAATATATCATCCCAAATTGTATCTCAAGCATTCCTAAACGAATGGAAGCAGTTTTGAAGAACAAGTGACATCATTCACCACCAAATATGATTCTAAACTATTTAAAAATTGAATATTTTTAAATTTTCTTATATGAAAAATAAAATGGTCTCAAAACCTTTGACCATTACTTGTTCATACACAAAATACATTATTCTCTTGTCCTTTTGCTAAGTAATTTATTTGTTTTTAATTTATTGATTTATTTAGACATAAAGCCCATACCACAAAAGGTTTTCCTAAAAAGGGATATAAAGAACACCACTAGAAGATTGTTTGATAGGCTAGAAAGGCAAACTAGACATATTTTATTGTGAGAATATGCGAACTCTTAGATCAACTAGTAAAGAATTAATCATCATTTCATACGGTTACTGACTTATTTTTTACAGCAAGCTGCTCTAGATGTTTCCCCCATATAAAAACTGGGTTTTTTTCTTATTTTTTTAAATTATTAGTTGTAATGTGATCATGAATTTAGATTAATACCTTAACACCGTTCTTATTAATTAGGTACCAGTACTTGAAATTCACTAAATTCGCTATTGGTTGAATTCCCTATAATAGACTTCAAATATTAACTTAAATTATAATCTCGTGACAAAAAAGTGTAAATTACCCACTTTCGTGTCTGAAAGAAGAGATGGGTACGTTATGATTAAACTCACTGTAATTAGTAGATCTGACATAGACTACAGTCGAATTAATGTTACCGTTTCTGTTCATTTGACTATCTATGTAGTAATTCTTAGTGTCACTCTTTCTCAAATTATTATATGAATTTGAAAAATAACACAGCTACAAATATTAAATCAAAGGATTTAATTGGCTTACTATAGAGAAGCATTTCACTCTATATCAAACATTGGTGACAGGTTTTACCACATATTTTTATCAAATAGTTTATTTTTTAGATTAAAACTACACACATTACCAAACGTACACCTTAATGCACTGTGCATAGTGGCTCCTTCAGTTTGGATGTAGAAGTAATCATTACTGTTGCTGAAAGGAATGTGTAATTTTTTACATTATTGACCAACTTACAAGTTGTTTATTGTGTACACTACCGAAGCCTTGCAAAAGTCTTTCTACCGAACAGAATTCTTAAATTATTCTGACTACGTTTTCTCAATAAACCTGAGTAAATTTATGTTTCTCTTTCTTTATCAAGTCTGCTTTTACTCTAACAATATATTCTCTTTTTATTTCTCTCATATTTACTATCAAGTTGTTCCTATTTAATTCCTAGCTTGAGACCTCTCTCCGAGTATCTTTCACGCATTTTAATGTGGTTCTGGTCCTGAGTCTGTGCAGGCCAGTTCATCACAGTCTTGTGCTCGTAGTTTATAAAGATTTTCAACTACTTAACGAGGGCCCCGGGACGATATCCTGCATGAAATTTGCAGGTTGAGCCGTTGAGGCTTTCAGATGGGGCAAAACATGCTATCGTTGAAGGTTTAATACCTTGCTTGAGTCCTCTCTCCGAGTATCTTTCACGCATTTAAATGTGGCTCTGGTCCTGAGTCTATGCAGTTCAGTTCATCACAGTCTTAGGCTCGTAGTTTATAAAGATTTTCAACTACTTAACGAGTGCCCCGGGATGAGATCCTGCATGAAATTTGCAGGTTGGGCCGTTGAGGCTTTCAGATGGGGCAAAGCATGCTATCGCTGCAGATTGATGAACACGTGATCATTCAGTGTAAACCTTATGTAAACAACTGTGCATTCTAGTGATATCTGGGCACCATACCCTGCCTCTTCATTTGACAATCTTCACAATTCTTTGTTGCAATTGACATTATTGCAGGTCAAGCAACTGTAATATTCACCGTTCATTTTACAAATGTCTTATTTTTATGATCTTATGATAATCCCACCTCATTTTGAGATTTCCCTTATCAATTGAATACTATTAGATTAATAGCCTTTCCTCTAATTTATAGTTTTTCCTGCAATCTAATATTCTAAATTCAAAAACACATTTTAAGTAATGACCCGTTTTCTAGTTGAATTTTATCCTATATCTGTTAGCCACTTCGACCGTACTCTAATATTCTTTCAACACCTTTGTAGATATATTTAGACATGTTTATATACTATGTTAAATAACGTGTAGAATAGAGCTTGGGTTTAATTCCTGTGGCAAAAATACCCGAAGTAAAAAAATTAAGTTTTGAACCAAGAAACTTTTCTATGTTATCAACAATCAAACTGAATCATATAATTTACTCTAACGTTACTTTTGATTTGCCTTCTTTTCCTTTCCTTGATAAACTTCGTTAAAATTACATCCTCTAATTCTTGAATAAATACCTATTTAATTATACATAAGAGAAGTTCATCTAAGGTTAAGAAAGTAGAAATATTACATTATGAGAGGAAGAAAACGTGCAACCCCTTTGAGGAAAAGGAGATTTCAGGCATCTTATGACGACTAGGTGTAGATGTTTTTTTAAATATATTCCATTTTGTAAACAAAATGTTTGATTGTATATAAAATATTGCTGGAATTGTTAACATTCTCCTTTATCGCCTTGTTAAAGGGAAGCTGGAAAAATTAAAGAGATACATGCCTACTCATATCAGTCTCCTACCAAAAATTGATGTCAACCAGAATAAAGAAATACAGAATTGCAGTTATCTTGACAAAGTGGATGGTTGCAGAAATTTATGTGTGGCAGAAGTCAATATCTAGGATAGTTAAAATTATAACGTGAAAAATTGAAGCCTAAAGGAAATATACATAAATCTTACACATATTTTAATTTCTAAATTCCCAACTGTTTCATAAAAGATCACTCGATCATTTTCTTTTAATTTTGAGAGAAATAGGTATTCCCCTGCCAGGGGTATGATGGATGCATCTTTCATCTTACACATTAGCCTAATGCAAGGCATCTCTAATAATCTGGATACAGAAAATTGGAAATGGTCTCGTCGTTCATCACAATTCCCACTTTCACTTCTCTTTTGGGCTAAGCTAAGAGAACGTCTACTCAATAAAGGTTAAAGATACGAGACACTTGATGGAACGTTTAATTATTGAATGTGCTTCAATTGAAGGAAATATTGATTTAATGCATCTGGTTTATGCAAATCTCACAAAGCGCATCGTACTTTGCCTCACAAATAGTGGAAATCACATCGAAGGTGTTATTTATTAATATTTCAAATAAATAAAATGTAATTAAATTTCTTAGTGAAAATATCACTTTTGAAAATGTATCCTTACTTAAGGGACACCCTGTATTATAGAAAAGGACTTTGTGATTTAAAAGTTTCTTTTGTTTTTCTCTGATATATCAATTATTCTTTCACTTCGCCCAAATCACAATACCTTGTTTGTTGGCATAGTTTTCTACGTAGGGGGTAGGGGGTAATTTTACCATAATACTTGGTGTATCTTCCATTGCCCTAAAGACATCTAGGCACTATTCAAAATGTTTTGGGAGGCATTTGAACCAAAGCGTATTCAGGATTCACCAAAAGAATTACTTCCATATCCTAGCATTTCGCTTTATGTAGTGTCTTTTCCACTGTAAACGCTGACAAATACTCTGCCTTAGGGACTTTTTTTAAACCATTAATTTCTAGAGAAATTTTTGCGTTTATGGTAATGCTCAAAACTGAGAATAGAAGTAGAATAATTATTTGGGAGAAACTTTACAAATTTTAAGATTCTCAGTTTAGAAAGAAAAGATAGGAGCGCTCAATAAAATGATGGTGAGTGAAATGAGTGTGAAATTCATAGACAAAATAAAGGAAACTGAATCCCCTACAGCCTTGAGTGGTACAATCACAGAGAAGAGATGCTATGAGATGGCACGCAACTCTTGGTTGCGGTCGGCCATGTATCAGTTCGTTCCTAGGCAAGACGGAGTGTTTACCTGATTACTCTTAGTTAGTCAGTGTGAGTAAGTACAAAACCAGGTTCTGGTTTGTGATGCCAATTCCAAGGGGGAGTAGAGCTAACAAGGAAACTCATAAATGAGCCCCCTGTGAATTCTTGAAATTGGGCACACAAATCAAATATTGAGATAATATGCTGTCAATGATGAGAGTACCGGAGATCTGGTATATATGTAGAGAGAGACAGGTAGGACGGACGATCGGCTTCTTTTGGGTAATTTCTGTTTGATAAGATGCGCTATTACGAGCCTACGAGTAACAACGAGATGTTCCACTATATTGCGTGAAGGTCTAAATTCACTCCTTTCACCTCCGTATAGATAAAGTAAAATATACCTCCGGCACCTCAATAAAATCCACTGCTGATGGGCCCGTATAAATAGTTAAGCGTTGGCCTGGGTAAAATTAGTATTTGGCTTTTGTCTCCACCATCGACCAGTAAGCTCTTCGATCGAAGATCTATGTCCTTGTGTTTGACACGACAGCCTCCAAAACGGGCCTTCACCGAGGAGCATGCACCCTCATGAAGGAGGCATTGGGGCGAGAGCTGGTTTGGATTCCCAGCTGGCAACACATAATCGTACTTCTCCTTTTGGCCGCCTTCAGGTCCGCCTTCGGCCCCACCGCAGGACCGGAAACTGGACTATTCAAGGACGGTGTCTGTTTAATACCTGGAACGTGCCCTGCAGTATCATCAGCCGAAAGCAGACTACGAGGAGTTAGCGCTTCTCATTCGGTCACCTTCCGGTTTCCTGGTGCCGCTTATCACGCCAAGTGGATGGCCAAGGCTTTGTTTCCCCTCAAGCTCTTACTCTTCCAATCTCAATTCCACGTGAGAGCCAAGGATACCAGGGCCTTTCTTTTACTGTCGCTCTTCTCGTCGGTGCTTTACGCGTAAGTTTAGAATCAGGCGTTTCAAACCACCAAGGCTCTTCTCAACGACCTGCACTTGCTTCAAGCTCTCAAGAGCTCCAGGAACATAAGATTGTTGTGCTGGATCGACGCATGTCCCGCTCCAAATATAGCTCCGTTACCGTCGATCGGTTCATCCTGCGTCTGTCTGCTACCATCTTTGACCTGCTGATGGGGAGAGGAGGAAGATGGCGCGGCAGGGGTTCTTCCTCCAAGACGCTAGCCGTTGGACGGAGGAGGATACCTGCATCGCGCTGGCGTCACGGGCTGCAAAGTTGCGCGTGGTGAATGATGCTACGGAGCGGTCCATTGCTCCGATGGATGAATACAACTCCATCCTCACAAAGGACGAAGAGCAAGAGCAGCTTTGCCTCGGGCTAGTGTCAGAGCACCAGTGCAGACTGCTGGGAACCCAGACGAAGAGTGCGCTCTCCTCCAAGAAGTGAACCTTTCTTGTTATTTGTTCTTGTGTTTCTGAAGGCGGACAAAGTGTGTATTTCCTTTCTTTCAATTTTCATTACTAAGTAAGGATAATCTTTCGGTTCTTATTCACCCTGTGGTCAAAGTCTGGAGATGGCCACTAGTGGACCAATTGAAAGCCTCAGTGCAGACACTAAATAAAGGTAAATTAACGGTAATTTTTTTGGGGGATTTGTTGTTAACTAAGAAATGAATAAAAAGCAGTTTGTAGAGCAAGACTTTTCCAAAGGTCCTTTTTGGGGATCAAGCTAATATACACGAAACACCGCGTTTATTACTATGATAGCCAACGGGAGGGAAAGGAAAACAAAAACGAATCCGAAACTCAGTGATTTCACTTATCCGAACTGAAGTAGCCCTAATCCAGGATTAAAAGCCTACAAAACCACCATTTTTCTTTCGATTCCCTCCTTCTTCCAAGGAGTGTATCCAATGACAAGCGGATAACAAAACGAACATTTGGAGTTAGATTAAATTCGACAGTACCAACGCCTTAGCCTCGTTTAGCAAAAAATTGGATCACCCTGTTTACTTAGAAATAGGTAGGTCTCTCTTTACTCACATCGGTCTTCCACTACTCGCGGACACTATGGTGCTCTCGTCGTCGCACTCATTCCAAGGAATACAGCGAATAAACATTAATTTATTTTATTAATTATTTATCGTAAAATCCTGAGACGCTTAAACATCTTAGTTTAAATGCCATGTGAAACATTGACGACAAATCTTTTTAAGCAACTGGAGATTTAAGAAATTACTGAAGCACCCAAAAATCGAGCTGAAATTTAGATTTACCTGAAATATTGCGATTATGTATGAAAATGCTCATGTTAGATCAATAACGTGCTACTGGTGGTTCTATTACCAAAAAAGTACTCCGTTTACCTATAGCAACACCATAAGGAATCTATTAGGTTGAGGAATAATATCTTGCGTTTTTTTATGTTGTGTTTGATTTAAATTTTGTGGACGTAATTTGTGCACATATTAAGAAACAATAATAAATAATGAGAGCAAAATTTGCAAAGGCTAGGCTACGTCTCTTAACAGCGTAGACTATTAGGCTTTTGCTTACGCTACGTCTTGAAATTGAGTAATAAGTCATTGAGGTTTATTTAAAAGTTGTGTTAATTTAATTTTTGTTCTGTACCCTCAAAATCGAATGTCAAGTTGAAGGAAAGGCACATTTTCGACACTTGTTGTTATTCATTTTCAAACGAGAAGGAAAGAATGCAAACGCAGCCAAATCTCGTCGTGATATTTTTGCTGTGTACGGAGAAAATGCTTTATCAGAAAGGACAGCTCAATGGTGATTTTCACGTTTCAAAAACTGTCATTTCAATCTTAATGACGAAGAACGTTCTGGTCGCCCCATTAAGTTGGATGAAGATCGATTGAACCACCTTCTTTATGAAAATCCTCGTCAATCGCTAAAGAATTGGTTGTACAATTGGCATGTGATCAGAAAACTGTAGTGAATCACTCTCATTTGATTGCGAAAGTTAAAAAGCGCGGTGCATGGGTTCCGCACGCATTGAGCGAAAGCAATAAACTTCAACGCTTCACGATTGCCGCAAGTTTGCTTGCTCGTCAAAAGGCTACTCGTGGATATAAGGACAGATTTCTTCACCGCATCATCACTGGCGACGAAAATGGTGTGTTTATGTCAACATTAACCATCGAAAACAATGGCTTGGCCCCAATAAAATACCACTTCCGCGATTAAAGCAAGGACTTCATCCATGAAAGAGGATGCTGTGTGTGTGGTGGGATTGTAAAGGTATCATTCTTTATTGTCAATGCAGAACTCTACGTTCAACAAATGTATCGACTCGCCGAAGCTATTTGTGAAAAGCGACCTCATCGACGTTATGGAGTCTTTCTGCAACACGACAATGATCGTTCTCACATTGCGACTATGACAAAATACGCCATCCAAACGCTTACTTTGTGCGGTGTTTCGTTTAATACTGATGAGGAATTAAGAACCTGGCTAGACGAATTCATCGAGTCAAAATCCAGAGACTTTTATTGTAGAGGCATCGAAAAACTAGTTGAACGTTGGGAAGAAGTCGTAAATAACAACGGAGAATACATTAATGATTAAATTGCATATTGTTATAAATTAAAAATGAAGTTTTTCTATATTTGTTGATGGTAATGAATAAATTTGATAAAACCGCAAGAACTTATTCCTCAACCCAGTATATTGCCTTCATTACGCAAATACGATAACTACAGTATATCTAAATCCATTGAAAAAATAAAATCTATCAATGAAGGTTATTGCGTTGCAAATATTTAACATGAAAGTATTTTGTAGATTAAAGATTAATAAAAATATATTTTTTCTTAAATAGTATTTACAGGATGGAATGATCGAAACTGCAGGGGACTAACAAATTTATTTCAGACCAGCAGAGTCTAGAAATACTTTGAAATTATATTTGTTCAAACTGATACATTTTAAGATGAGATTAAAATTATATCTGTAAAGGGTCTACAGGTAACTTGAAGGTAATAAGGTAGAAATGCCTTTAACGACTTTACTTCAAAGTTCTCAGTATGCACTAACTTGTCTTGAGCATATTCACTAAATGATATCTATATGTAGATTGTTTAACTCCATTACTTTTTAAATAGATCATTGTATGCGGAATTGCTAAACAATGAGAATAATTCTATCTTGTTTCCTCTAAATAGCATAACAAATTTGCTTACAGTTAAGTAATTGTGCAATAGAAAATAAAAAAAACAATAGTTTCTTCTTAAAATAACAAATAGTAAGTAATTGAACAAGTAAATAATTATTCTGAGATGCTGAGCAGCAATAAAGTTAAAATCTCTACGAGAGAAGGTATCTTAGCTGTATTATGCGGCTTGGAATGTAAGATCCTTGATAAAACTGTTTACACTTTTCTGTCATGGCTATTAGTTCCTGTTGCCAAATAGCCAATTTATCTGCAAAAGTAAGACGAGATCTATTAAAGGTTAGAAAAAAAATTGTAATCATATGGAATTAATTCAGACGTTTTTGAAGTGAAGTGATCGTTCAATAGTTATGCCTCTCTGGCTATTTTGGAAGTTTAAGCAGGTGTATGAGCACAATGTGAACTGGGATATTTTACTTAGCTATCTTTATTCTGATGCATATTTGATATTAGTGGAACTACACTGTGTTTAATCTTAGTGACTCTGGAGATGAAGAAGGTAGTATAAGAACTTTTTATGAGTTAAACTTAACATGAGCAAAGAGAATGATAAAAGATTGGCTAACCTTGGGAAAAGGACTAGTACTGTTTCCAAGGATTTATGATATTTCGTTTCAGAGAATATCGTTGCCGTCTGGAGTAGCTTATTCCTCTTGTTAGTATTTTGGGAAAGCTATCTTTAACTTTCTCTTGTAACAATAAATTTATTGAAAAAAGACGTCCAGAACGCCTTTAGTTATGAATGCGTAAAAGTTGACCCTTTTGTGAGAACTGAGAGAGCCGACGCTTTATACTTCTGCGCCGAAGCCTCTGTCATGAGTCACGCAATATTAAATTTTAGTGAAAAAACTATTACCTGGTTAACATAAAAGTTTAGCCAAGCAAATTATCATTCTCTAGAAAAATTAATGAATATTTTATATTTAAATTAATGATTGAAATATATAGAATAATGAAAATGACAATGACATCAAACATAAAATATTATATTTTCCCTCTCAACAGAAGTGCAATGAACCATTGTATAAATGAACATATGTTAAAGGAAGGTAAAGTTGAAAAAAAATAAAAAATTAAAGAACACTCCATTATAGCTACTATCTCAAGGTTTTGCACCATTCTTGCATTCTCTCAACGCATGCTTTAGCAGCCAACCGTTTAGATCGAGTACCTAGTGCATTATCTGGTGGAGTATCATTAACATTTCTTGAGTTGTTATCCTTAATATTAATTGTTCCATTAACCAAATCATTTACTGAACTTTGATTAGATAGACTTTGATTTGAAATATTTAAAGAATCTGTTGCAGAATAACCGGAAGGAACACCATCCTTACTCGTTTCACGATCAACTACTACATACTCCAGTAACAAATTTCTCGCAGAATTGATCACTGACACCTAACGAGTCATTGTGAGCATGTGTCAGTGATAATTCCAGGGGATATACATGATTGATAGAATGATGAACAATTTTTTCATCTCTTCTTTTGATTTTAAGACTTCTAACTTTATTGTCACATCCAACAACTAGTTCTATTATTCTACCCAATAACCAATATATGCGTGGTTTATTAGGCAATTTTATTAAAACTACATCACCAGATTTTATTCTATTAAACCAATTATTTTCATAAAGTTCTCTATAATGCTCTCTAAGGCTTAATAGGTAATTTTCATACTATAAATCTTTAAAATATAAAAAAACTTTGTTGTGAAGTTCAAGAGACTTAAGTAGTCCCTCTCTGGTCGGAGGATCTTCATTCCATATACTATTATCATTAGAGTCTCTTAATAATATGAAAGGATTTGTATTTATTTTCAAAAAGGAATTAGGGGTAATGATTTCTAAGTCATTATCAGATGACCTATATGTCAATGGTCTGGAGTTAATAGCAGATTGAATATCTGCAATCACAATCAGAAGCTAAAAATAAGAAAGTCCTGCTCTTCTTATGCTTTTATATAAACAAGTCTTAATAGTACGGATGAGACGTTTCCAGGTGGAACCAACCCAAGCTGAGTAAACTGGTATCCTAATATGTTTTATATTAAAGTTTCTAAATTGATTATTAAATTCATTTGTGCCCATTGCCTTTTCTAATAAATTTCCCCTAGATACGAATGACCTAGCATTATCACTATAGAGAGTAGATGGGACACCATACAAATTAACAAACCTAAAGAATGCTAGAAAGAAGCTACGCGTAGACATATCTGGGACTAACTCAATGTGAACAGCTCTAACATTTAAACACGTAAAGACTAATAAATACATTTTGATGTTCTTGCCAGTTGAATCATTTACCCAAAGATGACCAGTATAATCTATCCCTGTATGATTAAAGGGTTTAACAAAATTTACTCTATGTTTGGGAAGATTAGTCATCTTAGGATATTTGAAAGATAGTGAATTGAATTTATGACAAATCATGCATTGACGCAATATTTTTTTGACAATCTGTCTCATACGTGGAATCCAAAATCCTCCAATTCCAACAGCATTCAACGTTGATTGTATTCCAAGATGTTTACATCTGCGATGGTAGATTCTACAATTAATGTTGTGAGACGGTGATCCTTGTCCAGCAAAATAGGATTTACAATGTTGTAATCATACATAGCTGTTTTCCAAATTCTACCTTTGGATCTTATAACCCCCTTTTCATCTAAAAATAAATCAAGTCTATTGTCTAGTTCAGGCACTTTTTTCTTATTTTGATTGACATTTTCCAAATATTCCAATTCCTGGTGAAATTTAGATTTCTGCATATATTTAATCCAATAGATCTTTCCTTTTTCCATAGGTTCCGAAATAATTTTCTAGCTCAAGTTAATAAAATGGAAAATATATTTAGTAACACCCAAGAGTTTATTTAGAGAAGAAAACCTATTGATATCCAAAATAGGGGTTTCTATATTATCGTTGACTTTTAATATATCAGTAGTATGATAAACCTTAACAAGTTGTTTTCTCTCTTCTGTTAAACAACCTAAGGAATTGATGGGCCATGAAATGGGAACAGTAGAGAGCCATGACGGTCCTTTGAACCATAATTGTTGCTTACTTTCGAATTCTTTGACAGTTAATCCTCTGGTGAGCAAATCTGCAGGATTATTTTCTGAATTAACAAATTCAAAGTTCATATTAACTTGATAATTTTCTATGATAACTTTCTTGAAAACTCTAATATCTTTGATTCTGTTTATAGTAAATACACTTTTTGTTTTCACATTTTCCGATAGTAACCAAGATAGTACTATCTGTGAATCAACTGATATACATATATCTTTAAACTTTATGGCAGGGAAGGAATACGAGATTGTGGGAAGACATTTTAAGGCCAAGTAAACTACTATTATTTCCAAAGTAGTCAGAGTTCTTGGTTTTAATGTAGCCACTTTAGCCTTTGCATACAGAAGTTGTGAGTTTCCATTGCTTACATTGTATACAGAGAAACCATAACATATCTTAGAAGCATCACAAAATATGAATAAATTATTAATGTTATCTTCAGAGATGCAAGATCTAGGAAAAGTTAAGTCAAAGATTTGCTTAAAATCAGCCTGAAGTTCTTGCCACAGTTTTTTAAAATGTTCTGAAATGCCTTGATCCCATGAAAGTTTCTCTGCCCAAAGCTTTTGCATTAGAATTTTACCCCGAGTTATTATAGGCAAAATCAATCCAAGAGGATCAAATAACTACGAAATTTGAGATAAAATATTACATTTGGTGTTTGCAGCTTGATGGATATTAATAGCTGCTAACTGAAGAACATCTTCATTTATTTAGTACTTATAACCAAGCACTTTCTCACAATCATTATAATGTTGGACCATGCAGTTGTCTCTAGTAAATGCATATCTTAGCCCTTTGCAATTAGAGTTCCAAGAACGCAACTGCAATCCACCTTCCTTTATCCTTGCATCAGATTCCTTATAAAGATCAAGTAGTTCTTCTTCAGAATTTCCAGTGAGTATCAAGTTATCTACATAAAAATTTGAGTTTAAGATACTTGTGCAATAATCCTCGGGATATTGGTTAACATGATGTTTAATTACATAATTTAAAATGAATGGGCTGGCATTAAACCCCAAAATAATAGTTCTATATCTGTATGTAACTAATTTGCCATCTTCCATCATGAAAAATGAAAAACTATTTTTATCTTCTTCATTTGCCCATTGAATTTGCAAAAATGCTTGTTTTATATCACTAAGCATGGTGTACCTATTAGATCTAAATTGTAACATTAGTTGGGTGAGGTTATTCATTAAATTTATTCCAGCATATGCTGCTTCATTTGAAGATGGCTTGTTGTTAACTTTAAGAGAACAATTGAAAACCGGACGGATTTTGGTAGTAACATTGGGTTCAGATTTTATGACTGGTCTATGAGGAATCCATATATGTTTGTGATACATTTCTGGTGAGATATCAACCCTTTCAATGATTCCATCATCTAATTGTCTTTTAAAGACCTCTTGATAGGCCTCCAATTGGCCATTCTTTTGAAGTTTATCAACTACTTTGTTGAGGATTGTGATAGCAATGCCTTCATTTGATGGAACTTCTTTTATGATATTATCATGCCAAGGCAGGGCTACAAAATATTTATTGTCCTTGAACTCAATCTTGGATTTAAAATCTTCAATTTTCTTAGCGTCGTATTTACATTGATCTTCACTCAATTCAGTGCATCCAACTGACTCTAAACTAAACATGTTTTCTAATCCTTCTTCTACAGAACAATCTGTAAATGCAGTATCAAATGGATTGAAATACGTTTTCCTCGGTTCCAAGACAAAATTTACATGAGTAGAGGGCTCCTCAACCCCATAAAGGTCAACAGCATCCATGAAATTAATTGAAGTATTTGTTACTGAAGATTTATCCACAGTTGCATGGCTAGTTACTCGAGATGGATTTAAAAAAATGCATTATGTTCCCAAAGCGCACAATACCTGTAGACATAAGCCATGCTGTTCCATTTATACATTTTATTTTTCCATTTTATGAATAAATTGAATCACATCAACTCCAAGAAGTCCTTGTAATGTGATATTTTCACCATGTTCTGCTAGAGATTGATCTGCCATTTTAAAACCTTCAGATATTATGTTGTTAACAGCTATGGGGAGATCTGATACATGTAAATGGATATCAAATTCACTATCAATTAAGATAGGCAACGGAAGATCTTTATAGCCAGGGATACTAACGTCCATAACACATTCTTTAAATTTTCTCTTATTTGTTCCGAGAAGAGTTTTTACATCATAATTCAAATATGCCCAATCAAAGGTATCACATCTAAGAATATCCATTACCTCCTGACTTAAATAAGATCTCTGACTGCCATCATCAAATAAAGATTTAACGTTGTAAGAATTTCCTCCCCTTTTAAATCTTACTTCAACTATAGGCAACAAATATGGTTGATATGTAGAAGCACTCATGTTGATGCAAAGATTTGAATGCAGAGATGTATCATTTTTGGGTTTGTGACAAAATGCTGATATATGACTATAACATGGAAAACTAAGATTATTATATTTTCCTGGACATGTCTCACTTAAATGTTTATTGCTAGTACAAAAATAACAGAGTTTTAATTCTTTACATCTAGCCTTTCTAGAATCTAAAGTCTCATACTTGGAGCATAAAAACATAGAATGTCCCTGAACTGCACAAAATTTACAAAATTTATCTGTTTCCTTGGCAAAGGTTACTGAGGTTTTAAAATTTTCTAGAGTAGATGACTTAGGGTGACTCTTCATTGGTTTTAAGTCAAAGGGCGGCTTGTTTTGCCTAGAGTTAAAAGAAGGCTTATTTGGTTTCAAATTGAAATTATTCTTGGAATTAGCCAAAAAATCTTAACTTTTAGCAGCAATTTTATAACTACTAGAAGAAGAAGTCCTGAGTAGAGTTTTGATTATGTCGTTATAATGATCAAAAGAGTCACCACTGTAGGGTAATTAGAATTTACTTTGTGCACTAATTCTATTTTTATGGAGGCAGGTAGCTTGGAGAATAATATATGACTGATAAGTTTGCAATTCGACGAATCTTCCTCCAAAAGATCTATATTATAAGTTTTAAGATGATATAATGGAGCTCTACTTTCACTTATATACATTCTAACATTAGCAAATGTTTTATCAAACTTAGGATATCTACAAATTAATTGTTTGAAGATTTCATCTACAATATACTCAATATCCAAAAACTCCTCTTTAAGCATTTTAAGTGCTATTTCATAGTTTTCATCTGTTATTGATAAATGAGAAATGGTGTTGAAGGCATAATCAGAAAGAAAGCTTCTTAGATAAGTGAGTTTCCCAGCATCTGATAAAGATTCGCAAGCATCTATACAATCTTGAAACTGTTGTAAAAAGTTCTTGAATTCAAATTTATCACATGATTTACCACTAAATGTTTTACATTTAAGTTCAGGCATTTTAACTTGTGAATATTTGTTCACATTAACTGATTTAATAGGGTTTTCATCCATTTTTAAAGCTGTGGAAATTTTAGCTAACTTATCTGTTATACCTACCCTATAGGCAACTTGACTGTCCATTTCCTTAACTCTATTTTCATAATCTTCTGGCAATTCACCTTCGTCAAACAAGTCAATAATTAAATCATTCACTTCATCAACTTTAACCAAACATTTCAACAAATCGTCCTCTCTACTAACAAAGATATCTTGAGAAAGTTCATCTATATCTATAGTCTCTAAATTCTTTAAGGCAGCTGTTATCCTACCTTTAAATCCAGCTCTTTTCTTAACTTATGCATTGAGTCGAATTTGTAACTCTGGTTTAGATGACATGGTGAAGAAATCAAGGCAATTTACTATAAAGTAACTAGAAAATACCGCAAATAAATTAGGCACACTAATCTGCACAGCGTAATCTTAATTAATTATAACGAGCCGATGCAATAGAGAAACACAAAGGTCCTAACTAACTCTTTAAACAATGAAAATACAAACAAATTATGCAGTATAGTACGATCTATAGCATTTGTAATAATCAAAACAAAATATAGAAATAAACTATTACCCATTAACCTTTCTACTAGGTTATATTAACTAGTTTAAATTAAAATAATGATAGCGATTTCGGCGGGAAATTATTCCTAATTTGTAACATCCAGGCCAAGAACAAATAAAATAGATCACTTATAGGTATAAACAATAGGCTTTAGATCTTTTACATATTTAATAAGATATCGTACTAGATTTAGAACAAAATGCAATATAACAAAATAAATTTTACTCTAACTCGAATTATACAAGGAAAACTAATAAATATAAAAAAACAAAATTAGCACTTGGGTATCTTAACAATCAACAAACACTAGGTTTCATTAAAAAGTGAGAGGTCGAGGGAGAAAATATTATAAGACTTGTTTGATAACCAAATGGAAATGAATCAATAATTCGATATTCTCTGCAAGTTTTAATATAAGAACTTTTTATGAGTTAAACTTAACATGAGCAAAGATAATGATAAAAGATTGGCTTACCTTGGGAAAAGGACTAGTACTGTTTCCCAAGGATTTATGATATTTCGTTTCAGAGAATATCGTTGCCGTCTGGAGTAGCTTATTCCTCTTGTTAGTATTTTGGGTAAGCTATCTTTAACTTTCTCTTTTTTAACAATGAATTTATTGAAAAAGACGTCCAGAACGC